>JAZAYU010000130.1:1200000-1660080 GCA_038501625.1 Corbicula japonica
ATAATTGTGCTTGATAAATGTTAGTGTTCTTGAAACTTGCATGACTTTAAATTTTCAACATACATAACATATGTTACTCATTAAAATAAGGCTTATTTTCTTGTTTTTATTTGTTTTTAATGGTGTTAACTGATATCTTTTTGAAGAAATTAATTATGTGTGCTCTTTGCAATGTCCTGATGTTTGTTAGCCCTGTGTAGATTTCTAATTACATTGACAGTCGTTTTTAAAACTAATACTCGTATTACTGATTGAATGAAGCATTTTCTCTAAAACTGATATTATTGTACAAAGAACTGAACACATTTACAAAACTGTATCACAACTATGCAATCATTTTAGATTAAACTAAAATATAATAATAGCAAGTAGTTTATAGTGTACACTTTGTTATGTTATGTGGTTAAAATGTAAAAGTATACAAATATTGCTTCGAAAAGTGTTACAAACAAAACTAATTAAAATTAATTATATGTTACCTAATTATTTAATTAATGTTTTTAGAAAGATGACTTAGGATAAAGAAAACAAATTTCAAAACCGTGTTATAGTTTATATCTAGATTACCGTAGAGTCATTCATAATGTGAATATGAACTTTCTATAAACTATATTTACTAAAAACAAAGTTCTGGTCTTTTAGAGCAATAATAACTGATATTACTGTTAAATAAAACAGGTGAAATAAGAAAAATAAATTGTCCTAAATGAAACATTATTTTTTCCATTGTTCAAAGAAAGCTTAAGAATTTGTTAAGAATTCCTTTAGATCTTTGTAGAATATTATTTTTCTTAAAGACAAATAATTGTTAAAGAGAAACATCCTAATTTAAAAGACAAGCTGTGTTATGCAGGTGATGATAAGCTAATAAACAAACTGATGTATAATAATTTTTTAGGTAAATTTTTTTTACTTGAGTTAAAACAATTGCTATATAATGCTCATGCTGTTTCAATGTTTTACAAATTCTACACTGAACCTTAGTATTTTAGATGAATAAAACTACTTTTAAAAACATTTCTAACATCAGATAATTTAATCAGCTAATTTTTGTAAAGTTTAAATTAAGTAGCTTTTAAATTTGTTATAGATCAAATTTAACACAATATAATATTATATAAAAAAAAATATCAAAATGTTAACTAATTGTTTGCAGTTTCTTGCTTTTCTTTTCTTATTATTTTTGCTGATTATTAAACTTAAGATTGGCAACATATTATAAGATGACAAAAGAAATAAATAGAACAATAAAATGAGAAAAAATTGTTAATTTTGTTTATTATTTCTTTTCTACAGTTTGTTAGAACAAATTAATGTTATCTGTCTCAATCCAGAGTATCTGGAGATACTTTAGACAGCTTTAGACAGGATGCAACAACCCATAATTAGTGTAAACGTAAGCTGTACTACAATGTTGTCACTGAGCCATATTGATAGGTTTATTGTTAATTTAAAAAGATTTAAAAAAAGGACGACCATCTACATCATACACATTTATTTCAAGACATATTGAGCAGTACACAGATTATTAACCTCTAAAGTTTAACAATATTTAAATTAAAAATACATTACTGTTTAATATCACCAGCATCAATACCTTTATTTCCTTTTTTAACATAATTCTGGCCTAGATTCATAATGAATAAAGGTTGTTTCAATATTTTAAACAAATACATCAACGAAATGTTTTTTTAGATTCGAAAAAAGCCTTTTCTAACATTCACAAGTATTTGTTAAATGCATCGCTTATTTTTTTCATTTTTTGACGTATGGCGCACTAAACCAATCGTGTGTGTTCTATTTCAACAGCAGCGATATTAAGATAACTGAAGAAAATAGAGAGAAAAAGACACAGCATTCAAATTTCATGCGGAATTTTACAGAGAAAAGTTTTACGTTACAAGTCTGTAACGACACATATCTCAATTATATGATGGTCTAAAGTTTTCTGGAATTTATATAACAGGTCTTTTTGATTTTGTCTAAACATTTTCTTTCTGAAACAAATTTATTTGCCATTTTGAAGACTGTAAACTTGTAGAAACCATATAAGGGGAGATATTTGGAACACATAAAATATGTAATGACTGAAATTATTTACTAAACCTTTAGCCCTTGTCTTTTAACAAATATATGCACCACTACCATGAATGTTTTGTTCAATTTGAGCCAACATAATTATAATCGATCGCAGAAAATGATTTCTAATGATCGAACATATAGAACTACTGAGAAAATATGATGTCCGTTAAGTTATTGTAACCTTATACTACAACTGGCGACATACAGAATTACACTTCCCCCTTTTAACTGACGTTCTAGTGTAGGTATTTCGTTTTAAGCCCCCCGTCACAACCCGCCGTACTTGCACGTGCGTGCTGTCTACGTGCAATAACGTGGGCCAAATTCAGGGATTTGTACGTGGTGAGTACCGCCTCCGTACGGATTTAGGAGCACGCAGAAACGCCGTAGCATTTTTAGTGCATACCTTCTCTGCGTTCGAGCTGCGTGCGGGCTACGGATTCACCACCTGTACGGCTGACGTGCGTGCCCTGTACGTCCACGAGCGCATAACGCACTGCCTCTGCGAGTCTTTGCGTTGTCCGTTCGTTTCCCGTGCTTCCTCAGTTCAACTGTCAAAAGCGCGCACAGAACTCAGGCGGACCTTACGGAGCAAGTACGTGCTCCGCACTGACCTATGCGGTATATAAAATATATATCGAGCATCGTAAGGTCGTTCTTATCGCCCAACAGCGACCGAAATAAACTCACGTTCACCGCACTTGCACACACTTACAACGGGCGAACGAGTAAGAACACCGTATGTGAGCAGTACTTCCTCCGTACGTTGACATGGAAATCGCACGGAGATCTTGCGTTGTAAGCACGTTGTCAGCACGTACAACTCTCTTACCACCTACGAAACGTACGATGCACGCAACCTTTTTACCACTGGACGTGGCGTGCGGGCCATGTACTCACACCTTGCGCAACAGTGAGTGTGACGTGCGTGTTCTCTGCTGCTGCCACGTCCGACCAAAAAAACGCCGCGAACGTAGCCTCCGCAGAACACGTACGGACAAAAAAAGACGCACGGCGGGTTGTGACCGGGGCTTAACACACGTCTAGGAAATACGGTTATAAGAACAACTCACCATTACATCACTGTGTCGAAATGATAGAAGAACCTGCAAAAACGATATCATTAGATATGTTTCGAAAAATAATACATGTAATGTATAATGTTTAGAAAATGACATGTAAGAGCATACACGAATACTTTAGCCTGTCATAATAGTAATAATGAGAGGATCAACTAATAAACTGCTTGGTAAGCAGCATACGATACTAGGTCGGTCATCTTTTTATGTTCTGAAACTTAGCAAGAGTCTAAGACAAACGCAACCGACTCATGTAAAATGGTAAATTTTAGACCCTACCAAGTTGTCCGGACTCAAAGCCGGTACCAAGCCGCATCAATGTCTATCCTCGGAAATACACGGACCATGTCGGGATCCTATATCAAATGCATGTAGGAATACAGCAGCTGTGCAGAAGACGTGTCATAGCTATTCAAGCCTAACCTACCTTTCACCACCCGTGAGGTACCTATACATTTTATTTCGTTAATATGGCTTTTTATTGAACTTGCCATAATGAACCAACAAAACCTATAATGGCGATACTTTGAAACTAAAGGTAAAGGAGGGGCTTTCACGATGAGATTAATATGTTAAAACTGAACAAGTGAAAGGTCTCTCAAGCCCTTTAGAAAGTGTAGAAAACTGATGTCAAACTATTGCAATTTTGTCCCTTATTTTGGTACGGGGTAGATTGGACAAAATGTTAAATGTCCCGAAAAGTGTTTGGAAACGGCAGTTACACTGAAAAAAGTCCCAAGCACTTAAGTTGTCTAACAATACAGTAAACTTAGTAAATGCGTTTCACCTGGTTGCAGCCGAAAATTAAACTATTTGTCATAAATGATAAATGATACAGTTACATAAGCCTATGAAACATTGTATTTATCATAAATCAAATAAACAAATAAGCACGTACATGTAAAGCAACAAATGGAAAATATGAATTTACATTAATATAAGATTCAGGTTTGTCACAACAACAAGCCACTAACTATCAGTGATTTGTATACTTAACATGTGCGGTCGTTTAGGTTTCTATTGTGTATGTGGTAGCGTGCTTGTTTGGGTGTTTGCGGAGGGCGGGAATGGCTGTGTTAGCTGCTGTTCCTGATTTGTGTGTTTGCGGAGGGCCGGGATGGCTGTGTTATCTGCTGTTCATGATTTGTTTCACGCGGAGGGAGGAGATGGCTGTGTTATCTGCTGTTCCTGATTTGTTTCACGCGGAGGGCGGAGATGGCTATGTTATCTGCTGTTCCTGATTTGTTTCACGCGGAGGGCGGAGATGGCTGTGTTATCTGCTGTTCCTACGGAACGTACGATGCACACAACCTTTTACCCCTGGACGTGGCATGCGGTCCACGTACTCACACCTTGCGCAACCGTGAGTGTGACGTGCGTGTTCTCTGCTGCTGCCACGTCCGACCAAAAACGCCGCAAAGTTTGTTTAACATAGAACACGTACGGACAAGAAAGACGCACGGCGTGTTGTGACCGGCGCTTTACACATGTCCAGGAAACACGGTTAAAAAAACAACTCACCATTACATCACTGTGTCGAAATGATAGAAGAACCTGCAAAAAACGATATCATTAGATATGTTTCGAAAAATGATACATGTAATGTATAATGTTTAGAAAATGATATGCAAGAGCATACACGAATAATTTAGCCTGTTATAATAGTAATAGCGAGAGGATCAACTAATAAACTGCTTGGTAAGCAGCATACGATACTAGGTCGGTCATCTTTTTATGCTCTGAAACTTAGCAAGAGTCTAAGACAAACGCAACCGACTCATGTAAAATGGTAAATTTTAGACCCTACCAAGTTGTCCGGACTCAAAGCCGGTACCAAGCCGCATCATTGTCTATCCTCGGAAATACACGGAACATACCGGGATCCTATATCAAATGCATGTAGGAATACAGCAGCTGTGCAGAAGATGTGTCCTTGCTATTCAAGCCTAATCTACCTTTCACCACCCGTGTGGTACCTATACATTTTATTTCGTTAATATGGCTTTTTATTGAACTTGCCATAATGAACCAACAAAACCTATAATGGCGATACTTTGAAACTAAAGGTAAAGGAGGGGCTTTCACGATGAGATTAATATGTTAAAACTGAGCAAGTTAAAGGTCTCTCAAGCCCTTTAGAAAGGTAGAAAGGGTAGAAAACTGATGTCAAACTATTGCAATTTTGTCCCTTATTTTGGTACGGTGTAGATCGAACAAAATGTTAAATGTCCCGAAAAGTGTTTGGAAACGGCGGTTACTCTGAAAAAAGTGCCCAGTACTTAAGTTGTCTTACAATGCAGTAAACTTAGTAAATGGGTTTCACCTGGTTGCAGCCGAAAATTAAACTATTTGTCATAAATGATAAATGATACAGTTGCATAAGCCTGTGAAACATTGTATCCATCATAAATCAAATCAACAAATAAGCACGTACATGTAACAAAATAACGGTAACACTAATTCTTGGTACGTGCAGCGGAGCGCGTTTGTCGACTTTGTAAACGGCGTACATCAGAGAAATAAAGCAACAAATGGAAATATAAATTTACATTAATATTAGATTCAGGTTTGTCACAACAACAAGCCACTAACTATCAGTGATTTATATACTGAACATGTGCGGTCGTTTAGGTTTCTACTGTGTATGTGGTAGCGTGCTTGTTTGGGTGTTTGCGGGGGGCGGGGATGGCTGTGTTAGCTGCTGTTCCTGATTTGTGTGTTTGCGGAGGTCGGGAATGGCTGTGTTATCTGCAGTTTCTGATAAGTTTCACGCGTAGGGCGGGGATGGCTGTGTTCTCTGCTGTTCCTGATTTGTTTCACGGGGAGGGCGGAGATGGCTGTGTTATCTGCTGTTTCTGATTTGTTTCACGGGGAGGGCGGAGATGGCTGTGTTATCTGCTGTTCCTGATTTGTTTCACGCGGAGGGCGGGGATGGCTGTGTTATCTGCTGTTCCTGATTTGTTTCACGGGGATGGCGGAGATGGCTGTGTTATCTGCTGTTCTTACGGAACGTACGATGCAAACATCCTTTTACCCCTGGACGTGGCGTGCGGGCCACGTACTCACCCCTTGCGCAACAGTGAGTGTGACGTGCGTCCTCTCTGCTGCTGCCACGTTCGACCAAAAAAAACGCCGCGAAAGTAGCCTCCGTAGAACACGTACGGACAAAAAAGACGCACGGCGGGTTGTGACCGGGGATTTACACATGTCCAGGAAATACGGTTATAAGAACAACTCACCATTACATCACTGTGTCGAAATGTTAGAAGAACCTGCAAAAACGAAATCATTAGATATGTTTCGAAAACTGATACATGTAATGTATAATGTTTAGAAAATGATATGCAAGAGCATACACGAATAATTTAGCCTGTTAAAACAGTAATGGCGAGAGGATCAACTAATAAACTGCTTGGTAAGCAGCATACGATACTAGGTCGGTCATCTTTTTATGTGCTGAAACTTAACAAGAGTCTCAGACAAACGCAACCGACTCATGTAAAATGGTAAATTTTAGACCCTACCAAGTTGTCCGGACTCAAAGCCGGTACCAAGCCGCATCAATGTCTATCCTCGGAAATACACGGAACATACCGGGATCCTGAATCAAATGCATGCAGGAATACAGGCTGTGCAGAAGAAATGTCCTTGCTATTCAAGCCTAACCTACCTTTCACCACCCGTGTGGTACCTATACATTTTATTTCGTTAATATGGCTTTTTATTGAACTTGCCATAATGAATCAACAAAACCTATAATGGCGATACTTGGAAACTTAAGGTAAAGGAGGGGCTTTCACGATGTGATGAATATGTCAAAACTGAACAAGTTAAAGGTCTCTCAAGCCCTTTTGAAAGGGTAGAAAACTGACGGCAAACTATTGCAATTTTGTCCCTTATTTTTGTCCGGGGTAGATCGGACAAAATGTTAAATGTCCCGAAAAGTGTTTAGAAACGGCGGTTACACTGAAAAATTCCCAGTACTTAAGTTGTCTTACAATACAGTAAACTTAGTAAATGCGTTTCACCTTGTTGCAGCCGAAAATGAAACTATTTGTCATAAATGATAAATGATACAGTTACAAGAAGCCTATGAAACATTGTATTTATCATAAATCAAATCAATAAATAAGAAATTACATGTAACAAAATAACGGTTACACTAATTCTTGGTACGTGCTATCAGGGATTTGTATACTGCACATGTGCGGTCGTT
The DNA here is from genome assembly GCA_038501625.1 of Corbicula japonica. NCBI lineage: Eukaryota > Metazoa > Mollusca > Bivalvia > Venerida > Cyrenidae > Corbicula > Corbicula japonica. The sequence goes on from JAZAYU010000130.1 coordinate 1,207,378, forward strand.
TAGGTTTCTAATGTGTATGTGGTAGCGTGCTTGTTTGGGTGTTTGCGGAGGGCGGGGATGGCTATGTTAGCTGCTGTTCCTGATTTTTGTCATGCGAAGGGCCGGGATGACTGTGTTATCTGCTGTTCCTGATTTGAGTCACGCGGAGGGCGTGGATGGCTGTGTTATCTGCTGTTTCCGATTTGTGTCACGCGGAGGGCGGGATGGCTGTGTTATCTGCTGTTCCTGATTTGTGTCACGGGGAGGGCGGGGATGGCTGTGTTATCTGCTGTTCATGATTTGTGTCACGCGGAGGGCGGAGATGCCTGTGTGATCTGTTGTTCCTGATTTGAGTTACGCGGAGGGCTGAGATGGCTGTGTTATATGCTGTTCCTGATTTGTGTCACGCGGAGGGCGGGGATGGCTGTGTTATCTGCTGTTCCTGATTTGTGTCACGCGGAGGGCGGGGATGGCTGTGTTATCTACTGTTTCTGATTTGTGTCACGCGGAGGGCGGGGATGGCTGTGTTATCTGCTGTTTCTGATTTGTGTCACGGGGAGAGCGGGGATTGCTGTATTATCTGCTGTTTCTCTTTTGTGTCACGCGTAGGGCGGGGATGGCTGTGTTATCTACTGTCTCTGATTTGTGTCACGGGGAGGGCGGGAATGGCTATGTTATCTGCTGTTTCTGATTTGTGTCACGCGGAGGGTGAAGATGGCTATGTTATATGTTGTTCCTGATTTGTTTCACGTGGAGGGCGGAGATGGCTGTGTTATCTGCTGTTCCTGATTTGTTTCACGCTGAGGACGGAGATGGCTGTGTTATCTGCTGTTCCTGATTTGTTTCACGCGGAGGGCGGAGATGGCTGTGTTATCTGCTGTTCCTACGGAACGTAGGATGCACGCAACCTTTTACCCCTGAGAGCATACACGAATAATTTAGCCTGTTATAATAGTAATAGCGAGAGGATCAACTAATAAACTGCTTGGTAAGCAGCATACGATACTAGGTCGGTCATCTTTTTATGTTCTGAAACTTAACAAGAGTCTAAGACAAACGCAACCGACTCATGTAAAATGGTAAATTTTAGACCCTACCAAGTTGTCCGGACTCAAAGCCGGTACCAAGCCGCATCAATGTCTATCCTCGGAAATACACGGAACATACCGGGATCCTAAATCAAATGCATGAAGGAATACAGCAGCTGTGCAGAAGAAATGTCCTTGCTATTCAAGCCTAACCTACCTTTCACCACCCGTGTGGTACCTATACATTTTATTTCGTTAATATGGCTTTTTATTGAACTTGCCATAATGAACCAACAAAACCTACAATGGCGATACTTTGAAACTAAAGATAAAGTAGGGGCTTTCACGATGAGATTAATATGTTAAAACTGAACAAGTGAAAGGTCTCTCAAGCCCTTTAGAAAGGGTAGAAAACTGATGTCAAACTATTGCAATTTTGTCCCTTATTTTGGTACGGTGTAGATTGCACAAAATGTTAAATGTCCCGCGTGCCATGTACTTAAGTTGTCTTACAATACAGTAAACTTAGTAAATGCGTTTCACCTGGTTGCAGCCGAAAATGAAACTATTTGTCATAAATGATAAATGATACAGTTACATAAGCCTGTGAAACAGTGTATTTATCATAAATCAAATAAAAAAATAAGCACGTACATGTAACAAAATAACGGTAACACTAATTCTTGATACGTGCAGCGGAGCGCGTTTGTCGACTTTGTAGTCGGCGTACATTAGAGAAATAAAGCAACAAATGGAAAATATGAATTTACATTAATATAAGATTCAGGTTTGTCACAACAACAAGCCACTAACTATCAGTGATTTGTATACTGAACATGTGCGGTCGTTTAGGTTTCTACTGTGTATGTGGTAGCGTGCTTGTTTTGGTGTTTGCGGGGCGCGGGGATGGCTGTGTTAGCTGCTGTTCCTGATTTGTGTGTTTGCGGAGGTCGGGAATGGCTGTGTTATCTGCTGTTCCTGATTTGTTTCACGCGTAGGGCGGGGATGGCTGTGTTCTCTGCTGTTCCTGATTTGTTTCACGCGGAGGGCGGAGATGGCTGTGTTATCTGCTGTTCCTGATTTGTTTCACGCGGAGGGCGAAGATGGCTGTGTTATCTGCTGTTCCTACGGAACGTAGGATGCACGCAACCTTTTACCCCTGAGAGCATACACGAATAATTTAGCCTGTTATAATAATAATAGCGAGAGGATCAACTAATAAACTGCTTGGTAAGCAGCATAGGATACTAGGTCGGTCATCTTTTTTATGTTCTGAAACTTAGCAAGAGTCTAAGACAAACGCAACCGACGCATGTAAAATGGTAAATTTTAGACCCTACCAAGTTGTCCGGACTCAAAGCCGGTACCAAGCCGCATCAATGTCTATCCTCGGAAATACACGGAACATACCGGGATTCATATCAAATTCATGTAGGAATACAGCAGCTGTGCAGAAGATGTGTCCTTGCTATTCAAGCCTAACCTACTTTTCACCATCCGTGTGGTACCTATACATTTTATTTCGTTAATATGGCTTTTAATTGAACTTGCCATAATGAATCAACAAAACCTACAATGGCGATACTTTGAAACTTAAGGTAAAGGAGGGGCTTTCACGATGAGATTAATATGTTAAAACTGAACAAGTGAAAGGTCTCTCAAGCCCTTTTGAAAGGGTAGAAAACTGACGGCAAACTATTGCAATTTTGTCCCCTATTTTGGTCCGAGGTAGATCGGACAAAATGTTAAATGTCCCGAAAAGTGTTTAGAAACGGCGGTTACACTGAAAAATTCCCAGGACTTAAGTTGTCTTACAATACAGTAAACTAAGTAAACGCGTTTCACCTGGTTGCAGCCGAAAATTAAACTATTTGTCATAAATGATAAATGATACAGTTACAAGAAGCCTATGAAACATTGTATTTATCATAAATCAAATCAACAAATAAGCACGTACATGTAACAAAATAACGGTTACACTGATTCTTGGTACGTGCTATCAGTGATTTGTATACTGAACATGTGCGGTCGTTTAGGTTTCTAATGTGTATGTGGTAGCGTGCTTGTTTGGGTGTTTGCGGAGGGCGGGGATGGCTATGTTAGCTGCTGTTCCTGATTTCTGTCATGCGGAGGGCCGGGATGACTGTGTGATCTGTTGTTCCTGATTTGAATCACGCGGAGGGCTGAGATGGCTGTGTTATATGCTGTTCCTGATTTGTGTCACGCGGAGGGCGGGGATGGTTGTGTTATCTGCTGTTCCTGATTTGTGTCACGCGGAGGGCGGGGATGGCTGTGTTATCTACTGTTTCTGATTTGTGTCACGGGAGAGAGCGGGGATTGCTGTGTTATCTGCTGTTTCTCTTTTGTGTCACGCGTACGGCGGGGATGGCTGTGTTATCTACTGTCTCTGATTTGTGTCACGGGGAGGGCGGGAATGGCTATGTTATCTGCTGTTTCTGGTTTGTGTCATGCGGAGGGTGGGAATGGCTGTGTTATATGTTGTTCCTGATTTGATTCACCTGGAGGGCGGAGATGGCTGTGTTATCTGCTGTTCCTGATTTGTTTCACGCGGATAGCGGAGATGGCTGTGTTATCTGCTGTTCCTGATTTGTTTCACGCGGAGGGCGGATATGGCTGTGTTATCTGCTGTTCCTACGGAACGTAGGATGCACGCAACCTTTTACCCCTGAGAGCATACACGAATAATTTAGCCTGTTATAATAGTAATAGCGAGAGGATCAACTAATAAACTGCTTGGTAAGCAGCATACGATACTAGGTCGGTCATCTTTTTATGTTTTGAAACTTAACAAGAGTCTAAGACAAACGCAACAGACTCATGTAAAATGGTAAATTTTAGACCCTACCAAGTTGTCCGGACTCAAAGCCGGTACCAAGCCCCATCAATGTCTATCCTCGGAAATACACGGAACATACCGGGATCCTATATCAAATTCATGTAGGAATACAGCAGCTGTGCAGAAGATGTGTCCTTGCTATTCAAGCCTAACCTACTTTTCACCATCCGTGTGGTACCTATACATTTTATTTCGTTAATATGGCTTTTAATTGAACTTGCCATAATGAATCAACAAAACCTATTATGGCGATACTTTGAAACTAAAGGTAAAGGAGGGGCTTTCACGATGAGATTAATATGTTAAAACTGAACAAGTGAAAGGTCTCTCAAGCCCTTTTGAAAGGATAGAAAACTGACGGCAAACTATTGCAATTTTGTCCCTTATTTTGGTCCGGGGTAGATCGGACAAAGTGTTAAATGTCCCGAAAAGTGTTTAGAAACGGCGGTTACACTGAAAAATTCCCAGTACTTAAGTTGTCTTACAATACAGTAAACTTAGTAAATGCGTTTCACCTGGTTGCAGCCGAAAATTATACTATTTGTCATAAATGATAAATGATACAGTTACAAGAAGCCTATGAAACATTGTATTTATCATAAATCAAATCAACAAATAAGCACGTACATGTAACAAAATAACGGTTACACTAATTCTTGGTACGTGCTATCAGTGATTTGTATACTGAACATGTGCGGTCGTTTAGGTTTCTAATGTGTATGTGGTTGCGTGCTTGTTTGGGTGTTTGCGGAGGGCGGGGATGGCTATGTTAGCTGCTGTTCCTGATTTCTGTCATGCGGAGGGCCGGGATGACTGTGTTATCTGCTGTTCCTGATTTGTGTCACGCGGAGGGCGTGTATGGCTGTGTTATCTGATGTTTCTGATTTGTGTCACGTGGAGGGCGGGGATGGCTGTGTTATCTGCTGTTCCTGATTTGTGTCACGGGGAGGGCGGGGATCGCTGTGTTATCTGCTGTTTATGATTTGTGTCACGCGGAGGGCGGAGATGGCTGTGTGACCTGTTGTTCCTGATTTGAGTCAGGCACAGGGCTGAGATGGCTGTGTTTTATGCTGTTCCTGATTTGTGTCACGCGGACGGCGGGGATGGCTGTGTTATCTGCTGTTCCTGATTTATGTCACGCGGAGTGCCGGGATGGCTGTGTTATCTACTGTTTCTGATTTGTGTCACGGGGAGAGCGGGGATTGCTGTGTTATCTGCTGTTTCTCTTTTGTGTCAAGCGTAGGGCGTGGATGGCTGTGTTATCAACTGTCTCTGATTTGTGTCACGGGGAGGGCGGGAATGGCTGTGTTATATGCTTTTTCTGATTTGTGTCACGCGGAGGGTGGAGATGGCTGTGTTATATGTTGTTCCTGATTTGTTTCACGTGGAGGGCGGAGATGGCTGTGTTATCTGCTGTTCCTGATTTGTTTCACGCGGAGGGCGGAGATGGCTCGATTATCTGCTGTTCCTACGGAACGTATGATGCACGCAACCTTTTACCCCTGAGAGCATACACGATAATTTAGCCTGTTATAATAGTAATAGCGAGAGGATCAACTAATAAACTGCTTGGTAAGCAGCATACGATACTAGGTCGGTCATCTTTTTATGTTCTGAAACTTAGCAAGAGTCTAAGACACATGCAACCGACTCATGTAAAATGGTAAATTTAAGACCCTACCAAGTTGTCCGGACTCAAGGCCGGTACCAAGCCGCATCAATGTCTATCCTCGGAAATACACGGAACATACCGGGATCCTAAATCAAATGCATGAAGGAATACAGCAGCTGTGCAGAAGAAATGTCCTTGCTATTTAAGCCTAACCTACCTTTCACCACCCGTGAGGTACCTATACATTTTATTTCGTTAATATGGCTTTTTATTGAACTTGCCTTAATAAACCAACAAAACCTATAATGGCGATACTTTGAAACTAAAGGTAAAGGAGGGGCTTTCACGATGAGATTAATATGTTAAAACTGAACAAGTGAAAGGTCTCTCAAGCCCTTTTGAAAGGGTAGAAAACTGACGGCAAACTATTACAATTTTGTCCCTTATTTTGGTCCGAGGTAGATCGGACAAAATGTTAAATGTCCCGAAAAGTGTTTAGAAACGGCGGTTACACTGAAAAATTCCCAGTACTTAAGTTGTCTTACAATACAGTAAACTTAGTAAATGCGTTTCACCTGGTTGCAGCCGAAAATTAAACTATTTGTCATAAATGATAAATGATACAGTTACAAGAAGCCTATGAAACATTGTATTTATCATAAATCAAATCAACAAATAAGCACGTCCATGAAACAAAATAACGGTTACACTAATTCTTGGTACGTGCTATCAGTGATTTGTATACTGAACATGTGCGGTCGTTTAGGTTTCTAATGTGTATGTGGTAGCGTGCTTGTTTGGGTGTTTGCGGAGGGCGGGGATGGCTATGTTAGCTGCTGTTCCTGATTTCTGTCATGCGGAGGGCCGGGATGGCTGTGTTATCTGCTGTTCCTGATTTGTGTCACGCGGAGGGCGTGGATGGCTGTGTTATCTGCCGTTTCTGATTTGTGTCACGCGGAGGGCGGGGATGGCTGTGTTATCTGCTGTTCCTGATTTGTGTCACGGGGAGGGCGGGGATGGCTGTGTTATCTGCTGTTCATGATTTGTGTCACGCGGAGGCGGAGATGGCTGTGTGATCTGTTGTTCCTGATTTGAATCACGCGGAGGGCTGAGATGTCTGTGTTATATGCTGTTCCTGATTTGTGTCACGCGGATGGCGGGGATGGTTGTGTTATCTGCTGTCCCTGATTTGTGTCACGCGGAGGGCGGGGATTGCTGTGTTATCTATTGTTTCTGATTTGTGTCACGGGAGAGAGCGGGGATTGCTGTGTTATCTGCTGTTTCTCTTTTGTGTCACGCGTAGGGCGGGGATGGCTGTGTTATCTACTGTCTCTGATTTGTGTCACGGGGAGGGCGGGAATGGCTATGTTATCTGCTGTTTCTGGTTTGTGTCATGCGGAGGGTGGGAATGGCTGTGTTGTATGTTGTTCCTGATTTGTTTCACGTGGAGGGCGGAGATGGCTGTGTTATCTGCTGTTCCTGATTTGTTTCACGCGGATAGCGGAGATGGCTCTGTTATCTGCTGTTCCTGATTTGTTTCACGCGGAGGGCGGAGATGGCTCTGTTATCTGCTGTTCCTACGGAACGTAGGATGCACGCAACCTTTTATCCCTGACAGCATACACGAATAATTTAGCCTGTTATAATAGTAATAGCGAGAGGATCAACTAATAAACTGCTTGGTAAGCAGCATACGATACTAGGTCGGTCATCTTTTTATGTTCTGAAACTTAGCAAGAGTCTAAGACAAACGCAACCGACTCATGTAAAATGGTAAATTTTAGACCCTACCAAGTTGTCCGGACTCAAAGCCGGTACCAAGCCGCATCAATGTCTATCCTCGGAAATACACGGAACATACCGGGATCCTATATCAAATTCATGTAGGAATACAGCAGCTGTGCAGAAGATGTGTCCTTGCTATTCAAGCCTAACCTACTTTTCACCATCCGTGTGGTACCTATACATTTTATTTCGTTAATATGGTTTTTAATTGAACTTGCCATAATGAACCAACAAAACCTATTATGGCGATACTTTGAAACTAAAGGTAAAGGAGGGGCTTTCACGATGAGATTAATATGTTAAAACTGAACAAGTGAAAAGTCTCTCAAGCCCTTTTGAAAGGGTAGAAAACTGACGGCAAACTATTGCAATTTTGTCCCTTATTTTGGTCCGGGGTAGATCGGACAAAATGTTAAATGTCCCGAAAAGTGTTTAGAAACGGCGGTTACACTGAAAAATTCCCAGTACTTAAGTTGTCTTACAATACAGTAAACTTAGTAAATGCGTTTCACCTGGTTGCAGCCGAAAATTAAACTATTTGTCATAAATGATAAATGATACAGTTTCAAGAAGCCTATGAAACATTGTATTTATCATAAATCAAATCAACAAATAAGCACGTCCATATAACAAAATAACGGTTACACTAATTCTTGGTACGTGCTATCAGTGATTTGTATACTGAACATGTGCGGTCGTTTAGGTTTCTAATGTGTTTGTGGTAGCGTGCTTGTTTGAGTGTTTGCGGAGGGCGGGGATGGCTATGTTAGCTGCTGTTCCTGATTTCTGTCATGCGGAGGGCCGGGATGATTGTGTTATCTGCTGTTCCTGATTTGTGTCACGCGGAGGGCGTGGATGGCTGTGTTATCTGCTGTTTCTGATTTGTGTCAGGCGGAGGGCGGGGATGGCTGTGTTATCTGCTGTTCCTGATTTGTAGCACGGGAATGGCGGGGATGGCTGTGTTATCTGCTGTTCATGATTTGTGTCACGCGGAGGGCGGAGATGGCTGTGTGACCTGTTGTTCCTGATTTGAGTCACGCACAGGGCTGAGATGGCTGTGTTATATGCTGTTCCTGATTTGTGTCACGCGGAGGGCGGGGATGGCTGTGTTATCTGCTGTTCCTGATTTGTGTCACGCGGAGTGCCGGGATGGCTGTGTTATCTACTGCTTCTGATTTGTGTCACGGGGAGAGCGGGGATTGCTGTGTTATCTGCTGTTTCTCTTTTGTGTCAAGCGTAGGGCGTGGATGGCTGTGTTATCAACTGTCTCTGATTTGTGTCACGGGGAGGGCGGGAATGGCTGTGTTATCTGCTGTTTCTGATTTGTGTATCGCGGAGGGTGGAGATGGCTGTGTTATATGTTGTTCCTTATTTGTTTCACGTGGAGGGCGGAGATGGCTGTGTTATCTGCTGTTCCTGATTTGTTTCACGCGGAGGGCGGAGATGGCTGTGTTATCTGCTGTTCCTACGGAACGTAGGATGCACGCAACCTTTTACCCCTGAGAGCATACACGAATAATTTAGCCTGTTATAATAGTAATAGCGAGAGGATCAACTAATAAACTGCTTGGTAAGCAGCATACGATACTAGGTCGGTCATCTTTTTATGTTCTGAAACTTAGCAAGAGTCTAAGACAAACGCAACCGACTCATGTAAAATGGTAAATTTTAGACCCTACCAAGTTGTCCGGACTCAAAGCCGGTACCAAGCCGCATCAATGTCTATTCTCGGAAATACACGGAACATACCGGGATCCTAAATCAAATGCATGAAGGAATACAGCAGCTGTGCAGAAGAAATGTCCTAGCAATTTAAGCCTAACCTACCTTTCACCAACCGTGAGGTACCTATACATTTTATTTCGTTAATATGGCTTTTTATTGAACTTGCCATAATAAACCAACAAAACCTATAATGGCGATACTTTGAAACTAAAGGTAAAGGAGGGGCTTTCACGATGAGATTAATATGTTAAACTGAACAAGTGAAAGGTCTCTCAAGCCCTTTAGAAAGGGTAGAAAACTGATGTCAAACTATTGCAATTTTGTCCCTTATTTTGGTACGGTGTAGATTGGACAAAATGTTAAATGTCCCGAAAAGTGTTTCGAAACGGCAGTTACACTGAAAAAAGTGCCCAGTACTTAAGTTGTCTTACAATACAGTAAACTTAGTAAATGCGTTTCACCTGGTTGCAGCCGAAAATTAAACTATTTGTCATAAATGATAAATGATACAGTTACATAAGCCTGTGAAACATTGTATTTATCATAAATCAAATCAAAAAATAAGCACGTACATGTAACAAAATAACGGTAACACTAATTCTTGGTACGTGCAGCGGAGCGCGTTTGTCGACTTTGTAGTTGGCGTACATTAGAGAAATAAAGCAACAAATGGAAAATATGAATTTACATTAATATTAGATTCAGGTTTGTCACAGCAACAAGCCACTAACTATCAGTGATTTGTATACAAAACATGTGCGGTCGTTTAGGTTTCTACTGTGTATGTGGTAGCGTGCTTGTTTGGGTGTTTGCGGGGCGCGGGGATGGCTGTGTTAGCTGCTGTCTCTGATTTGTGTGTTTGCGGGGGTCGGGAATGGCTGTTTTATCTACAGTTTCTGATTTGTGTCACGCGTAAGGCGGGGATGGCTGTGTTATCTGCTGTTCCTGATTTGTGTCACGCGGAGGGCGGAGATGGCTGTGTTATCTGCTGTTCCTGATTTGTTTCACGCGGAGGGCGGAGATGGCTGTGTTATCTGCTGTTCCTACCTAACGTAGGATGCACGCAACCTTTTACCCCTGAGAGCATACACGAATAATTTAGCCTGTTATAATAGTAATAGCGAGAGGATCAACTAATAAACTGCTTGGTAAGCAGCATACGATACTAGGTCGGTCATCTTTTTATGTTCTGAAACTTAGCAAGAGTCTAAGACAAACGCAACCGACTCATGTAAAATGGTAAATTTTAGACCCTACCAAGTTGTCCGGACTCAAAGCCGGTACCAAGCCGCATCAATGTCTATTCTCGGAAATACACGGAACATACCGGGATCCTAAATCAAATGCATGAAGGAATACAGCAGCTGTGCAGAAGAAATGTCCTAGCAATTTAAGCCTAACCTACCTTTCACCAACCGTGAGGTACCTATACATTTTATTTCGTTAATATGTCTTTTTATTGAACTTGCCATAATAAACCAACAAAACCTATAATGGCGATACTTTGAAACTAAAGGTAAAGGAGGGTCTTTCACGATGAGATTAATATGTTAAACTGAACAAGTGAAAGGTCTCTCAAGCCCTTTAGAAAGGGTAGAAAACTGATGTCAAACTATTGCAATTTTGTCCCTTATTTTGGTACGGTGTAGATTGGACAAAATGTTAAATGTCCCGAAAAGTGTTTCGAAACGGCAGTTACACTGAAAAAAGTGCCCAGTACTTAAGTTGTCTTACAATACAGTAAACTTAGTAAATGCGTTTCACCTGGTTGCAGCCGAAAATTAAACTATTTGTCATAAATGATAAATGATACAGTTACATAAGCCTGTGAAACATTGTATTTATCATAAATCAAATCAAAAAATAAGCACGTACATGTAACAAAATAACGGTAACACTAATTCTTGGTACGTGCAGCGGAGCGCGTTTGTCGACTTTGTAGTTGGCGTACATTAGAGAAATAAAGCAACAAATGGAAAATATGAATTTACATTAATATTAGATTCAGGTTTGTCACAGCAACAAGCCACTAACTATCAGTGATTTGTATACAAAACATGTGCGGTCGTTTAGGTTTCTACTGTGTATGTGGTAGCGTGCTTGTTTGGGTGTTTGCGGGGCGCGGGGATGGCTGTGTTAGCTGCTGTCTCTGATTTGTGTGTTTGCGGGGGTCGGGAATGGCTGTTTTATCTACAGTTTCTGATTTGTGTCACGCGTAAGGCGGGGATGGCTGTGTTATCTGCTGTTCCTGATTTGTGTCACGCGGAGGGCGGAGATGGCTGTGTTATCTGCTGTTCCTGATTTGTTTCACGCGGAGGGCGGAGATGGCTGTGTTATCTGCTGTTCCTACCTAACGTAGGATGCACGCAACCTTTTACCCCTGAGAGCATACATGAGTAATTTAGCCTGTTATAATAGTAATAGCGGGAGGATCAACTAATAAACTGCTTGGTAAGCAGCATACGATACTAGGTCGGTCATCTTTTTATGTTCTGAAACTTAGCAAGAGTCTAAGACAAACGCAACCGACTCATGTAAAATGGTAAATTTTAGACCCTACCAAGTTGTCCGGATTCAAAGCCGATACCAAGCCGCATCAATGTCTATCCTCGGAAATACACGGAACATATCGGGATCCTATATCAAATGCATGAAGGAATACAGCAGCTGTGCAGAAGATTTTTCCTTGCTATTCAAGCCTAACCTACTTTTCACCATCCGTGTGGTAGCTATACATTTTATTTCGTTAATATGGCTTTTTATTGAACTTGCCATAATGAATCAACAAAATCTATAATGGCGATACTTTGAAACTAAAGGTAAAGGAGGGGCTTTCACGATGAGATTAATATGTTAAAACTGAACAAGTGAAAGGTCTCTCAAGCATTTTTGAAAGGGTAGAAAACTGACGGCAAACTGTTGCAATTTTGTCCCTTATTTTGGTCCGGGGTAGATCGGACAAAATGTTAAATGTCCCGAAAAGTGTTTAGAAACGGCGGTTACACTGAAAAAAGTGCCCAGTACTTAAGTTGTCTTACAATACAGTAAACTTAGTAAATGCGTTTCACCTGGTTGCAGCCGAAAATTAAACTATTTGTCATAAATGATATTGATACAGTTACAAGAAGCCTATGAAACATTGTATTTATCATAAATCAAATCAACAAATAAGCACGTACATGTAACAAAATAACGGTTACACTAATTCTTGGTACGTGCTATCAGTGATTTGTATACTGAACATGTGCGGTCGTTTAGGTTTCTAATGTGTATGTGGTAGCGTGCGTGTTTGGGTGTTTGCGGAGGGCGGGGATGGCTATGTTAGCTGCTGTTCCTGATTTCTGTCATGCGGAGGGCCGGGATGACTGTGTTATCTGCTGTTCCTGATTTGTGTCACGCGGAGGGCGTGGATGGCTGTGTTATCTGCCGTTTCTGATTTGTGTCACGCGGAGGGCGGGGATGGCTGTGTTATCTGCTGTTCCTGATTTGTGTCACGGGGAGGGCGGGGATGGCTGTGTTATCTGCTGTTCATGATTTGTGTCACGCGGAGGGCGGAGATGGCTGTGTGATCTGTTGTTCCTGATTTGAGTCACGCGGAGGGCTGAGATGGCTGTGTTATTGTTGTTCCTGATTTGAGTCACGCGGAGGGCTGAGATGGCTGTGTTATATGCTGTTCCTGATTTGTGTCACGCGGAGGGCGGGGATGGCTGTGTTATCTGCCGTTCCTGATTTGTGTCACGCGGAGGGCGGGGATGGCTGTGTTATCTACTGTTTCTGATTTGTGTCACGGAGAGGGCGGGGATTGCTGTGTTATCTGCTGTTTCTCTTTTGTGTCACGCGGAGGGCGCGGATGGCTGTGTTATCAACTGTCTCTGATTTGTATCACGGGGAGGGCGGGAATGGCTATGTTATCTGCTGTTTCTCATTTGTGTCACGCGGAGGGTGGAGATGGCTGTGTTATATGTTGATCCTGGTTTGTTTCACGTGGAGGGCCTAGATGGCTGTGTTATCTGCTGTTCCTGATTTGTGTCACGCGGAGGGCGGAGATGGCTGTGTTCTCTACTGTTTCTGATTTGTGTCACGCGGAGGGCGGGGATGGCTGTGTTATCTACTGTTTCTGATTTATGTCACGGGGAGAGCGGGGATTGCTGTGTTATCTGCTGTTTCTCTTTTGTGTCACGTGTAGGGCGGGGATGGCTGTGTTATCTACTGTCTCCGATTTGTGTCACGGGGAGGGCGGGAATGGCTATGTTATCTGCTGTTTCTGATTTGTTTCACGTGGAGGGCGGAGATGGCTGTGTTATCTGCTGTTCCTGATTTGTTTCACGCGGAGGGCGGAGATGGCGGTGTTATCTGCTGTTCCTGATTTGTTTCACGCGGAGGGCTGAGATGGCTGTGTTATCTGCTGTTCCTACGGAACGTAGGATGCACGCAACCTTTTACCCCTGAGAGCATACACGAATAATTTAGCCTGTTATAATAGTAATAGCGAGAGGATCAACTAATAAACTGCTTGGTAAGCAGCATGCGATACTAGGTCGGTCATCTTTTTATGTTCTGAAACTTAGCAAGAGTCTAAGACAAACGCAACCGACTCATGTAAAATGGTAAATTTTAGACCCTACCAAGTTGTCTGGACTCAAAGCCGGTACCAAGCCGCATCAATGTCTATCCTCGGAAATACACGGAACATACCGGGATCCTAAATCAAATGCATGAAGGAAAACAGCAGCTGTGCAAAAGAAATGTCCTTGCTATTCAAGCCTAACCTACTTTTCACCACCCGTGTGGTACCTATACATTTTATTTCGTTAATATGGCTTTTTATTGAACTTGCCATAATGAACCAACAAAACCTATAATGGCGATACTTTGAAACTAAAGGTAAAGGAGGGGCTTTCACGATGAGATTAATATGTTAAAACTGAACAAGTGAAAGGTCTCTCAAGCCCTTTAGAAAGGGTAGAAAACTCATGTCAAACTATTGCAATTTTGTCCCTTTTTTTTGGTACGGTGTAGATTGGACAAAATGTTAAATGTCCCGAAAAGTGTTTGGAACGGCGGTTACACTGAAAAAAAGTGCCCAGTACTTAAGTTGTCTTACAATACAGTAAACTTAGTAAATGCGTTTCACCTGGTTCCAGCCGAAAATTAAACTATTTGTCATAAATGATAAATGATACAGTTACATAAGCCTGTGAAACATTGTATTTATCATAAATCAAATCAAAAAATAAGCACGTACATGTAACAAAATAACGGTAACACTAATTCTTGGTACGTGCAGCGGAGCGCGTTTGTCGACTTTGTAGTCGGCGTACATTAGAGAAATAAAGCAACAAATGGAAAATATGAATTTACATTAATATAAGATTCAGGTTTGTCACAATAACAAGCCACTAACTATCAGTGATTTGTATACTGAACATGTGCGGTCGTTTAGGTTTCTACTGTGTATGTGGTAGCGTGCTTTTTTGGGTGTTTGCGGGGCTTGGGGATGGCTGTGTTAGCTGCTGTTCCTGATTCGTATGTTTGCGGAGATCGGGAATGGCTGTGTTATCTGCAGTTTCTGATTTGTTTCACGCGTAGGGCGGGGATGGCTGTGTTATCTGCTGTTCCAGATTTGTTTCACGCGGAGGGCGGAGATGGCTGTGTTATCTGCTGTTCCTGATTTATTTCACACGGAGGGCGGAGATGGCTGTGTTATCTGCTGTTCCTGATTTGTTTCACGCGGAGGGCGGAGATGGCTGTGTTATCTGCTGTTCCTGATTTGTTTCACGCAGAGGGCGGAGATGGCTGTGTTATCTTCTGTTCCTGCGGAACGTAAGATGCACGCAACCGTTTACCCCTGAGAGCATACACGAATAATTTAGCCTGTTATAATAGTAATAGCGGCAGGATCAACTAATAAACTGCTTGGTAAGCAGCATACGATACTAGGTCGGTCATCTTTTTATGTTTTGAAACTTAGCAAGAGTCTAAGACAAACGCAACCGACTCATGTAAAATGGTAAATTTTAGACCCTACCAAGTTGTCCGGACTCAAAGCCGGTACCAAGCCGCATCAATGTCTATCCTCGGAACTACACGGAGCATACCGGGATCCTATATCAAATGCATGTAGGAATACAGCAGCTGTGCAGAAGATGTGTCCTTGCTATTCAAGCCTAACCTACTTTTCACCATCCGTGTGGTACCTATACATTTTATTTCGTTAATATGGCTTTTTATTGAACTTGCCATAATGAATCAACAAAACCTATAATGGCGATACTTTGAAACTAAAGGTAAAGGAGGGGCTTTCACGATGAGATTAATATGTTAAAACTGAACAAGTGAAAGGTCTCTCAAGCCCTTTTGAAAGGGTAGAAAACTGACGGCAAACTATTGCAATTTTGTCCCTTATTTTGGTCCGGGGTAGATCGGACAAAATGTTAAATGTCCCGAAAAGAGTTTAGAAAAGGCGGTTACACTGAAAAATATCCAGTACTTAAGTTGTCTTACAATACAGTAAACTTAGTAAATGCGTTTCACCTGGTTGCAGCCGAAAATTAAACTATTTGTCATAAATGATAAATGATACAGTTACAAGAAGCCTATGAAACATTGTATTTATCATAAATCAAATCAACAAATAAGCACGTACATGTAACAAAATAACGGTTACACTAATTCTTGGTACGTGCTATCAGTGATTTGTATACTGAACATGTGCGGTCGTTTAGGTTTCTAATGTGTATGTGGTAGCGTGCGTGTTTGGGTGTTTGCGGAGGGCGGGGATGGCTATGTTAGCTGCTGTTCCTGATTTCTGTCATGCGGAGGGCCGGGATGACTGTGTTATCTGCTGTTCCTGATTTGTGTCACGCGGAGGGCGTGGATGGCTGTGTTATCTGCTGTTTCTGATTTGTGTCACGCGGAGGGCGGGGATGGCTGTGTTATCTGCTGTTCCAGATTTGTGTCACGGGGAGGGCGGGGATGGCTGTGTTATCTGCTGTTCCTGATTTGTTTCACGGTGAGGGCGGGGATGGCTGTGTTATCTGCTGTTCATGATTTGTGTCACGCGGAGGGCGGAGATGGCTGTGTGATCTGCTGTTCCTGATTTGAGTCACGCGGAGGGCTGAGATGGCTGTGTTATATGCTGTTCCTGATTTGTGTCACGCGGAGGGCGGGGATGGCTGTGTTATCTGCTGTTCCTGATTTGTGTCACGGGGAGAGCGGGGATTGCTGTGTTATCTGCTGTTTCTCTTTTGTGTCACGCGGAGGGCGGGGATGGCTTTGTTATCACCTGTCTCTGATTTGTATCACGGGGAGGGCTTGAATGGCTATGTTATCTGCTGTTTCTGATTTGTGTCACGCGGAGGGTGGAGATGGCTGTGTTATATGTTGTTCCTGGTTTGGTTCACGTGGAGGGCGGAGATGGCTGTGTTATCTGCTGTTCCTGATTTGTGTCACGCGGAGGGCGTAGATGGCTGTGTTATCTATTGTTTCTGATTTGTGTCACGCGGAGGGCGGGGATGGCTGTGTTATCTACTGTTTCTGTTTTGTGTCAAAGGGAGAGCGGGGATTGCTGTGTTATCTGCTGTTTCTCTTTTGTGTCACGCGTAGGGCGGGGATGGCTGTGTTATCTACTGTCTCTGATTTGTGTCACGGGGAGGGCGGGAATGGCTATGTTATCTGCTGTTTCTGATTTGTGTCACGCGGAGGGCGGAGATGGCTGTGTTATATGTTGTTCCTGGTTTGTTTCACGTGGAGGGCGGAGATGGCTGTGTTATCTGCTGTTCCTGATTTGTGTCACGCGGAGGGCGTAGATGGCTGTGTTATCTATTGTTTCTGATTTGTGTCACGCGGAGGGCGGGGATGGCTGTGTTATCTACTGTTTCTGTTTTGTGTCAAAGGGAGAGCGGGGATTGCTGTGTTATCTGCTGTTTCTCTTTTGTGTCACGCGTAGGGCGGGGATGGCTGTGTTATCTACTGTCTCTGATTTGTGTCACGGGGAGGGCGGGAATGGCTATGTTATCTGCTGTTTCTGATTTGTGTCACGCGGAGGGTGGAGATGGCGGTGTTATATGTTGTTCCTGATTTGTTTCACGTGGAGGGCCTAGATGGCTGTGTTATCTGCTGTTCCTGATTTGTTTCACGCGGAGGGCGGAGATGGCGGTGTTATCTGCTGTTCCTGATTTGTGTCACGTGGATGGCGGCGATGGCGGTGTTATCTGCTGTTCCTGATTTGTTTCACGCGGAGGGCGGAGATGGCTGTGTTATCTGCTGTTCCTGATTTGTTTCACGTGGAGGGCGGAAATGGCGGTGTTATCTGCTGTTCCTGATTTGTTTCACGTGGAGGGCGGAGATGGCGGTGTTATCTGCTGTTCCTGATTTGTTTCACGTGGAGGGCGGAGATGGCGGTGTTATTTGCTGTTCCTGATTTGTTTCACGTGGAGGGCGAAGATGGCGGCGTTATCTGCTGTTCCTGATTTGTTTCACGCGGAGGACGGAGATGGCTGTGTTATCTGCTGTTCCTACGGAACGTAGGATGCACGCAACCTTTTACCCCTGAGAGCATACACGAATAATTTAGCCTGTTATAATAGTAATAGCGGGAGGATCAACTAATAAACTGCTTGGTAAGCAGCATACGATACTAGGTCGGTCATCTTTTTATGTTCTAAAACTTAGCAAGAGTCTAAGACAAACGCAACCGACTCATGTAAAATGGTAAATTTTAGACTCTTCCAAGTTGTCTGGACTCAAAGCCGGTACCAAGCCGCATCAATGTCTATCCTCGGAAATACACGGAACATACAGGGATCCTATATCAAATGCATGTAGGAATACAGCAGCTGTGCAGAAGATGTGTCCTTGCTATTCAAGCCTAACCTACTTTTCACCATCCGTGTGGTACCTATACATTTTATTTCGTTAATATGGCTTTTTATTGAACTTGCCATAATGAATCAACAAAACCTATTATGGCGATACTTTGAAACTAAAGGTAAAGGAGGGGCTTTCACGATGAGATTAATATGTTAAAACTGAACAAGTGAAAGGTCTCTCAAGCCCTTTTGAAAGGGTAGAAAACTGACTGCAAACTATTGCAATTTTGTCCCTTATTTTGGTCCGGGGTAGATCGGACAGAATGTTAAATGTCCCGAAAAGTGTTTAGAAACGGCGGTTACACTGAAAAATTCCCAGTACTTAAGTTGTCTTACAATACGGTAAACTTAGTAAATGCATTTCATCTAGGTTGCAGCCGAAAATTAAACTATTTGTCATAAATGATAAATGATACAGTTACAAGAAGCCTATGAAACATTGTATTAATCATAAATCAAATCAACAAATAAGCACGTACATGTAACAAAATAACGGTTACACTAATTCTTGGTACGTGCTATCAGTGATTTGTATACTGAACATATGCGGTCGTTTAGGTTTCTAATGTGTATGTGGTAGCGTGCTTGTTTGGGTGTTTGCGGAGGGCGGGGATGGCTATGTTAGCTGCTGTTCCTGATTTCTGTCATGCGGAGGGCCGGGATGACTGTGTTATCTGCTGTTCCTGATTTGTGTCACGCGGAGGTGTGGATGGCTGTGTTATCTGCTGTTTCTGATTTGTGTCACGCGGAGGGCGTGGATGGCTGTGTTATCTGCTGTTCCTGATTTGTTTCACGCGTAGGGCGGGGATGGCTGTGTTATCTGCTGTTCCTGATTTGTGTCACGGGAAGGGCGGGGATGGCTGTGTTATCTGTTCATGATTTGTGTCACGCGGAAGGCGGAGATGGCTGTGTGATCGGTTGTTCCTGATTTGAGTCACGCGGAGGGCTGATATGGCTGTGTTATATGCTGTTCCTGATTTGTGTCACGCGGAGGGCGGGGATGGCTGTGTTATCTACTGTTTCTGATTTGTGTCACGCGGAGGGCGGGGATGGCTGTGTTATCTACTGTTTCTGATTTGTGTCACAGGGAGAGCGGGGATTGCTGTTTTATCTGATGTTTCTCTTTTGTGTCACGCGTAGGGCGGGGATGGCTGTGTTATCTACTGACTCTGATTTGTGTCACGGGGAGGGCGGGAATGGCTATGTTATCTGCTGTTTCTGATTTGTGTCACGCGGAGGGTGGAGATGGCTGTGTTATATCTTGTTCCTGATTTGTTTCTCGTGGAGGGCGGAGATGGCTGTGTTATCTGCTGTTCCTGATTAGTTTCACGCGGAGGGCGGAGATGGCTGTGTTATCTGCTGTTCCTACGGAACGTAGGATGCACGCAACCTTTTACCCCTGAGAGCATACACGAATAATTTAGCCTGTTATAATAGTAATAGCGAGAGGATCAACTAATAAACTGCTTGGTAAGCAGCATACGATACTAGGTCGGTCATCTTTTGTTCTGAAAGTTAGCAAGAGTCTAAGACAAACGCAACCGACTCATGTAAAATGGTAAATTTTAGAGCCTTCCAAGTTGTCCGGACTCAAAGCCGGTACCAAGCCGCATCAATGTCTATCCTCGGAAAAACACGGAACATACCGGGATCCTATAACAATTGCATGTAGGAATACAGCAGCTGTGCAGAAGATGTGTCCTTGCTATTCAAGCCTTACCTACCTTTCACCACCCGTGTGGTACCTATACATCTTATTTCGTTAATATGGCTTTTTATTGAACTTGCCATAATGAATCAACAAAACCTATTATGGCGATACTTTGAAACTAAAGGTAAAGGAGGGGCTTTCACGATTAGATTAATATGTTAAAACTGAACAAGTGAAAGGTCTCTCAAGCCCTTTAGAAAGGGTAGAAAACTGATGTCAAACTATTGCAAATTTGTCCCTTATTTTGGTCCGGGGTAGATCGGACAAAATGTTAAATGTCCCGAAAAGTGTTTGGAAACGCCGGTTACACTGAAAAATTCCCAGTACTTAACTTGTCTTACAGTAAACTTAGTAAATGCGATTCACCTTGTTGCAGCCGAAAATTAAACTATTTGTCATAAATGATAAATGATACATTTACAAGAAACCTATGAAACATTGTATTTATCATAAATCAAATCAACAAATAAGCACGTACATGTAACAAAATAACGGTTACACTAATTCTTGGTACGTGCTATCAGTGATTTGTATACTGAACATGTGCGGTCGTTTAGGTTTCTAATGTGTATGTGGTAGTGTGCTTGTTTGGGTGTTTGCGGAGGGCGGGGATGGCTATGTTAGCTGCTCTTCCTGATTTCTGTCACGCGGAGGCCGGGATGACTGTGTTATCTGCTGTTCCTGATTTGTGTCACGCGTAGGGCGTGGATGGCTGTGTTATCTGCTGTTCCTGATTTGTGTCAAGCGGAGGGCGGGGATGGCTGTGTTATCTGCTGTTCCTGATTTGTGTCACGGGGAGGGCGGGGATAGCTGTGTTATCTGCTGTTCATGATTTGTGTCACGCGGAGGGCGGAGATGGCTGTGTGATCTGTTGTTCCTGATTTGAGTCACGCCGAGGGCGGAGATGGCTGTGTTATTTGCTGTTCTTGATTTGTGTCACGCGAAGGGCGGGGATGGCTGTGTTATCTGCTGTTCCTGATTTGTGTCACGCGGAAGGCGGGGATGGTTGTGTTATCTACTGTTTCTGATTTGTGTCACACGGAGGGCCGGGATGGCTGTGTTATCTTCTGTTTCTGATTTATGTCACGGGGAGTGCGCGGATGGCTGTCTTATCTGCTGTTTCTCTTTTGTATCACGCGTAGGGCGGGGATGGCTGTGTTATCTACTGTCTCTGATTTGTGTCACGCGGAGGGCGGGAATGGCTGTGTTATCTGCTGTTTCTGATTTGTGTCACGCGGAGGGCGCGGATGGCTGTGTTATATGTTTTTCCTGATTTGTTTCACGTGGAGGGCGGGGATGGCTGTGTTATCTACTGTTTCTGATTTGTGTCACGGGGAGGGCGGGGATGGCTATGTTATTTGCTGTTTCTGATTTGTGTCACGCGGAGGGCGGGGATTGCTGTGTTATCTACTGTTTCTGATTTGTGTCACGGGGAGGGCGGGCATGGCTGTGTTATCTTCTGTTCCTGATTTGTGTCACGGATAGGAAGGGGATGGCTGTGTTATCTGCTGTTCCTTATTTATGTCACGGGGAGGGCGGGGATGGCTGTGTTATCTACTGTTTCTGATTTGTGTCACGGGGAGGGCGGGGATGGCTATGTTATTTGCTGTTTCTGATTTGTGTCACGCGGAGGGCGGGGATTGCTGTGTTATCTACTGTTTCTGATTTGTGTCACTGGGAGGGCGGGCATGGCTGTGTTATCTGCTGTTCCTGATTTGTGTCACGGGGAGGAAGGGGATGGCTGTGTTATCTGCTGTTCCTTATTTGTGTCACGGGGAGGGCGGGGATGGCTGTGTTATCTACTGTTTCTGATTTGTGTCACGCGGAGGGCGGAGATGGCTGTGTTACATGCTGTTTCTGATTTGTGTCACGCGGAGGGCGGGGATGGCTGTGTTATCTGCTGTTTCTGATTTGTGTCACGCGGAGGGCGGGGATGGCTGTGTTATCTACTGTTCCTGATTTGTGTCACGCGGAGGGCGGGGATGGATGTGTTATCTGCTATTCCTGATTTGTGTCACGCGGAGGGCGGGGATGGCTGTGTTATCTGCTGTTCCTGATTTGTGTGGTTGCGGGGGCGGGGATGGCTGTGTTATCTGCTGTTCCTGATTTGTGTGTTTGCGGGGTGGGAATGGCTGTGTTATCTGCTGTTCCTGATTTGTTTCACGCGGAGTGCGGAGATGGCTGTGTTATATGCTGTTTTTGATTTGTGTCACGGGTAGGGCGGGGATGGCTGGGTTATCTGCTCTTCCTGATTTGTGTCACGCGGAGTGCGGGGATGGCTGTGCTATCTGCTGTTTCTGATTTGATTCACTGTTTCAGCTCTTCATGTTTGCTCTTTAGTGTATAAACCGTCTTGTGTCCGCCTTGCACACACATTGCACACAAAGCACCACTTTAAACTATTCTTAGATAACCTGATTCGCTCAATCGAATTGCACATTAACTGTTATAGACCAATTGTGGAAAGAGCAATAAGAAAAAATTATTTTGTCTTATTTTTGTTCTGTCATCCAATTACGATACTCTCTTAATTGGCATTATTTGTTTTGTTGCATTATGATACTATTGCTAAACTTAAAATAAGAAAGAATCTAAACGCTTCAGGAATTGTGAAGGCTGATAAAAATTTGTTAAAAAATTGATTGGGTGTTTGATATTATCATTAGCGTACTTGATCATGAATCGGTTGAAGGTCAGGGTTTCTACGCCTTCTAAGACGGACTAGGAACAACTGCGACGATAATGGTAAGTACCAGTAATAATTCGCACAGACATTCCACCACAGGACCAAACCAACCTGTTAAAACGTTGAGATGATGGACAAATCAACGAAGTGATATTGGGACCTACTGTGCCATTTTCGTGCTGTATGTTTCGCTAATATAACACTTTCTGGTTACCATTCATATTTTCTATCCGCCTTTTCCTGTCATTTTTTGAAATGTTTCTGTACATGTAACATACGTTACGTTTGTAACATCACACTTTACAACTTCGGGAACGTATTTTTGACACTGTAACCCGTGTAACATCTATGTGTTGCTAACTGTAATATGTCTTACATTTGCATAAGAAGTGTTTACCGTCATTCTTGAAATGTTACATGTGTTACATCGCTATTCACAAAGTCGGGCAATAATTTCTGACACTGTAACTCGTGTAAAATCCATGTATCGCCAAGTTTGCGCCTTCTTTGTTATTTACCTAGGCGTTTAGCTTTTCGACGTTTTCTGAAATGTTACTGCAGCATGCCTAACATTTGTTAATCTCATTGCCAATCTCACTATAGTCAGATCTAACAGAATGTTAGCGTAGCGGTTTTCAGGATATGATTTTAACCAGATTGTCTCATTGCATAACTCCTGACACGAACTTCTGGCTTTTCACTAATATATGGTCTCCTGGTCGATATATACCTTAGTGCCATGGTTGTTCTTGTCATTTCCTGATATTTTACGGAATGAAGCATATGTCTTTCTCTAACATTACGCTTTGATTTATTCTTAATTACTGTTTCCAAGAACTTTTTCTTGTCATTGTTCAATGTTACAGTAACATGCATAATATTTGTAACATCGCATTTCCCAGTTAGTGTTGGCTTTTTAATTGAAAAGATCGAAGATTTTGCAAATAATATGCAATATTACAGCATCTAAAACGTCACTTCACGATGGCTGAGATTGTTCAAAGCCAGTAAAATAATAGACAACAAAGCCCACCATTGTGTTAATTATTTGTTTTTGTTCATAATGAACACTTAACAACTTTTCATAATTCCAACAGTAATTGAGAGCTTTCTAACGAGAACAATTCTGTTTCAATGTTAACTGTATTCCATTTCGATTGTTTAATTTCCGGGGAAAGGTAATACACTGAAACCCCGCCACAAGGACCTTCTAAGAGAATGAGCTTAAGTGCCCTTTATAGTGTAGTGGTCTCTATTTCGAGATTGAGAAATAGTGCAAAAATGTGAAATGGGTCTTGAAATGGAATTGTGCTCTTACTTTTGTGGTCTAAATTTCGGAGTGGTCGTAAAAGAGGTCGTACTGCCACGTTGTTCGTTGTTCCTTTGGGGGATGATAATACCGTTGATTGATGTACCTGATTATAACAATCAGTTTAACAGTATCGTTTACCCTTGATCAGATTTCGTTGTAGATGGTCTTACCCCATTGCCAAGTGAAGAGTGAAGTTTATAATCAGTTTACAAGCTGCTTTCATCACGATGGGATGAGGGTAGACTTACATATTTTCAGACAGAGCACAAATGCAACAAATCAAACTTTATTTTTAATGAAATTTATAACATCAACATCAATAAATTTAACTAAAGATATAAATAATCGAAACATTTTAAACAAAAACATCGTGAATTAATACTATCCTCCATATATACGCCTATTTATGCGTGTGTGACTAATGAGATCCAGATCAGCAGGCACATCTGTTCCAGCTGATCAGGACCCGCACTGTGGCACATCTGTTCCAGCTGATCAGGACCAGCACTGTGGCACATCTGTTCCAGCTGATCAGGACCCGCACTGTGGCACATCTGTTCCAGCTGATCAGGACCCGCACTGTGGCACATCTGTTCCAGCTATCAGGACCCGCACTGTGGCACATCTGTTCCAGCTGATCAGGACCAGCACTGTGACACATCTGTTCCAGCTGATCAGGACCCGCACTGTGGCACATCTGTTCCAGCTGATCAGGACCCGCACTGTAACACATCTGTTCCAGCTGATCAGGACCCGCACTGTAACACATCTGTTCCAGCTGATCAGGACCCGCACTGTGACACATCTGTTCCAGCTGATCAGGACCCGCACTGTGGCACATCTGTTCCAGCTGATCTGGACCCGCACTGTGGCACATCTGTTCCAGCTGATCAGGACCCGCACTGTGGCACATCTGTTCCAGCTGATCAGGACCCGCACTGTGGCACATCTGTTCCAGCTGATCAGGACCAGCACTGTGGCACATCTGTTCCAGCTGATCTGGACCAGCACTGTGGCACATCTGTTCCAGCTGATCAGGACCAGCACTGTGGCACATCTGTTCCAGCTGATCAGGACCAGCACTGTGGCACATCTGTTCCAGCTGATCAGGACCCGCACTCTGGCACATCTGTTCCAGCTGATCAGGACCAGCACTGTGACACATCTGTTCCAGCTGATCAGGACCACGACTGTGACACATCTGTTCCAGCTGATCAGGACCAGCACTGTGGCACATCTGTTCCAGCTGATCAGGACCAGCACTGTGGCACATCTGTTCCAGCTGATCAGGACCCGCACTGTGGCACATCTGTTCCAGCTGATCAGGACCAGCACTGTGACACATCTGTTCCAGCTGATCAGGACCCGCACTGTGGCACATCTGTTCCAGCTGATCAGGACCCGCACTGTAACACATCTGTTCCAGCTGATCAGGACCCGCACTGTGACACATCTGTTCCAGCTGATCAGGACCCGCACTGTGACACATCTGTTCCAGCTGATCAGGACCCGCACTGTGGCACATCTGTTCCAGCTGATCTGGACCCGCACTGTGGCACATCTGTTCCAGCTGATCAGGACCCGCACTGTGGCACATCTGTTCCAGCTGATCAGGACCCGCACTGTGGCACATCTGTTCCAGCTGATCAGGACCAGCACTGTGGCACATCTGTTCCAGCTGATCTGGACCAGCACTGTGGCACATCTGTTCCAGCTGATCAGGACCAGCACTGTGGCACATCTGTTCCAGCTGATCAGGACCAGCACTGTGGCACATCTGTTCCAGCTGATCAGGACCCGCACTCTGGCACATCTGTTCCAGCTGATCAGGACCAGCACTGTGGCACATCTGTTCCAGCTGATTCGGACCCGCACTGTGGCACATCTGTTCCAGCTGATCAGGACCCGCACTGTGGCACATCTGTTCCAGCTGATTCGGACCCGCACTGTGGCACATCTGTTCCAGCTGATCAGGACCCGCACTGTGACACATCTGTTCCAGCTGATCAGGACCAGCACTGTGACACATCTGTTCCAGCTGATCAGGACCCGCACTGTGGCACATCTGTTCCAGCTGATTCGGACCAGCACTGTGGCACATCTGTTCCAGCTGATCAGGACCCGCACTGTGACACATCTGTTCCAGCTGATCAGGACCAGCACTGTGGCACATCTGTTCCAGCTGATCAGGACCAGCACTGTGACACATCTGTTCCAGCTGATCAGGACCCGCACTGTGGCACATCTGTTCCAGCTGATCAGGACCCGCACTGTGACACATCTGTTCCAGCTGATCAGGACCAGCACTGTGACACATCTGTTCCAGCTGATCAGGACCAGCACTGTGGCACATCTGTTCCAGCTGATCAGGACCAGCACTGTGACACATCTGTTCCAGCTGATCAGGACCAGCACTGTGGCACATCTGTTCCAGCTGATCAGGACCAGCACTGTGACACATCTGTTCCAGCTGATCAGGACCAGCACTGTGACACATCTGTTCCAGCTGATCAGGACCAGCACTGTGACACATCTGTTCCAGCTGATCAGGACCAGCACTGTGGCACATCTGTTCCAGCTGATCAGGACCAGCACTGTGGCACATCTGTTCCAGCTGATCAGGACCAGCACTGTGGCACATCTGTTCCAGCTGATCTGGACCAGCACTCTGGCACATCTGTTCCAGCTGATCAGGACCCGCACTCTGGCACATCTGTTCCAGCTGATCTGGACCAGCACTGTGGCACATCTGTTCCAGCTGATCAGGACCCACACTGTGGCACATCTGTTCCAGCTGATCAGGACCAGCACTGTGGCACATCTGTTCCAGCTGATCAGGACCAGCACTGTGGCACATCTGTTCCAGCTGATCCGGACCCGCACTGTGGCACATCTGTTCCAGCTGATCTGGACCAGCACTGTGGCACATCTGTTCCAGCTGATCAGGACCCGCACTGTGGCACATCTGTTCCAGCTGATCAGGACCCGCACTGTGGCACATCTGTTCCAGCTGATCAGGACCCGCACTGTGGCACATCTGTTCCAGCTGATCAGGACCCGCACTGTGGCACATCTGTTCCAGCTGATCAGAACCCGCACTGTGGCACATCTGTTCCAGCTGATCAGGACCCGCACTGTGGCACATCTGTTCCAGCTGATCAGGACCCGCACTGTGGCACATCTGTTCCAGCTGATCAGGACCCGCACTGTGGCACATCTGTTCCAGCTGATCAGAACCCGCACTGTGGCACATCTGTTCCAGCTGATCAGGACCCACACTGTTTTGCGTTGTTTTTGTCAGTAATAACCTAATATATGAAAAGCGAACAGTGCAGATCCTGTTAGGACAGCAGGTATGTGTCAATTGACCTGGATCCACACTGCAGAAGATCAAACCTATACTTACAATGAAGAAAAAACCTTTTAGTAACTATCATAAGTTGTGAAAAAATTAAACAAGTCAATGGTTTTGAGACATTTTGGTAAACAATAACTGCAATGCAATGTCAACAGAAGGTACATTCGCTAGAATAATATATACATATCTACACGATGTTTCATGATTTAACAAATTACATGATATATCTGCTTCATGGCAAGAGTAAACAATGTAGATCCAGATCAGCTGGAACATTTGTGCGATCTGATCAAGATAAACACTGTTCACTTTTTGATTAATAACTTAAAGGTTAATTCTAACCAAAATGCAAAAACTGCAGATCCTGATCATATGGCTTATTTGTGCCGGCTGGTCTGGATCTATACTGATTTCAACATTGTATAAATTAAACCTGTTATATGAAAAAATTTAATAACTTAATATGGTATCTCTAACTTTTTCATATATTTCACAGTCTCTCTTTTTTTGTATGTTTGTTCACAACAAAATCTTTCAAAAAAGCTTTCAACACAACGTAACTTACACATGTCACATGAAATTACTGAATAATTAAATATTTTATCACTTGTTTTTCAAATGTTTCACAGTCACTTCTTCGTTTTTCTTAAACAATCTAAGCTTTCAACACTAAATTAAAGATTTTATATGAAATAACTACATAATTATGTCCTTGTTTTCTCATAATACGTTTCACAGGCACTTCTTTGTACTCCTTAACTATCGCGTCGTTAAAGACTTCGACGTTTTTTCTAGTTTGTTTTGTTGCACTAGTTGCTTCTCTTATTTCCTCTTCATCTGTTTCCATCCTCTCCAGACCTCGGTCATCATTTTCCATTCTCCGACTGCTTCTAGTCACTTCTCTTATTTCTCTTATTTCTTCTTCCTGCTTCTCTCCTCCTACCATTTCTGCTCTTGTTCCTGCTGCCACTATATCTGTGGCTTCACATCTTAGAACTGAACAAATAAAATTTCATGAAGTCCTACACAAAATAATTCTTTATCGAAAACAAATATTATTGGTAAAACAGCTTACAAAAATTACCTTTTATGAATAAAGTTATAACTTGTAAATGGTAAATTGCATATGATCCATCAAAAAACGAAAACTAGTTGTTTGAAAACATTTTAATTAGTGTTAACACTGGTAAAAATGTATTATTGCCAAAGAATGCTTTACTCACCATTCACAACCCGAAGGTGAACGTTTTCAGTAAGTAAGCCAGTAGGCAGTGTTGTTACACGGGTGCAGGTCCCAGCAATCCTTGCGACTTTGAAGCTTTCCCCTGCAGCAGCTTTCACTTTGTTAAAGAAGTTCTCATCTGATTTCACCTGATCGGTCAAGAAAGTCTTGATCAATCGCAAGGATTCTCCTTTCAACTCGCTTGCGGCTCTGAACTGAAAGAAAAAAGAAACTCATTCCTCAATACATATGTTGTAACCCATTAGTTTGCTTTAGTTATTAAGTAACGAACTGTGAGTGAATTAATACAGAGCTGAATTGACAGTCATGTTTCAGCATTATTCTATTATACACAGGTGGTATAAAATTTCTGCTATATCAGTATACAAGTGCTAAGCTTTCTTCCAAAGTGCAAGGAAGGGCGATAAATAATAAAGTTGCATTAGTAAAAATATAAATTACCAGGGAACCGCTATATAATGTTATTAATGTAAAAAATTTACACGTTGAATGTCTCTAATTTAGGTGCATTGCACATTTAGGTGTTAGACGCAGACACATACAGTTGCATCAGAATCAAATAACGTTTGAGCCTCTAGTGTGCAGTATTTTCCTGCATGTAACAGTAGCTCACATACACCGCAATGCTTTTAAAATTATTTTGCTTGTTATAACATTACGCAGTCAGGCTTTCCAGCCACTAAATGTATTGCAAAGAAGGAAGACCGATGGCCATAAAAACAAATTATACCTTTGTACATTTTAATGCCTTTTCGAGGACATCATTAGTACTCATGTTTGAGGGCTGAGCAACACGTTGTTCATATAGGTCTGAATGTCCTCTCTGAAGTCAAGCCGATTGGCAGCTTCCAAGACCAGGAAAACATGAACTTATAACCCCAAGGAACCATTTTTATCCATAACCATGGTAATTCTTCATGCCCATTTATCATGCGTGTAGAATTTTGACCATATGCACTTTTATATGCAATCTTTTGAAGGATCATACAGGTTTGCACAGTAACCTCCGTAAACAGAGTAAATAATTCATTTAATATTTCAAACACTAATTAAATATCTTGTGTAAAATGTCAGTTAGACTTGGTTTTTCACTCCCTAATTTGTTGGTGTATTTACAAAGATAGGAGAATAATGACACCTATTTCAATTTTCAAAACAAAATAGAAAGTTAGTAAAAGGGCATTCATTTGAACATATCTAATACCAACCGTTATGCTCTCACCAAAGCAAAAAGTACAATAGTTTCCAGTTTTTATAATTTAGATTTTTGTTGTGTGCATGTTTTACAATAATCTTACCTTGTACGCAACAGCCAGAGCAACACCTTCTAAAATTCTTATGTCTGCAGCCAGGTTTTCTTGCAAATATTCTGCAACGTCATCGACATCCCCCTGTTTCAAGATGTTCATTGCCTGCAGAAGGATTGGCAGGGCACTGGATGAACGGCGGGCAAACTCCTCCAGCTGTCGAGCTGCCCCGAAGTCTCTGGCCTCCCTCAACAATCTTTATTACGCACAGCCTTGACAGGTGTCTGGATAAGGCAGAAGTTATTATATTAATTGTCTTAAAACTAACAATTCCTAGCACGCCGTACACTAATAAAGGTTTTTTTAAGCTCCAATCTATGAATTATCAGAATATAAGGACTTTAGTGCAAAAATATTGTAAAGATAATTTTAAGAAAACAAAGGCTTTTTTCTAGAATTTGTAAATGGAAACCCACCCTCTTCAACCAGAGGTATCAGAAGTAGGCATTTTTTATATTATCGCATACGTACATTGTGGTTATTCACAAACAGTATCCTAATAACCAAACAGTTGTGTAATCATTACTTGCTTACATTACAGCAGTCTTATCCAAAATATTGGCTGTTTGCAATAATTTCAGGCTAATTTGGCCGTTGTGTGGGGTAATCATGCGATTTAAAGATTTTTTTAAACGTTTGCAATGAAATCAATTTTTAGAAGGTTAAAATATTTCACAAAGAGGCCTTCATGAATGCATCATGAATGTACTAGAGTAAAGCACAATTCCTTTGCAAACAAATGCTGTTCAAGATTTATTTATAAATGCGAATTGCACTATGTCCAGCTAGTTGTATTGGTAAAAATGGTCGTTTAAGCTGTTGTTTTGCGCTTATACTTGATCAAATTCTAACTTTCACATTGTACATTTGCTGATATTTTTCACATGTTCTTTCCTATACTGTTATTTACCTCACAACTGATGACAGGTCAAAGATTGCCGTGACCAAGCAACCAGTCAGAGGCATATATATTCGGTTGCTCAGTGGTTTTTACCATCGATGCTCCATTTCCCTGATCAGCTGCCAGTTGGCCAACCTCTTCTGGATTACTGGGATCGTCCCAGACAAAAGAGGAGGCATAGTGGAGGAAATCAGGCACTGTATTATATATGACAAGGTCCATCTAAAAAGAAAGGTTTGTTTTGACCGAGATTAAAAGTCTTGCAGTAAATAAAAATGTCTCTGAAAGAGTGTAACTTTTTAAGGTGAAAATCACAGTTCCTCTTTATCACATGAATCACATCCAAATGTATTTGGACATCCATTGGACTTACCGGCAATTTCTACAGTATTTTAATACTTGCTGACATTCCACCAATTCTTTGCATTCTCATCAGTAATAATTGCATGTTTCTTTTATCCATGTAGGGATATTGTATAATAGTCAGAGATCTATTTAGACTCTTTTATTTTAAAATATTTCGGCCATCGGTTTATACTGCCACAACAAGTCTTCATTTTATTGATATAACAACACACAAACAAGAGTACTGTATATGTTGTGATAATAAGAAAATGTAGACTTAAGCTCTGTCATGAATGTCAACAAACATCTTTCAGCTTCTTGCAAAACATAACATTGAATGATTTTCAGTATGATAACAAAACCAGTTTTTTTTGTTAGAAACAATAACAATATGTTTATTATTGTATTAAAACAATTGTCTATGTGATGCGGTTACCTTAAGGCAATCTGCCGATCCTGGCAACCTGTAATCCAGGCAGCACAATGTGCTACAAGGGTCTTCCCAACAGTGGGCTCATTATACAGCACTGGGAGGTTGAAGTGACATATATGTGTCAGGATCCACTGGTACTTGAATATGGCCAACATCTAACAAACCGCCATCTTACACGCTCTAAAGTTGATTTCCAGGATAACTTTAGCATGATCAAGGAAGTCCTAAAATTAATCATTAGAACATTAGATAACCTATTACAGTAAGACCTTCATTATATTATCAAAATAAACCTCGAGTTTATTCTGTTTGAATTTTGCTTGGCATGAACTGGAAGCCGCGGGTAACTTGATTATTTGTATATCATATTTTTAATACATCAACTCATCCATTCATGCAGTTTCGACAGAAATATGTATTAAATCTTGGCAATTTTGTATTGTTTGTAAACGAATATGACCAGCTGAAACATGTCTGGATCTTATTTAGAAATAAATTTACTCAAAATATTTTATGAGTTTCTTTATATCCAATAGTATAAACTTATATCTACAACTGTTAAATCAGTTCCTTATTTTATCTTAGAAAGCAATGTAGAATACATTATAGATTACAAGACTAAGTGCTAAATTTCAAGTTATTTGGTATACAAACATTACAATACAGAACAAATGTAGGTTTTACAGCCCTTATGTGATTATATTCTCTGGTACAGTTTATCGCTTAGCCAAATATTTGTAAGATTTAAATTTTCCCCGCATTTATGTTTTGCAGTTTTTTCTAATGTCCA
Source organism: Corbicula japonica (assembly GCA_038501625.1). NCBI lineage: Eukaryota > Metazoa > Mollusca > Bivalvia > Venerida > Cyrenidae > Corbicula > Corbicula japonica. Next base: position 1,239,320 of record JAZAYU010000130.1, read on the forward strand.
TATGTTGAAACCATAAGGTATGATGAGTAATTCATTTATAAGCTATTATACTACTGTTTCACAGAACTAAATGAAATAATATCACAATTGAACTCAAGAAAAAAAAAGAAAGAAGACCAATTCAATTCTCTATTCTGACAGTATGTTGGTAAATGTTTTAGGCGATTAAACACCTATTTTTTCAAAAAGCATAAGTAGAGGTTACAAAAATGTCAACCTATTTTGAATACATCAACAATACTGTAAAATGAAACAACAACGCTACTTCGAAACCTAGAAAAAAAAACATCCTGAAATCTGCGTTCTTTAAATTGGTCGTTTCTAATTTAATTTTTGCATTCACATTAAAAGATAAGGAAAACTATAATGATGTACTTAACATGTGTTTATTTAAAACAAAGGCTGAAGGTTTTAAAACTGAGTTTGGAAACCAGTCTCAAATATCAAGCATCTGATTGGCTGAAATGGCGACTGGTTACCATTTCAGCTAATCAGATGCTTGAGATTTGAGACTGGTTTCCATGCTCAGTTTTATTACCTGGTGCACTGTTTGCTGTTCTTACCTGGAAGGGTTGGATGGTAGGCACTTCAACCGTGTCCTGGGTAGCCATCTGTAGGCAAACTTGTTAACCATATTGTGTGGACTCCTTCTCCATCTACCTGTTTCAAATAATTGCAACCACTTTATTTTACAGACAATTGATTTATTAACCTAGGGCACAGTGATAATAGGACGACACACTGATTTGTTTCTGTTTTTATTTGTAGACATGTTGCCCTACAGGTCCTACCACGTGCCATAAACAATATAGTTTTAAGTTCTTAAAGTAATTTTTAGGATTTCTATCCTATGAGTATGTGGTTTGCTTTTCTTTGATTATTGATGACTCGTTTTAAGACTATTTATAAAATATTGAATGCTGTTTTTGTGAAATGTTTATAATAAATCAAAATACAGACTTTGGTTGAAATAAGTGTTTCCTTTGGTTACTTTTCTTTAATATCACGTGAATATCCTTGCTGTCCCTGTGGAAATATCTAATTCATTCCGAAACATTTTTTTTGTAAACAAACTCAAAATCATTTTACCAGTCTACCCTCTTCAATGTTGACTGTCTGGTCTGGATTGAGGAACAGTAAGCCATCCTTCATTCCAGCAGATGACAGAATTTTCTTGCTGGTATGCTCAGTCTGCCACATTTCTCTATCCAGCTTCTTTATCAGTTGAGAGTTCCTCCGGTTTGAAGTGGCAGTACAAACCACCATCTTCAAACGAGGCATTCAGAGCTCTTTGTAGATTGAACGAGCAACCCAGATCTACACTTCGAAATACTGCATTTCTGAAATTAAGAGAAGAATAATGCTATAAACATCATTTTCGTTATAGTTTCCAATTTTAGCACAACTCCATACATTCTTGATAAACTTACCAATTGGTTTGTTTCCAGTCAAAACACCAAGCGCTCACTACTCACTTTTGTGAGTGTACTGAGTACATGGTAGTTCTGAGTATGTTGCGAGAACAGGAACTTTAAGTATTCATGTACTGGTTTCCATGCTCAGTTTTATATATATAATAAATTGTACAATCATTGTCTAAAACAAATGTTAATAGTCACATCATATCATCATAACCCTTTCAAACAAGAGCTGCCCGAGAAGACGGCGCGCCCCCTATTTGATTCCTTTGAACCTAGAAGCTCGATTTCTTTTTTTATCCCTGTCATCGTGTGCTTGCTAATATGACTTCAGGGACTCTAGTCTTGGTAAGATCATCGAATACTCGTCCATTTTGTTTTGCAATGCTATTATCTTCTTCTTATGTTTTATATGTTTTTGTGCTTTTGCATGCAACATTGTTAAGCTGATGGGTGAGTTGGAGTTATTTCACCAAGACAACTTGTACTTGTTTGTTATTATGAGAACCTGTTGGGGCAAGTGTGAGGTTGGTGCACCCTAGAACCTGGTTTAAACCCCCAGTGGCATTTTTTAAAGAAATGCAATAAAAAGCTAAAATAACAAAAACTTCTGTCAAACATTCATGTGCAATCATGAAAAATATCATCAAGTGAATGCGAAGAGAGGAATTTGATTTCAAATAACACTAATAATTTCTTAATTTATTTATATATCGTAGATATTTAACTGAAATGAGGAAAAACTATGAAATAATTCTGGAAGAGTTTGTAAACATGTTAGTAAATTTATTATTTCATAGAGCAATATAATCCGAAAAGTTTCATGAAGAAATACTTAGAAATGGCAAAGTTATAGCCAATGTTTTCATGTCAAGATCTAATTTAAAAAGGGCATTACTCCATCGAATGTGACATTGATATAAATAATAAGGCATGATCATGAGCGCTTTGCGTTGTCATAAGCAATATAAAGAATATGAAAGTTTCATGAAGAATATTAAGAAATGGCAAAGTAAGAGCCAACGTTAAGTTTTCGTGCCAAAGGACGGACGGACGGACGGACGGACAGAGTGACCCCTATGTATCGCCATTTTTCGAAAGGTCAACATAAAAATTAGAAGTTTTTAATTCTTGTTAAGATATTTGGTTTTATTTAGGCACATGGTATATTAAGAGAAAAAGAACTTTTAAATTTATAACCAACATTAATTCTATTGACTCATTTCAAATAATAATAATTAAAAAATAACAACAGAGAAACACGAGTTATCATTCTTGTTGTTTAAATGGATTAGTTTCTGAGATCACAAATACCATGTATTAGGAGGACAAGTACTTTCAAAGTAACAGGCAACATACGGTTTCAAAAAACCTACTTTTCTAACGTGTCGTACTCTATGCAAAATAAAGATACATTATAGTAACATTCATTTGTGCAAAGTTTCATTGAACGGCATTTTGTCGTTATTGAGATTTTGATAATTTTCCTTTATCGATGAACGTGCTGGGGAGGAGTGTGGTAAGCCTTTAATAAATAGAAAAACAATATACGCACGACAATAATACATAAAAACAATAATATATAATAAAACATAATAAGTATAATGATAAATACTTCTAATATATTTAAGAATATTTATCTATAATAGATCTATAATTATATGCATTTAACTAAAGTACAAAATTTTACATAACAACAATACAGATAAACTTACCCTTATTTCCATGTCGTATTACAACATTTTATAATTTACAATTTCTTTATAATTCTCGATTGACTGCTCATTCATTCATAGAGACTGCACGCTTTACCCGCATTATCTATGTTTACAAATTAACTAGTCCCACGTGATCTATGTTGCATACTGATAGAGCGTAGCTAGACTCTATTGTGTATTTTGCTTGTCTCAATCATTCAGATTTCTATTATAAGATATTCACGAGACCAGGTTGTTCCGTGCACGTGAACGGGTTGTTTTCCGAAAAGAATTACCCGTCCACGTGCATGGAACAACCTAGTCTCGTGCGTATATTTAAAACTATTAAAACAATACAAAAAAAGATGCACAACATTTTTAAGCACTAGAACAAATGAAGTAAAATTAAAACACCACTTCATTTTATATTAATTTCTTTTTATAACCCAATTTAGATACACTTACAGTACCATACATGTATATATTGATCAAAAATGTTGATTAAACATGCATTTCTTTTAGTAGCGTATTGTCATTATGTATAGTCAGATTTCAATAAGTATAAAACGTAGAAAAATGCATATACATTTATGACAATATTCCCATTTAGGGAAAAAAACCGAGATTTTAAGATCCTTTTCAAATATCGTTTTGTCTTATTCAAACATCATGTGTATATTGATTGTGAATTCGAAGTTGGGGATGTGCAAAAATCAATGTTATTGCATATAATGAAGACATTCCCTTAAAAGAATGCCCTTAAGGAATGTTGTACAACTGCGCACATGATTTTACAAAAGTGTGCTTTTTTTTCAATAGACAAATGGAAAACCAATTAGTTCTTATTAATATTATAAGTTGAAGGCCTTGTCAAAGGCTTGGAAAAAGCTTTTTAGTGCATATTCTTGGGTAGTTTTGAAGTATATAGTTTAAAATATTTTACCGCAGCACATTTTAACTGAATGGTTTGTTTGTTTGTTTGGGGTTTAACGCCTGGTTTCAACACTTTTCTGGGTTATATCCCGGCGGTCAGTCCACCTAACCGGTGTTCCTGGGTCTCTAACCAGTACTAACCAATTTCTCCGCAAGCGACTGACTGCTTCCTCACTTGAATCAGAGGTGAGGGACAAATGACTCTCAGACGCAATGTCCGAGTTCAATTGTCACGGAGAAATTTTTTTCCCGCCTCGGCTGGGGATCGAACTCACGACCCCTGGATTGACAGTCCGATGCTCTATCCACTGAGCTAGCCGGGCGGGCTTTAACTGAATGGACGAGTGATCGAATGAATGAGTGCGTGAATTGTTCAATTTCCGCATGAATATGACTAAAAAACTGTTGAAACCGGGTGTTTAACCCAACAAATAATATGATACGTAAATAATGACGCTAACCTGTATGTATTTTATGTCACAAAAATTCGGCTGCTCAACTCTTCAAACAAATCCGATGCTTGGGACAAACTTTCATCCAAATCTTAGAACTTGTATATGTCTAAGGTGTGTAAGTTGGATATAAACCTCGTACATCGGTGTTTCTGTGTAGAAAATACCTGGCCACGAGCTTCATGAAACACCTCGAGCGTTTCGCGCTCTCGGTGTCACAAGAAGCTCGTGACTAGGTATTTCCTACACAGAAACACCTCGTACTCGGTTGATATCCTATACATAATAAACACCATGTTTTGTAGACTTTTTGTATTAAACCGAAGGGCGGAAACTTTATCTCAGGGGGATACATTTCCAATTTAAATAAAGACAGTGTTATTAATTATTGAGAACGCTATTTTATTTCGTTAGAAACTTTACCCATTACTGAAGTGTACAAATGCATACAGTAAATGTAAATATTTATACGATATTTTCACTTGGAAAAAATGAACATACCGGGATCATATATCAAATGCATAGGAATATAAGTGCTTTGCAGAATACCTGTTCTAGTTACCCTTCCCTAACCTACCGTACAACACCCTCATCCATGCCCGTATATTGTTTTAAATAATTATAGCTTTTAGTTACTAATAGATCGATCAGGCCACTAAAGGTCTCTAAAAGGATCAACTCATAAACTGCTTGTTAAGCAGATACGACACTAGGTCGGTCATCTATATATGTTCACAAACTGTGTAAGAGTCTAAGACCTATGAATCCAACAGGTGTAAAATGGTAAATTTTAGACCGTACCAAGTTGTCCGGACTCAAAGCCGGAACCTTGCAGTATCAATTTTGATTCTCGGAAATAAACGTAACATACCGGGAACATACCGGGATCATTAATCAAATACATGTAGGAATATACCAGCTATGCAGAACACTTGTTCTAGCTACCCTTCCCTTGTTCTAGCCCGTGTATTATTTTAAATAATTATAGATTTTAGTGAACTTGACATAGTTAACCAACTGGCTTTGGAGCTAGAATACATTGAAATTTATTTACATATAATTCAAACTGACTCCAATGATAAGCGGTTTATATTTTTCTTAGGAAATTTTGTATTAAAATTGTTAGAAATCACTCGTTTTCCGAAGGAATTACACTTGAAGTGGCCGATCAAGCCATAAAAAAGATCAACTGAACAACGCTAGGTCGGTCATCTATTTCTAATAGCACAACTATTTGTGCGCAACAAGAGCTTTCCTATATTTGCGATCTTCGCCCTTCGCGCACAACCCAGTTAGCATTCAAATCAATGCGGAAAATTTTCCTTCTATGTCTATATGCCAGCGACCAGAATCCTGTCGCAATTTTTAACGGCTTCAATAGTTTTTTAAACCTTATATATCTTTTAAAAATTTACATACCTGGAAAGCTAATTCCAATTAGAATCAATATTTGTGATACTTGTTCGTTTATTATGAAAAAAAACTTATAAACCTCCACACATGTCAGCAGTTTTTATGTTACTCCGCTATAAGTTTATCTGGCTGTGTAGTGTATCGATTTATAAAAGGGACGTTTTCATTGGTTAGCACATTAAAATCTACATGTAAACGGCATAAAGTTTAAAAGTGTTATTTGTGGAATATTTTTTTTATTTGATTGATACTTTAGAGACTATTTGTGTTTTATAACAACAAATGAACTTAGCAGTGCTGAAATTTTCAAGTTGCTGTGAAAAAATGGGAATTTAAAGCTGTGCGATTTCCACCACAGTTTTGATCGTAACTGCTTGAGACGTAAAGGACAGACATCTGTAAAAAGTCAGTATGATAAACTGTCTGTGCTTGCAGTCGAATTATTGAGACTACTATTTCTATATTATCTGTTCACAAACTGAGTAAGAGTCTAAGACAAATGTAACCAACTCTTGTAAAATGGTAAATTTTAGACCGTACCCAGTTGTCCGGACTCAAAGCCGGTACCTTGCCGTATCAATTTTGATTCTCGGAAATAAACGGAACATACCGGGAACATACCGGGATCATTAATCAAATACATGTAGGAATATACCAGCTATGCAGAACACTTGTTCTAGCTACCCTTCCCTTGTTCTAGCCCGTGTATTATTTTAAATAATTATAGATTTTAGTGAACTTGACATAGTTAACCAACTGGCTTTGGAGCTAGAATACATTGAAATTTATTTACATATAATTCAAACTGACTCCAATGATAAGCGGTTTACATTTTTCTTAGGAAATTTTTGTTAAAATTGTTAGAAATCACTCGTTTTCCGAAGGAATTACACTTGAAGTGGCCGATCAAGCCATAAAAAAGATCTACTGAACAACGCTAGGTCGGTCATCTATTTCTAATAGCACAACTACCAAATCTTGTAAAATGGAAAATTTTAGACCGTACCCAGTTGTCCGGACTCAAAGCCGGTACCAAAACGCATCAATGACTTTCCTCGGAGATACACGGAACATACCGGGATCAAATGCATATATGAATACACCAGCTTTGCAAAATACATGTTCTAGCTATCCGACCCTAACGTACCGTACACCACCTTCACCCGTACCCGTACATCTTTAATTCAATATAGCTTTTTATTGAACTTGTCACAATAAACCAACAAAAAATAATGCCGATACTTTGAAACTAAACATTACGATGAGATTGATTTGTTAAAACTGAACAAGTGAAAGGCGTCTCAAGCCTAGTCTCAATCAGCCAGACGCTCTGATTTCGCAAAAACGAAGCATCGCCAAACAAAAACATTTCAAATGCCAAAATGATGAAAATGATCCTGACAATATGCAAGACCCTTTTATAGAACTTTTTCGCAACCATGAAATGAAAGGCCAAACACACTTTTACAAATATCTCTTACTGTTAACATGTGTTACACAAGAGGACCTTAGATATTATTTTTAGTAATTCATTACTCAGGAAGGCAATTTAAATTTGTGTTTAGACTAAGTGTTGCTTTGTTTTTGTGTTTGGCTGCAGATATAATTTTAAGGATTTCTTTAAACGATTTTTCTTTACTGTTATAACTTTTCTTAAATGTATAAAAATACACATAAATTAATAACATTGAGTTATGCAAAGTTTGATGCCACTGGGGGTTTAAACCAGGTTCTTGGGTGCACCAACCTCACACTTGCCCCAACAGGTTCTCTTATTACAAAACAAGTATAAGTTGTCTTGGTGATAACTCCAAACCACCCATCAGTTCAACAATGTTGCATGCAAAAGCACACAAACATATAAAACATAAGAAGCTTATAGCATTGCAAAGGCAAAGGGCGGATACTCAATGATCTTACCGAGACCAGAGCTCCTGGAGTAAAATCAGCAAGAACACTATGACAGGGACAAAAGAAACAAATCGAGCTTCTACCTTCATAAACTCTTAAACCCCTGCCACCGTCGTGCAACCAAAGAGGTAAGCATAATGATCAACTTTAGATCGGTTAATCGCCAGGCCTGAAGGGCGCTGTAAAATGTCATGCTGGCAACCTTTCTTTTAGATTTACAGAATATTTGTAAATTGTCTGGGTTGTATTTCTTCCTGCAGTTTATTAACATGATTAAGCCTGAAGGTTATAAAAACTGAGCATGGAAACCAGTGTCTAATCTCAAGCACCTGATTGGCTGAAATAGTTATTTGTAAAAGTGTGATTGACCTTCAATTTCCTGGTCGCGAAAAAGGATGACAAATAAAAGTTCTTTTCAAGGACCTTAGATATTATTATCAGTATCATTTCACGCATGTTGACATTTGAATTGTTGTTTTGTCGCTGCTTCCTTTTTGTGATTAATTGCAAATAGAATTTTAGGGATTTGTTAGGTTTAACCATTTTTCTCTTTTGTTTTAACTTTTCTTAACGTATGCATATATTCATACACTAATAGCATTTATTTGTGCAAAGTTAAATGGAAGTGCATGATAAGAATAACAAGTATAATTATATCATTTAATTACCTCTATTTCTATAAGTGTTCTCTTGCACAACCTTCACACAAGTAGCGCAACCGCTACCGTAAAATTTTGGCCAGTATTTTCCTTAAAACACAATGCAAATTTAAACCAGTCACAGGGAATAAACAACGGAACGAATACTTTGTTCCTGTAGTAATACAGGACGAAAAAAACAACAACTAAATACTGCTGGAAAATCAAAAAATGCTTCACCTCACCTTAAATATCGCTCATTTCAGAGGCGGAATGATCGTCATAACTCAACGACGTATAGTTATTTTGGTCTCATATCAACGTGTAGATAAATCCAATAAGCATCGAATCATGTTCCCCGATTTTTAAGTAATTACTCGATATTTTAATAAAAACGAGTCAAAGCTGACCATCTACCTTTCCGGGTCAAAATTAACATCGACAGAACCGTCACCGGACGTTTGCCGCACAATTTTCTCACTTCACCAGCGGTGACGGTTGCGCGCGATTCCCCCACCTTTTATAAAGAAATGGCAAAGTTAAAGCCAACGTTAAGTTTTCATGTAAAAAATCGAATTACAAAGGGGCATAACTCCATCAAATGTGATCTTGACCTAAAAGATTTGGCATCATCATCATCATTGTCAAATGCAATATACTCTAAAGGTTTGGTGAAGAAATGTTAAGAAATGGCAAAGTTATAGCCAACGTTAAGTTTTCGTGACGAACGGACCGACGGACGGAAAAGCCATCCCTATGTATCGCCCTTTCTTCAAAAGAGCGACACAAAAGTATGTTTTTGATTTCTAATTATGAACTTACTTTAACAATGGATTGACGTACATAATGTACCCACCACCGGTCACACAAACAAAACGGCCTCTAGATCTCTGCCGAAGCTCGCCTTTTTGTCCTGTATCTTTATTGCATGAGCTTGTATTGTCATGTTCTCCCGTCCATAACTGGGGTTGGCTCACGTCTATCAAATGGCTTGTACCTGGAATAAATCAAACGGGAATCTCTATGCACAATAAAAACGTGACCTATCTCAAGGATGGTAAGACATGCAAGCATTAAAACAATCTACCACAAAATTGCAAACATACATATATTGTATAAAAATTAGGCACAATTAATTTTTGCCGGTTAAACAACATTTGTACCTAATGAGTCTGAGGGCAGAAGAAAGGTGGTCCAATCAATTTCAATCTGCACAAATCATCTTAAATGGACGTGTGTTAGACCGTATATGTCACAAAACGTATATGTCACACGTTGTGATATATTCGGTCGAATATGTCACACCCTTCAGCCGAATATAGGCATGTGATATTATCGGTTGGAATTAGTTTTTCTACGCTCATCAAAACGTATTTGTCACTTATCAAAAATGTGTTAAAAAATGAAAACGGTGTCATAGGAGCACGGAGTCAAGATCGCGTCCGTTTGACCTTCCGTCGGTTTAATTTATTAGAGTTATATATAGTATTTCATATTCTAAACGAATTTATAAAAAACTCACTTTTTCTTAAAAAACTTTACAACTGATATATATATCGGTAGGGAGGAACTTTTTGAAAGAGCGGGGATTTTTTAGATATTCGTCTAGATTTTAAAGAAGTAGTGGGTACCTCAATAAATAAAACCGACGGAAGTTCGAACGGACGCGATCTTGACTCCGTGCTCCTATGAACGGTGTATATAAATAGAAGTCCAATTATTTAAAGACCAATAAACTTGCCAAAACGTTGTTTTTTATGGTGAAAATTAATTAACCACGTTGACCCTTTTCAACAGAAAGTATAAATGACCAAATATTTATGTTCTCAAACAATCCCCTATCATTGAGACCCGGTCCGAATTAAAACGTCACAGTATTTTTGTAGCCCACAAAATTACTAACCAATGTTTACAATCACTCGGCGAAAAGTTATCGGGTTTTTCCGTACGTGGTCTGTAAGAACGCAGAACGCGGTGACGTCATTCACATAAAAGTTGTAAACACAAAATTATTTCATCAGTCAGATGGAATGTTCAATCGAAACGGAAAAATAGAGATTCTTTAAGTTTTGACATAATTACAATGTAAACAAAGAAAGATGTAAATGTTACCCATCCCGGTAACGGCTTTTAGTGGGGAATACGTCATCAATTTATGCTCTTCTGCATAATTAGCGACCGTCGCCTGCCGAGGGTTGCCGAAAATCAGCTCGGAAACACCCTTCTCTTATTTGAAGGTTTATTTTGTGTGTTATTATGCATACAGGTGAAATCTAAAATGTTTAGGTTAATAAAAAATATGCTGTTTGACAAGTTTATTGGGCCTTTAAAATATTAAAGAACATTAACCTAGAGTTGGAATTGTTAATATCATCATCATCATCATCATCATCATTACATCATCATCATGCAACATCATCATCATGCAACATCGCGGCAACACAATGTTGCTTGATTTTACGTCTAATAGTGTGGTGTTCTTTCAATCACTGTTGATAGCGAAATTGTGACTCCGACGGTATATGAGTAGGTTTTTTTTCCTGTACTCTGTAATATGATTTCCAAAGTATGTAGTTAGAATATAGTTCTAATGCTGTGATGCTCTTTAAAATAACTAAAGTTATGTCATTATCTTGTTGTTGTTTTTTTAATTAAAAATAGAGATTTTACGTGTAATAATGTGGATGTTCTTTTAAATAACTGTTAAAGTTAGATCAGTTTCTTTTTTAGTAAAGTTATAAAAAAGATCCTACTGTTTTTAATTTGATTTAGAAACTTGATGTCAGTTTTTAAAGTTCTTGTCTGCAGGTCGAAAATGTTACAACAAAAAAATCAATCTTGATGATGATGTGGATGGTGATGTTTCGGTGACGTTAATGAGGGCAAGCTGTTACTGCTGGGGACAAATATAATGGCAACGGTGTTAAGAATCGCTTCATTGTATGAAATGTGTGATATATACGGTCAGATATTTATCGTTAATTTGCACAAACGTATATGTCACATGAAGACAGGTGTAATTAATTCGGCCGAATATGTCACACACGTGTGACATATACGTTTTGTGACATATACGGTCTAACAGGCGTGCACTATTGATGTATCATTCAGAACCGCACTTTAGTACCAAGTTTTTGACTTCGAAGTCAGGCTTATCAAATGCTAGATTTCCTTACTAAAGACTGGCTAAAACGCTATTATTTAACGTTCACATCAATTGCTGACAGCAAAATTAACCTCAAATCTCAGACATTCTCATTGAACGTGATCAGAAACAAGAAGTGTTACATTGGCGATATATTAATGTTAAACGGGTTACAGTGTCAAAAATACGTTGCCGAAGTTGTAAAGTGAGACGTTACAAATGTTACGCATGTTACAGTAACATTTCTGAAAATGACTGGGAATATCTAATCGCTTATGAGTAACATGGAAGTGCTACATTGGTGATACATAGGTGTCACGCGGGTCACAGTGTGAAAATTACGTGCCCGAATTTGTAAAGTACGATGTTACAAATGTTACGCTTGTTACAGTAACATTTAACTGGGAATAGCTTATGGCTTAAGTAAATAGTAACAAGGAAGTGTAACATTGGTGATACATTGGTGTTACGCGGGTTACATGTGAAAAATACTCTCAAGAATTCTTGAAGTGCAATGATAAAAATGTTTCGCATATTACAGTAACATATCAGGAAATGACGGTGAAAAGCTAATAGCTTATATAAACAAGGAAGTGTAACATTGGCGATACATAGATGTTACATGGGTTACAGTGTCAAAAAATGTTGCCCGAATTTGTCAAGTGCGCTGTTACAGATGTTGCGCATGTTGCAGTAACATTTCAGATAATGACTGTGAAAAGATTATTAATTAAGTATATAGTAACAAGGAACATTGGCGATACATAGGTGTTATACGGGTTACACTGTCAAAAATACGTGTCCGAATTTGTAAAGTTGATGTTACAAATGTTACGCTTGTTACAGTAAAATTTGAAAAAAAATGACTGGGAAAAGCATATGGATTAAGTATATAGTAACAAGGAAGTGTAACATTGACGTTAAGTATATAGTAACAAGGAAGTGTAACATTGACGTTAAGTATATAGTAACAAGGAAGTGTAACATTGACGTTAAGTATATAGTAACAAGGAAGTGTAACATTGACGTTAAGTATATAGTAACAAGGAAGTGTAACATTGACGTTAAGTATATAGTAACAAGGAAGTGTAACATTGACGTTAAGTATATAGTAACAAGGAAGTGTAACATTGACGAAACATAGATGTTAAGAGTATTAAAGTGTCACAAATACGTTCCCAAATTTGTTTAGTGTGCTGTTACAAATGTTACTCATGTTACAGTTACATTTCAGAAAATGTCTGGGAAAAGCTAATTGCTGAAGAAGATGGTAACAATGAAGTATATCATTGGCGACACATAGGTGTTACACAGGTTACATTGTTAAACAAGAACTATCTTTAAAAAAGATAAACGGCGTTAATGGAAAAGATTTGTATATACATGTATATAAGAAAGAAAGAAATATAGAGAGGCAAAGCAGACAGTTTAGTTATTTTAATTTAATTGTTATAGCTGTTGACGAACTCTCCCTGCCTTCTTAGTATGACCCAGAGATTAAGCGACCGAATCATGACACCTCATAACTTCATTGAAAGTGTCTTTCAAACAAAAATGTTGTAGCTGTTGCAACAATTTCATACGGTGGTAATAAGTCGATTAAAGAAGCATTCTCTTACATTAAGTCTTGATCTACATTTATTCAGTTTCAATAAAATACCTCTTGTAGAGTTCGATAGAAATGTCCTTGAAATTTAATAAATATAAATAATAACAGCTTGTTACAAGAGCGTAATCTACCAACTTTTACGTAAATTAACTTTTAAAAAAGTGTCCCCCACTCCTGAGTATTGAACCCAGGGCCTCCATTTGCGAGGCGAGAGAGTTATCCACTACACTACAGAAAACTTGCGGATTTGAAATTAACAATCAGTATCAAAGGAACTAGAAAGGAAACCGTAAAACTAGAAAATAGAAATATCTGCATTTCTCTTTCGTTTTACACTGTGTATTGTACGCAAGTGTTTACCTAACACCCAAGAATATACCATATAAAATTGTATTTAAGCCATCAATATTGACTATTGACTTAACTGGTTATTTAAATCGTAAATATGTTTTTCTCCAATACAATCATCGCTTTTAAAAACGAAAATGCTCGAACATGTTACAAGTGTCAGGTAAATAATTACACACAATATAAAAATCGTTACGGTAGTCGTAAACAACACCCACTAACAACAACTCGAAATAATCTGGCGATGGATAGATGTTACGCGTGTTACAGTGTGAAAAAAAAATTGCCCGAATTCGTGAAATGCAATGTTACAAATGTTACGCATGTTACACTTACATTTCAGAAAATGACACTGAAAAGCAAGTGTAACATTGACGATACATAGATTTTCCACGGATTACAGTGTTAAAAATACGTGCCTGAATTTGTAAAGTGTGATGTTGCAATTGTTTCGCATGATACAGTAACATTTGAGAAAAAGACTGGGAAAAGCTTATGGCTTAAATAAATAGTAACAAGTGTAAAATTGGCGATACATAGTTGTTACACAGGTCAAAGTGTCAAAAATTCGTGCCCGAATTTGTAAAGTGCGATGTTACAAATATTACGCATGTATATCGCGGTTTCATCATCGTACCATCGTGGTTTCACCATCGTGCAATCGTACCATCGTTGTTTCACCATCATATTATCGTTGTTTCATTATCGTGTCATCGTTGTTTCACCATCATGCCATCGTTGCTTCACCACCGTTCCATCGTTGTTTCACCATCGCACCATCGTTGTTTCAGCATCATGCCATCGCCTTCCGGTAGTTATGCGCAGTAAAATCCGCAGATGCACATTTAATTTTTAGCAGAAAGATGTTGTAAGTAAATGTATGTAATGAAACAACGATAGTACGATGATGAATCCGCGATATCACATCGCCTTTTCACCATCGTACCATCGTGCCTTCGTGTTTTCATCATCGTGCCGTCGTGGTTTCACCATCGTGCCTTCGCGTTTTCAACATCATGTCATCGTACCATTGTGATTTCACCATCGTACCATCGTACATCGTGGTAAAGGGAGAGAACAAAACTTAAGTTTGTCCTTACGGTACACTGTATTTAATAATATAGATTGGCAATACCCGCCATGATTGTTTAGAAATCACTTGGTATAATTACTGTGAACAAAAAAGTGGATAGTCAATAAAACAGTTAAGTAAGGTTTAGATCTGTTTCTTACTGTAAAAAAATAAATTACTATTGTCATAGCAGGAATTTAAAACATGATTACATAGTTTTAGGTAGCATACGGGCTAACTGCCCCTGGACTGGTTCTTGTCGGAACGAAACACAGGGTCCTTCTGCATCTTGCATTTGACCCTTAAGCTAAAGCCTATTGTATTAAACCGTGCTACAAACATAACATGTGGTTTTGATTCTGCACTCCTTCGCCTGCTCAGTAGTTCTTTCCTGTACTCCTAACTCCTAACTCAACACTTAATATACTACATAGGCTGTAGATCATACACTGGTCAAAAGTTCTAAGTGCACACTTTTTAATTTTGAATATCTCAAAGCAAACTTATTCTAATTGAATGAAAGTTTGACATCATGTTAATTTCGATCAAACAATTTTTTTTTTTTGAAAAAACGTGCATATGATTTACGTATTACGTCATCCACGTCGGCATACGCTATTTATGCGTAATCCCCGTGCGGCAATCGAAATTTATTTTTTTACAATCTTTTTTGTTTTTCACATGTTCACCGACTCCAGACAAACACGAAAAACACACCAACAAATTGTACCCATGGAACGGATGACGTCAGAAGACAATGACATTGCCGTCACAATTCTTTTCACTAGCACAACTTCAAATTTATTGTAAAAAATCTTGACGGTTTTCGTAAATGCAAAAGAAATACCTTATTTTTGCATATTTTATGTATTTAAGAAGAAAATCAAACGATATTATTTTCTAGATTGATTGCGTTGCTTACGTTGAACGCTGACGTTACTCAATAACGTCATTAAATATTTACGTAAAACAACGTAAACTCGAAAATATAAGTGTAACATTTGTTGGATATGTGTCCAATTAATAAAAAATTAAAACTAAATTTTATAGAAATTCAATAAACTTTAAAATCGAATTATTCGAAAATGACGTTTATTTGGACAAAAAGCGTGTTCGAAAACTGTTCAATTTTATCAAAATGAATAAATTTGTTTCGTTTGGAAAGGCTTTTACACATCTATCATAAAGAATAGCATCATTCCAATCTGCTAGACAATTAAAAAACTTTTGGCACAAAACATTGTGAAAAAAAGGAATTTTCTCTTTGAAATCCTGTTAAAACGTTATGGATAAAATAGAGAAGAGTGCGTTGGCTCATCGTGCCCAGCAGACCATTAAAAAGCTACAGGAAGCTATTTCTGTGCAATGGAATGGCCAAGTACAGCATTTCCTTTAAATTTTTATGAAATTTAAATAATACAGAGAAGAGAAAACGATCACAAATGATAGCCGATGCAATGATAATTAACTTGAGAATTTCTTTCTGAGTACGAGTGAGCTAAAATGTTATTATTTTTTAATCTGGTTAAGCAGACTTAAATTTTTAGGTGTGCTTTAATAGAATATTGATTCTTCTTCATTGTAATTTACACTATTTTCAATCAAATAATTTGAAAAACCAACATTTATCGAGTGTGCACTTAGAACTTTTGACTAGTGTAAGTTTTTACTCCACTTACAATTTTAAGCCTTCCACACAGAATACTGTCTGTATGCCTAATATATGACAATGCATTTGAGCATCATGGGACTCAAGCATCTGATTGGCAGAAATGGCGACTGGTCGCCATTACAGCCAATTAGATGTAGGGCGGCACAAAATTGTTAATCCTTTGAGACTGATTTCCAATCTCAGTTTTATAATCTTGAGTCTATGTTTTCTCTGCACGAATAACACAATACTGGACAAACCCGATTCGCTGGTATTCTGTACTTTCTATGCGTTGATTATTTCTTTCGCATAAGCATGCCAGAAAGAAAACTACTCTTTTAGTAAATTAATGACATCGGAAGGTGCGTCGTAACACTGGTCGATCACATAAAAGATAAGGTCTCGTGCATTTGTTATAGGAGAAATATTCTGTAAATTGGCAGGTACAAGCTCAAGAAATGATGAAGGTATCCTTTTTATTCCAATATTTATTTCATCTTTGAAAAACACACATTATATAAACATACATTAAAACATTTTAAAATATAAACTGTCAGTACTTAAACAGTTTACTTTCTCTGTTTTCATTATCTTTATACAAGTTCAGCTAGATGCTCTGTTTGATCGAAGATGTTTAAATAGGAATATAAATAAGAAGGAGAAACATAAGGGCTGAAGGTTATAAAGAGATTGGAAACCAGTCTCAAATCTCAAGCATGTGATTGGCTGAAATGGCGACTGATTCACTGTTTGATTGAGAAATCGTAATTTAGCCCCAGGGCGTGGGCATACTTTCACAAATTAAATTATAATAATTGAATGTGTTCAACCTTTGCAGATAGCGGATTGTATTCCATTTACTGTAAAAATATAACTATTGAAATAAAGATGTGGATTAAAATATGGCAAAAAATGTACGTTTATATTAACAGTTCGAAGATCGTTCTTGAATTTAAGTTTTGGCGGAACTCTCATCATACAACAGAGACAAGTGGCATACTGTGGAATAATAAACCATCACTGCTGTGACAATTGACAATTTTGTAAAGTTCTCAAGTTTGTACACGAAGCACGATCCTCAGCACACCACTGGGAGAAGATAGTGCAGTACGGACAAGATCCCGTTCTCAGCACACCACTGGGAGAAGATAGTGCGGTACGGACAAGATCATATACATGGTGAGAGTTTCTTATCAGATCGGTAAACACCACTAACGTCCAATATATTAGGATCAATTATTCAACCACATGTGACATAATACTCTTTTTCAACTATTTAGAATCATGTGGCCGAAAATGATAATTATTTACCTTTATACATAAACAATAAGAAGGCGAATTAACTTTTATTTAACAAAATTCGGTTTTACAGAGTTTGTTACAATTTCTAAATGTTTGACGTGTTTTTAGATGATACTATTGTTTACAGGCAAAAATGTCAAATATGACACAGTTCTGTTGGACTATTCTCTTCGAACTTACTTAAAATATATGTTATAGTTACCTTTCTCTTTTTATTTTCATGGGAAGAGAGAGTTAATGGATTTTAACAAAGTCGGTTTAATATATATTATGCTGATCACAAACCTATTCTGGGATTGAACCTACATACATCGCTCAGTGCTTAATTAACAGACATTCACGATGTGATTTCTACGGTAAATCACACCTTTTCTGCTTTATTTACCACGTGGGTTTAGCTACTCGGACTTTTTTTTTTATCAAATCTGCGTCCCTCGACTAGTTTTGATCAAGAGAAGGACTTTTTGTGATTTTTGAGACAATATTTTTATATGTATGCTCTAAAAACCTCTTTATAGCAATAATTATGTGTTGTATGATTAGTATAGTTGCACGACGGAATGTCACAGTGTTTTTGCTTTATGAAATAAATGCCTTATTTAAGAATCATCGACAAGTTTTTATTAAGAGAGAAAAACAAAATCGCATATTACCGGTACACTATATCATTTTTCTGACCAGGCTGTGAAAAAAGTTATTTTAATGAACCCTGTTCACTCTGCAAAAAATATGTAGGAAATTATGTATTGCAAATTCGTACTGTCAATGATTTCTAGACAATTGAGTAAAGAAAAAATTAACAATTTAACAGAAAAATAATAATAAAAAAGGATTTTACGGTGCGTAGGATTGTTTATGATCGAGGAACAGTGCCCGAGGTTATAAAACTGAGTATAGAAACCAGTCCCAAATCTCAAACATCTAATTGGCTGAAATGGGACAGATGCTTGAGATTTGAGACAGGTTTCCAATCTCAGTTTTATAACCTTCAGCACAGGACTAGTATTGAAGCATGTTTAAAATACGAAAGCGGTATCTTTACCACTTTGAAATGGCCGTTACTCACTATTTTGATTTCTTTTTGGTCGATTCAGCCATAAACTGGAGCTGAACTTTTCTGCAATACGGAAATCATAAAAGGTCCGTTGACTTATAATCAAAAGTAGTTCTGTGCCTAAAAATCAGTCAAAACCTGTGACCATAAATAGTCCTTGTTCAGAGCAAAAATGTGCGAGGTATAAATCTTTTTCTTTATAAAAAACGGGATAAAACTGTTACCAAAGCGAAGTCATTTACCATTGGCGCATGAATTTCACAATTATAACATAGCAAAAACCTTAAAAATATAAATAGTATAAATGAAAAATGGTAAAATATGGAGACATGATTTGTGAAATATGATTCAAGAGCCGCTTGCTTTGCACTGAACTACGAGTTAAATCAATAACTAAGACGGTATATTATGACATTTATACACGGCTTATCGTATATCCTAATATGGGGATGCTTATTTTTCAAACTTACCCGAGATTAAGATAATGTTTGGATGATTTTGGCTCCGTGTCCATTTTTTAAATACTGAAAATCACAAAAAGTCCTTCTCTTGATAATAAATAGTCGGGGGGCGTCGATTTGATAAAAAAGTCCGAGCAGCTATAATTAATCACCGTGTTTACGTCGCCGGTTCTTTCCCGATCAACTGAGAAAACAACGATATGAAGAGTGCGTCGTCCGCCGAAAGCGACAAATACCGTATAAGGTAATATTAAATCTTTAACTCCTGTGTACCATATAAGGTAATTGTAAACATTTGACTCATATGTACGATAATTATAAGGTAATTGTAAACCTTTGACTCATATGTACGATAATTATAAGGTAATTGTTAACCTTTGACTCATATGTACGATAATTATAAGGTAATTGTAAACCTTTGACTCATATGTACGATAATTATAAGGTAATTGTTAACCTTTGACTCATATGTATATACAATTACTTGTACTAGTCGGTTGAGATAAATTACAAGTTAACAGATTTAATTCTAGTCAGTTGACTGAGGCAAGTGAGCAATCCTTTACAATACCACCAGGCTTGGATTGAACCTACAAACCTCGGTATAAATTAAAAACAATTTAAATTAAGCTATATTGTTCATCAACGAATTTGAACCGAGTCTGTTGAATGTTTAGGCAGGCGGAGAGCAGACAATCACAAACAACTAGGCTCGGTCTGAATTTGCTGATGAAAATTCGGCGCTTACTTATCTGACATTCGTTAACTGCTCTCTTTAAACGTAACGCAAACCTTGTTTATTAGTGTCGCCGGTTACTTTTAAGGTTAACTTTGTGTTGTGATTCGTTTTTTTAAGCCAAACGGAGAAAGATAAGAGATGAACATTGCATCTCTCGGTGGAAGGTTCATTTTAATGTAATGGAATTCGTTTGGGACGTATGTCGCTACAATTAAATTTCAGTGCATATTAATATTCTATATTAACATGTTTAAACCGAGTCTGTGAACAGTGTTCAATTTTAAGTTGTTGTTTTTTCAGATAACAGCTGCAACAGATACAGAAAGAAGAGGCGCATTAAAACTTTAAATGGAAAAAAATTCTTTTGTTGTTAAAATCTTTTAAAGACATCGGTACTTTTAGTTGACAGTCAATTTTTGGATAGAGATTATGCATGAGTAAAGCAAGACATTAACTGCACAACAGCTGTTTTGTATTAACTGAAATGTTAAATTTAGGCCCAACTGCTAAAATCGTAGAAGTATAATGAACAGGACAAGCAACAACTTATTAAATTACCAGACATGGCGACCGTTTTAAGTATGTGCATGGGCATTTAAAAAGCAAAAGAATTGCGCGTTATGGTTAGTTGATAATTTGAAAACATTGATTGTAAAAATATAATTTTAATTAATACGTTTATACACGCATTCGGTTGAACAATCAGATGGGCCTCATAATAGCATCCATTGGTTTGACAGTTAGGAGTAGTGTTATACGTACAGCTGCACATAAAAACCATGTATAATTATACACTATAAATTGAGAAGGCTGTACCTTTCATTTTAAAGTCTGAGGATTTTTTCCATTTTACCCCAATATTTTTGTTTGCATTGTTTTTATTTTATTTCATTTTAACACTGTTCATTTTTTTTTTGTTTTTCAGATACCATCTGCAACAGATACAGAAAGAAGAGGCGCAGTCAAACTTTAAACGGAAAGTATTTTTCTTTTGTTGTCATTAACCCGTAGGGGGTTCTGTTTCTAAGACATCTCTGTTGACGAGCTTGTTCAGTGAGAAACTTGGCTGATGCAGATGTCTCCATTGAGGATTTCTGTCAGACATTGGTAAGCTTGGGGCATCCGAGCTTTCATTCTTAAGTGTACAGGGTTACATGTTTGCATAAGTTTTTTCTGTTATTATCCTGTAAGGAAGTCTGTTTCTAAGACATCTCTATTGACGTGATTGTTCACTGAGAAACTTGCTTGATGCAGATGTCTCCATGGAGGATTTCTGTCAGACATTGGTAAGCTTGGGGCATTCGAGCTTTCATTCTTAAATGTACAGTGTTACATGTTTGCATAGGTTATTTCTGTTATTATCCTGTAAGGAAGTCTGTTTCTTAAGACATCTCTGTTGACGTGATTGTCGAGTGGGAAACTTGGTTGATGCAGATGTCTCCATTGAGGAGTTCTGCCGAGACATTAAGGAGACTGCTCAATTGATAAATTCAGGATACAAATATCTGATGAATTAAAACAACATATCATGTCACAAATGCAGCCATTGGCAAATGGGCAGCAGATAGATGTTAGGGAAGACGTAGCTTATAAATGAAAAACATCAGAAAGTTGTGTACAGATGATGTTTATTCACCACTTGCCAACAGCTTCCACAATTACCCTATATTTTTCCTAACATCAATCTGTCCACCTCTTGCTGATATCTTCCATTGATAAGCTATGTCTTCTCTGATATCCATCTGCTTACCAGTTGCCAATGACTGCCATTGTTACATGATATGTTGTTGCATTGTTCAATATTTGGTAACCTGAAGATGTCAGCTAAGTAGCCTGTATTGTAGCAGCATCCTCGACAAGATTGTTCAGTGAGAAACTTGGTTGAAGCGGATGTCTCCATTGAGGAGTTCCGGCAGACATTTCTGAGCTCAGGGCACCAGAGTCTGGGGATTTTTTTTCTTTTATTTTCCCTTTTCCAATATTTTTGTTTGCATTGTTTAAGTTTATTTCGTTTTTAACACTGTTCAGCACTGTTCAGGTTTTTTTTATGTTTTTTTTTCAGATACCAGCTGCAGTCAAACTTTAAGGTATTTTTTCTTTTGTTGAGAGAGAGAGAGAGAGAGAGAGAGAGAAAGAGAGAAAGAGAGGGAGAGATCAGCAAGTGGTGTACAAATGATGTTTATTCACCACTTGCCAACAGCTTCCCCATATACCCTATATTTTTCCTAACATCAATCTGCGCACTTCTTGCTGTTATCTTCCTTTGTTGAGAGAGAGAGAGAGAGATAAGTCCGACTTCCTAGTCCGCTGGTTAGATAGTTAGATAGATCCGACTTCCGAGTCAGCTGGTGAGATAGATAGATCCTATTTCCGAGTCCGCTGGTGAGATAGTTAGATAGATCCTATTTCCGAGTCCGCTGGTGAGATAGTTAGATAGATCCGACTTCCGAATCAGCTGGTGAGAGAGATAGATCCTATTTCCGAGTCCGCTGGTGAGATAGTTAGATAGATCCTATTTCCGAGTCCGCTGGTGAGATAGTTAGATAGATCCGACTTCCGAATCCGCTGGTGAGATAGATAGATCCTATTTCCGAGTCCGCTGTTGAGAACCGACTATACGACTGGGTTCGAACTAAACAACTAAACAAACCTCCGAGTCCGCTGGTGAGATAGATAGATCCTATTTCCGAGTCCGCTGGTGAGATAGTTAAATAGATCCGACTTCCGAGTAAGCTGGTGAGATAGATAGATCCTATTTCCGAGTCCGCTGGTGAGATAGTTTGATAGATTCGACTTTCTAGTCTGCTCGTGAGACAGACAGATCCTTTTTCCGAGTCGGCTGGTGAGATAGTTAGATAGATCCAATTTCCGAGTCCGCTGGTAAGATAGATAGATCCGACTTCCGAGTCCGCTGGTGAGATAGATAGATCCTATTTCCGAGTCCGCTGGTGAGAACCGACTATACGACTGGGTTCGAAATAAACAACTAAACAAACCTCCTAGTCCGCTGGTGGACTTAAAACAAAGAATCCTGTCACACTGATGTTGACCTTTCAAACCTGAGCCTCTGGCAACACAATGGGCGCGTTATGGTGCGAATGAGAGTAGTAGGTCTTTTGACCCAATAGCCAGTATGTTAAACCTCGGACTTCTGTCTGAGGAGTGCTACTCTATTGTCTCATTACTTGTGACGTCCGTGGGATTCTAGATTTTAAATGCGGCTTGTAAAGAACATGCGTCAAGTCATAAGCAAATTTAACAAAATATAGAAAGCGTTTAAACAACAGTAAACGTGTTGGCGTTAAAGTCTGTAATGTATATGACTTGTCACATGTGCTTTACAAATGGTCCCAAGCCCTTAAAACGCAGAGGGAAAATCAAAGAAGTATAAGTATCTTATAAGAAAAAATTACAAATACAGTATAGTTGTATATAATATTATTCTGTACAATCAAGGTCTACTGATAGAAGAAATGTTGGAAATATAAATTAAAATTCGATTTTACATATATATTATGAATAGTCATGTCAAACTTAATTGTCAAACTTTACTTTGAAGAAAACTGGTAAGCTACTAAACCTGAAGGGAGATCTGTGAAACCCAAAAACTATACAGATCACATCGTGTCAAATATTGTGGACAATTGATCTTCAAATGACTCTAGACCATTTAAAATCCCATTCGCTCACACAAAAACTAAAAACTCATTTTTCTTTTAAACACTCGTAGACTGGAAACGTCTGGAAGATAGAATTGTGCATGCCCACATAGTAGAGGGCTTTACGACAGCCCTTCAACGGGACTAACCCCGTCCTTCACTCCCCGCAGAACATATGCCAGCAGTGGCCCTTCTACGTATCCATAAAGATCGGATAAAGGGGAGGTTACTCTTCTAATGTTGCTGCGTTAAAGCTTTTGGAACAATCGTTTATCATTGTTAAGATAATTGAAGGAATAAACGCTTGATACATTATTCAAAGCTATATTGATTCCATTAATAAACTAAACATATGGTAACATATTGTTAAAGTAAGCAAGAAGCAGTAAATCTATAATTGCAATTCGAATATAATTTCGAATGCCAGTTATTTCATTTTAATAATGTTGTCCAGTAATGCTTATTTCTGGCTTGTTTCGGATTCTTCCAAGTTCGCTAGTTATCCATCGCTCGGCCTGTTGTTCAGGAGTGTTAGCATTGTTCTCTTCATCTTTCATTCTCCTTGTTGTATGACTGATAACGGTTTCGTCTGTCATTTTAGGAGGATCGTATCTATTCAGGATCTTTTCAAACAAGTTTTTTTTTTTGCTAATGATCGCGTACATCCATGCTCTTCGCTGTCGTAGTCATCGATCACTTTTAAATCAGATGCCGTTTTCTTAATTGATTTATAAGTAGAATCCACATTATTACATTACTAAAAACTCTTGCCATTTTCTTTCTGTATGTGCCTTTCATTTCGCGATAAACAATTGACACGGATTGTCTGCCGTCACGCCCTTAGATTCCATATAACTTTTGACTTTCTCTTCGAACGCAGTGTAACGCCGCATAGCAGTATCGCCGCATAAACGGATTTTTTATTTATTTCATTCCAATTTTGTAAATTTAAAAAAAAATTTTTTTTAATTTTAGGGCAACACTAAACGGCTGTCAAACGCCGCATAGGGCACTAAATAGTTGTCGTCCGCCACACACAGCGCGAAGCGGCAGTTGCCCGATATATACAGCACTAAACAGCTGTCTTTCGCCAGAAACAGAACACAAATGCTGGCGTCCGCTACACACAGCATTAATAATCGGCTATCGTCCGCCACACAGTGCACTAAACAACTGTCGCCTACGACTGTCGTTGATTCTGGAATTGGACCAACCTAAAATGATTTCTTTCCTTATTTGTTACTTCTACTTACTATTTTAATCTGCCTGTCGACTCAGTGCTGCGAACATTTGATAAATTCAAGGCAATGTGGAATTACATAAGCAGTTATATATAGGCAGCTTATAAACAATTCATTGCGTTTAACTTAAATATTTGCACTAAAACATAAACGTGTACATAGATCTAATACAAAGCATCATTAAATAAATTCATTGTATACATGGGCCTGGTTAAGAGTTTATGTTATTCCTGTTCGAAACTACGCAAAAAAATGGCATTGTCATAAATGGTATGTAATAATACGGCATGATAAAAAATCAATTTTGGTTGAATTCGACTGGTTCGACAATGATTTCAAATAATTACGTTTTCAAACATGATAAGTGCAAAAATAATTAAAATTATATCTTATTCGCAAGAAACAGTACATGTATTTAACATGACGGCTCTCCACAAACACCGAATTCCAAGTGTCGTCTGGTGTTACAGAATTCCGATAAGTTACGATCGCGTTAGCATTTAGAGTAGTTGATTACTAGATATTGGAATATCGACTAAACGAACCATCATGTTCTTCCTGGGGTGACTCATAGCCTTTGAATCGACGTCTTTGTCTTGTATGTGACAGCATTCGACAGAGGGTACAATGGAATTATTTTGCTGGTAAGTGTTGTACTTTATGATCTTCCCCGTTTATGCTATGTATTACTGCAAATGTGATTAATTGTTAAGTTAGCGGTATATATAAGGCACCAAACGACTGAAGACAGATGTTTTGGAAGCACTGTGCACATCGCAGGAGACTTGATTATATCGAGTCTTTTCATTAAATGAAACTTTAGGGAACTTTGAATTGCAGTCCCAGAATGATCTATTTATGTGCAGTAATAAAAATATATGTAACTGAAAACGCCCTCTATCACTGGGTTTAGCGCAATTTAATAGAAACGCAATAAAAATTTATAAATTTTGAACCTTGCCAAAATTTGAAAATTGTTCGTGACAACACTTAATTCAAAAAGCACAGCATGATTTAGATCTTTTAGCAGGTTATCCAATATTTGATCCCCGCAAGGGAAACAAAATATTCATACAGTTTGCAAAACGAAGACGGTTCGTTAATGAAATATCAAATTTGCTTTTTCAAAAAAGTATATTTTTTCAACACAGTGACATAAACGGTCACTGGCCAGGTTCCAGCAACACAGTGACATAAACGGTCACTGGCCAGGTTCCAGCAACACAGTGACATAAACAGTCACTGGCCAGGTTCCAGCAACACAGTGACATAAACGGTCACTGGCCAGGTTCCAGCAACACAGTGACATAAACGGTCACTGGCCAAGTTCCAGCATCAATCTCAAACATTCCCAGTCAGATTCTCATATGAACAGAAACGTGCCTTGGTGAACTAATTCCATTCCGCCCACTACTTGACACAGTTTTTTGAAACATACACACACACACAAACCGGAAGAGTAGGTGAAATGGGCAAGTACTCAATGTTCTTGCAAAGACCAGAGCACCGCAAGTTAATTCAGCATGAAGGCTATGCATCGCCGCGTTAATCATGATTTTCTGCCTTAAAACTTTACTCCACTCTTGAAACAAAATCAAGCAAATCTTGATTTCGTGCGTTGGCATTGGCGTTAACGCATTTTCTAGGATTATTTTTATTTCTTATGTTTAAAGCATGTATGATGGTATGTGACAGGATATTTCCATTACGTCTGTCATTTAACATATTATATATGTTGCGAGAATTTTCAAATGAGAAAACATCTTCAATATCGCAGTTCTTTCATGGTAACTTGCAGCAAAAACCCATCTTGGCATTTCAGTTTTACTGACTAGTTTCTCTAGTTTGCACATTTGTGGAACAATTTTCTTTTGTTGTTTTTTAAAGGTTTCGTTCAAAAAATGTTCTTAATGATCTTATTTCTCTTGTTGCAAAGTTTCTGTCCTAGTAGTTATAAGGAAAATATATAAACATATATTTTGCTTAGAGTTATGAATTTACAAAGAGCATTCGAGGCTGCCTTAGTCATCAAAGTGCACTTTATTTTGTTTTATATTTTTCATTGTTGTCTTTTCTGGACGTTCATATTATTTAGTCTAAAATGTAGCCCCATTTTCCGTTCTTGCTATTCGCTCAATACATCGTGTTTTTGATATTCGTTGTTTCTAGTTTTAGCTAGATCCATGATTACAGTCTTATTCTATTACAACTATAAGCGTTATGTGATCACATCTCCAAAGAGGAAATATTGTAAAATATGTCATAAGTAACTGATCACAAGAGAATATGAGAGAAACAGATCTGGCAAACTTGGACGTTGTCCATCAAGCAATCTAGTTCCAAATGTTTATATTGCTGTAACTAATGACTTTTTTCGCAAAGCATCTGTCATTTCTGAAATACCATGCGACCAGTCAGAATTCTAGATTATTTTTAATACCATTCGCGTTTGTATAAAGATAGCTTAACCCTTTTATACGATCAACAGTGATATAACCAGCAAATAAAAAATACTGCAAGCGTATTGTCATAGTGCTGCATAGGCGGTCATTTTACTTCACTTTGGGAAGTCGTATGTTAACACAGGGGAATCATTATAATTTATAAAATAATAACTGGGAAGTCATTTCTCTATACAAAAAAACACTTGCTTAGTACTAACAATAATAAAATATTTATTTTAAGAGAATAGCAAACTCGGCTTGGCCATTTCTCCACATGAACATTGTAGGTACAAATATTAACAAGCAAAATACAATGATTATTATACGATGATATATTCTTAAATCTGTGAGTTAATATACTCGAATTAAATTATTGAATCAATAGTTCAGACTCCAGTTAATATATTTTACAACCAAAATGTTCACAATCCCTGATGGTTTCGATTGGATATGTTTGTTTGTTGGTCTGCGTAAAAACGGTGTTAAGGAAACAGACAGAAACTTAAGTTGTCTGTATTTTTATAGCTTTAAACTGATCGTAAATACGTTACAGTCTTGAACCATGATTGGAACAAAGGAATTATGCGCGCGGTTTCTAACGTAATCTAAAAGAGGAGAAAGTAACGTTTTTATAGCACTCAGTAAAGTTCCACATTTAAGGAATACCCACATCAATGTGTTTGACTTCTGCCTTTATCTGTACGGAAGACTGATGATGAAACGAGTTCTGATTCGGAATAAGACAATTCCATTACTACTTAAATTGATTCCCGTAGGCTGATCACTTTGACATTTATGGAGCAGTTTCCGCTCCAAGTCTAGACTAACGATAATAAAACGTTTGTCTGGATTTATTTTGTATGCCGCGGGTCAAACTTCCATCTCACAGAGATTTTATACGGCAAAAAAAACGGTTGTGATCACGATTTAGTAATGAAATATGATTTGAACCTCGGCTGGTGGTTTAATTAAAAGTATTGCCATATTTGATATATATAGTTGATCCTATGCCGGCTGTTAAGTTAAACAGAATCCATCCATGGCCTGCCGTAAAGTTTGACAGAAGTTCATTATTAATCTATACTGAGGCCCGTTTTTAGTCGATTCAACGTCCGTTGTTGCACTGTAGTTAAACCACGGCCCGTTGGTTGAACAGCGGTCCGGCTATAAAATATCGTCAGGGTGACATGTTTGATAAGTGACTTATTGGAACCGCTTATTTTTGATGTTGTGGTAAATAATGTTAGCGAACTTGTCCTGTTATGATATTTGTGTGAAATAAAGGCGAATTTGGGGATTTGTATTACATTTAACCTTTACCAACGTTATTTGTACAATGGACTATTCAGTTATGTATTTAGATCATTCCTTCCAAGTTAATTAATTACATTTTATACTTTTACAGAAACATTAGTACGTCAGGTCCTGGAAAACCCTAGGGCTGAAGGTTATAAATCTGAGATTGGAAACCAGTCTCAAATCTCAAGCATCTGATTGGCTGAAATGATTTGAGACTGGTTTCCATGTTCAGTTTTATAACCTTGGGCATAGGCTAATCTTGCTCTATATGGCCCTCGCGACGTCATTTGTTCAAGAGAAGTCGTTCATTTTCACATTTGAAAGGCAAAATGTACAGAATATTGTTTCTTACTAAGAGAGACATTCGATTCAGATAGAAAAACCTCTCACCTGGTAAACTACTCGTCAGGACACTTCCCGGTTGATTTTTTCCAAGAGAAATTCGATTCTGATAGGAAAACCTTCCCCCCTCAGGTAAATTAGTCGCTAGGAAACTCTCCTGTAATTATTGAAATGTCTGGTCATCGTAATGCTGTTGTCAGAATAAATGTGATCCTTGTTCATGTAAACGGATTACAGATCGAAAATAAACATGAGAACATATAATTATTTTCTAGTGATCCTAATTAAATGATTGTTGAGATTATAGCCTGACAAAGGGTAACTTCTGTGGTTTTAAATGACAAATTGTTTTAGCGTTTTCTTTTTAGATGTTTCAATATCTTATAAATAAAGTGGTTGCAATACCATCATTTTCTAACTTAAGGCAATTTTTATAACTATATAATACATAAACGTTAAGTTTTGAAGAATACATGCCTCAACATTAAATTAAAACTATTTGCTAAAAATTTAAAATATATAGTATACTATTGCTTGACTTTATAAACAAATCAAATACTGTTTTTGGTGAAGATGGCTTAAAATCTTACTTAAGTACACAAACAGAAAACAACAAAGAAATTCAAAGAAATCTGAACACTCATCGCATGTGTTGGATCATTATTTTGATAGTGATTACTACAATGAGATTGTGATGATAAAAGAGTAAAATGTCACCTCTATTCAAGCCACTCTGGCTTATGAGGCTATGAGGCATCTTTTTTTCAGGAGAATTACTATTTTCAACAAGAAAAGTTTAACCCACATACTTGTGTTATATGTGGACTACATTTAAAGGAAGTTTGATGTTGGGTGTAAGAGCTCATGCAGGTGATGGATTGTTTTGTAAACAAAGAAAGAATTAAGTGATAATATAATGTTGTCTTTTATTGGCAAAGGGAATTGAACGTTGAAGGATGTGCGTGTGTATTAGTTGTGGAATTCGTTGTATACAAGGAAGGGAGAAGTTTGAAATGAATTATACCGAAAATGGTATAACCTGGGGTTTATGTTGAAATTTGTTTACTGAACATTTACAAGTTTGCAGTAAATGTAGTGAATGATTTGAAAACAAACGAATTGAACAGTTTTCCTTTATAATAAAAAGATAACAAGCTGGAAAACAGTGGAAGAGATGGTTGCTATGGTAACATGCATTATGATGAAGAATTGCCAGAACTATATGTATTGATATGTAGTCATTTTAGGATACAAAGTAATTTCTTACATTTTAAGGATTTACTACTCCTTGCACCTTTATCGATAAAAAAGAAAAGTATCAAAATTTCAATAACGGCAATATGCCTTGAAATCAAAGAAACTTTGCACAAATGCATGTTAATTTTTTTAGTTTGTTTATTTTCTTTTTAATCAAAGGTCGAACAAGGAGGAGTGTAGTGGATCGTTAAGAGCACTCAAAATTTCGTAAATGTAACTGATTTTTCATTATTGTAGATTTTCTTAAGTAGATACTCTACTGAGAGCTATGTAAGCCATTCCTCATTGGAATATCGTTTTTCCAATATCAACAGCTGCTGAAGATAATGTTAGACCTTTCACTTTGTGGACAGAACACCAAAATATAATTTTCAGGAAGGAGTTGCCAGGAAGTTGGAAATTATCATAGCACTAACCACATTACAATGAATTTGCTCAAGATAAACTCAACAGTACCTTTCAAAATTGTCCTACCACGTACACATGGTATTTTTGGTACTTTCAGGATGAAAATCTATACTAACTATCTATATTCAGACACAACATATTGATTCCGTAAACCAGTGGAGGGGGGTAGTCACACTGCAATACCACCTCAAACGAAATTATTCCGAACAACAGAAAATGACCTACATAAAGGGTTATACAATATGAAGCCGGGCCACATGGTGCTCAACATTCGCTGTAAACGTCTATTTGAAGCCAGGCCACATGGTACTTAACATTCGCTGTAAACGTCTATTTGAAGCCGGGCCACATGGTACTCAACATCCGCTGTAAACGTCTATTTGAAGCCCGGCCACATGGTACTCAACATTCGCTGTAAACGTCTATTTGAAGCCGGGCCCATTATTCTTTGGGTCGGAATAGATGTACATTGTAAAGGTCAACAAGTAGTAGTTAAAAAGTACTAATAAGTTATGACCCATAATTCGTCCAGACAGATACAAAAATAAAAGTTTTTGGAATTTGTTATTTATTTTTCCTATAAAAATACAAAATGTACACTATTTCACTGGCAGTACGGGATGTGATATGATACTAAAAACAACAAACAAACAATTGTTCCGTGGCCTTAAACGTGAAAATCAAAAAATGATTATCTGACAGGTCAATTATAGATTAAAATTGATTAATTTAATCAAAGCTCTGAAAATGTTAAAGGACGGTGTCATCTTGAAGAAATATTTAACGATCCCTACTCCAAATAAACCTATTCCGCTTACTAGGTAGAATAACGGCACATGCGCTTTCGCAGTGATTTATTCGCTTACGAGGGGCATTCATCAAGCAGGTGTTCCGTTTGAATTAATTAAAACTCAGTATTGTTGATATTGGTTTAGAATAATTCAAAATATGCCCATCCCAGCAATTTTATACATATGCGTAAAAGTATTTATTATTTTAAAAGAACACCGCTAGTAAGCATTTTTATAAAAGGTCAAAGCGAATTTATATAATTGTACAACATGATATAATGAAAACAACTGATATTGTATTTTCATGCTCCAAATGAACAGTTGTTACATTAATTTATTCATACTAGTACATCTTCCTAAAATACCAGAAATTCAAAATGGTGTGGACCAATTTAAACATATCTTATGCAATTCGATTAGTAAAGAACTTAGTATTAAGACTATTTCGGTTATAAAATACTGACCAACACGTAAGATTGCAGTTACATTATTATGTTGAGCGAACCTAGTAGTGTGAAATCCAGTTTAAGGCCGGTATTCTATGGTTCCGTGATGCGTGATCCGTGTCCGTGTCGCGTCCGTGTCCGCGAATTTTCACTCACCTAAGATATCGTTAGGTATATTCAATACATCCGTGTCCGTTCAGCGTCCGTATTCGTGGAACGGACACAGATATATGGAATATACCCAACGATATCTTTGGTGAGTGAAAAATCGCGGACACGGACACGGACATGGATCACGGGTCACGCATCACGGAACCATGGAATACCGGCCTAATTCTTGTAAACTTGTGTACTTTGGGAAATCAAGACGAATTAAATGAAGAGCCTTTTCATTATTCGAATGTAATCAAATTTGAAGAAGAAATTATTCTCATGACAGCAATCATGTAATTTCTCTCACTGTTATAGTCTTAATACGGCAAACTAATT
This sequence comes from Corbicula japonica, assembly GCA_038501625.1. Taxonomy (NCBI): domain Eukaryota; kingdom Metazoa; phylum Mollusca; class Bivalvia; order Venerida; family Cyrenidae; genus Corbicula; species Corbicula japonica. The sequence continues at coordinate 1,271,539 of JAZAYU010000130.1, forward strand.
TTAAGAAATTTGTTGTGTCATCTGTATCGTACAGTGATTAGAAAGCATGAATTGAGCAAAGAAATTCGTTTGTTTAAAATTGTGTATCTAACTATTTGAAACCCAGCTATGTAACACAAACTTCTCTACGTATAAACTGCTAAGTCAGTTCGGGGTTTATTAATTTGTTTTGAAGTGTGTGTCTTCATTTTCTGATGCTGAAAGAGGGTACGTTTGGGAAAATAAATATTGATATAAGGGTTCAATAAACCTTACTGAACACCTTCTCTGGATCCCTCCCCTGATCTTACCATTTGAAACGCAGCTATATTTAACTGCTTAGACTGCTTAAAGACATTTACGGCATCATTCATTTTCTTCGGGTTGATACGATGTATTTTTATCGCGAAAATCAGGATTTACTTTCCATAAAGGTATAAAACTAAAAGGTTCAGCAATGTCTGTGCAAATGCATAGAAACACTATTTTATATTTGGATCCTGATCAAGTTATTTCACATGTTTCTGGTGTCGACTGTAAGACTGGCCAGTTTTCACTGACACAAATCCAAACAACAAGCCGCTGCTGTTTCTCACAGGAAAATCGACAAGTTTACGACTTTCTCGATCTAATTAATCGCTTGAGACACATTCAGACAGACAAGGTTTGGAAGCACAATTTGTTCAAGAGTATGTTACGGTTAATTAAGGTCTACTTCATCTTATTACTTTTATCTACAGGCAAAATGTGACCAAAAATAGGTTAGATATTACTCAGTATAACACGGGCTTGAGATTGGTGAGTTCTGCGACAGGAGTCCACTGTACATTGTAAGAGCTCTGGAACGAGATTGGTAAGTTCTGATCATAGAGATCAGTTCCCGAACTTGATCTGCGTCATTTGGGTGACCAGTCTCGAAGCTCTTTCTGGAAATGAACAATTTGACGATTTTTTTCCAATTTCTTAGCTCTGTGTGAAGAATTGTAAATTCAGAGATAACAGTTTACGGTCTTACCACAAGGAGTAATCAATGTTGGTGTTATATATTTAATGACTTTATTGTGGCTTATTCAAGCAATTTTGTCATTTTGTTCTGGTCGGGTCGAAACGTTGAAAAAAAAACGACAACATGAAAATATCATTTAGTTTGTGTGTTTTTTCTTCCTCGCCAAAACGACAAAACAGAAATTCGCAACATAAGAAAAAGAAAAATAAAGAAAAAAAGACACGATAATTTGTACAACAAAATAGGATAGGTAATTATAGTTACTTTGCCTGTTAGTCGTTATTTGTAGACAATTTGGCGTTGTTTTTTTTTTTCGCTTTTTCGATTGTTTGGCTTTTGTCATTTTTGGCGGGGCTACAATATGTCACTATCGTCTTTTCGTTGGTCGTTTTTCGACAACTAGAGAAGCTTAAAGAAGTTTAAAGTCTAAATCAGAGTCTGTAATAAGCTGTAGTAACTGACTATTTTTTAAAGCTGAATTAGAATTGTGCTTTAAAGATGTAGGAAAAGCTCAGAATAAGTCGAGGTCAACTGTGATAAAATTCAAATTTGCTCGCAACAATATGCAAGAATCTGTATCTATTGAAATTCCTGTAGAAGTATTGTTAAAATGGTTCTAAACATTACAAAATGGCAAACTTAGACTTTACAAATTTATATGTAATTTTGGAAAAAATCATTGCAGGACAAGAAATTCGACAACGTCTCCATTCATTTTTATCTCATTTGTACTTTTGGTTTTAATGGCAAAAGTTATTCTTAACCTGACATTAACTCTCATTACCAAACCAGACTTTTTGTAAGAGAAGAAATGTTGTTTCCTGAGCCCGTATATGCGTATGCTTTCTTAGATGAAATAATGCTCTATTTACACACTAAAGACACACACAAAAATACCGTTTGCCTCATAACTCTTAATTACTGTTTAAAAAGTCTAAAAAATACTGATTTACGTGGAAACAGTTCTCTGTCTCCTAACTATCATACAACCACCCGTCAAAATAATGTCAGGCTTTAAAATTAATCACCAAAATGTTAAGTCCTTGAAACCGAAAGTAAACGTGCCTCACATTTCTTCAAAATATGACATTATTTTGACAAAACGCCGCAAATTGTTGTAGATTAATGTTCACTTGATATACATTTGTATGTATTTATTATTAAGATATATAGTACTTCAGAGTTCCGATGGAAACAGTATTGTTTTTAACTGTGTGCTAGGTAATTAGAGCACTGACTCGACTTGCAACGTCTTCACTAAAATCTGGCCACGGATCAGTATTTTGCTTAAAAATCATTTTAAAACATCTGCCTATCAGTGTGACCAGAATCGCCTCCGAAATTAAACGTATTGTACAGCTGTAACAGTAGTTTTTTCAAAACTGTAGAGTTTATAGTTATTAATTTATATTAAGCTTAAGTTTTGATTTATTTAAAAGCTGCTGTTAAATAAAATATGGAAGCCTTACACTGAACCGTATATCTGAAATATTACCATTGTTTTGCCTCTCTTTCATCTTCTCTTGTGAAAACACAAGTCATCATTTTCCAGTTGTTTATGGAATACGTGAAAATACATTATGCCATTATACCAGCATACATCAGCTCTGTATTAAAACGGAGTGCCAGAATTAAATGACAGCTTTTTACTAAAAGCTAAATTATTCCTGACAGATCCCATCGTCTGGAAGCGATTACATGGACACGCCATAATTCAAGTGTTGTCGACAGTTTGAGCAATTTGCTCGGAATAAACGTGTACTCAGGGGGGTCTAGGCTGATGCTATCGATGGAAATGCAGAAACTTCCACTAAAAGCAGACGATTCATCAAGATATATTTATCTAGAATGTGTTTCCAGTATTTTCATTGATGAAGACATTTGATTTTGAAATTTGACGCAATTAAGTTTCAAACTTCTTGATTTAATTAAACGCCTATTTTTATGTACACATATTCAATGGCGTTGTAAATAACATTAACATAAGAACATATAAAATAAAATAACACATTTAAATAAAGGCACACATTCTCACTTAAAAATTATAAAAAACTATTATAAAAAGAGTATAAGAATAGATGGAAATAATAAAATATTAAGAATTAACACCATCGATATAAAAAGAATGGGTAACAAAACATAAAATATAGAACATGATCACGACAATGGAGGTGTTTCTCAGAATACTCAAGGGTAATGTCAATAATCAATTTTAAAAGGAAACAAAAATAAAAACCTTATCAAACTTGTCTAATGTAGAATATAATATTTAAGACTTATATCAGCTAATCATCATGTTTACTCAGAACGATTTTTACTCAAAATTGATTAATTAAATATATGTAGTGCTTAAAATTCAAGACAATTTTGATTTAAACATACTCCATTCCAATTAAAACCGCTAATACATGCATTTGGTTTCTTTCTTAACATACAACTATATAGTTACTTGTATTTTTGGTAAGATCTACAAATCTTGAACACTGGTAGAACGTTTAGTAATATCTAATCTTTAACATCATCGCTTTAATACGCCTTAGAACTGAATATTTTATTTAATTTTACTAAAAAAGAATTATGTTTTGTTTCTATTTATTCTTACTAATGTTGACTTTAATTTTATATTTCGTTGATTTTAAATTGATTTTTTACTTCATTTCTCAAAAATACATTAAACTTTATGGCAAAGTGAAATCTGGAATTATTTACGTATACGACATGTTGACGAAAACATTATTTGCTTTAATAAAAATAATGACACAAACTTTGTAAATAAAGACATTGTTTATCTTATAAGACCTTACAAATAAATAGGCTCATTATAAACAAAAATGCATAAATTGGTCCATGTTATCCGCCTTATGCACACCCTCGTTTGGGATGGATCTAAATTTTACTGTTTATTGGTGTAAATATTGAGTCGCGCTCAACCCGGGGCTAGGCGGTGTGGGAAGTAATATGCATTTCCATTATTTTCCATCAAACAGAGCCTGCAATATATTCATAATTGTTGAGTTCGGTGGCTTTCAAAGTTTCCATTTTCGTCCATTAAAACTGTTGTTTTACGTGTTAACACATTGACTAGCGTGAGGCGGCGTAGGCAGTATTATGCATTTCAATTATTGTCCATGAACAGGCTCAATGAAATCGAGCCTGCAATATTTTCATAATTGTCATATTTAAAGTTCCATTTTCCTCCGTCTATTGAAACTGTTTGTTTTACAGTTAACAAATACTTCTGAACACATTGCCTATCGTGAGAATTAAGCGCCTAATTTGGATAAAAAATGGCCTGGTTGTCGTTTATCCTGGACAATAATACCCCCTGAGACCACTGTCTGACTTTCCCAATAAAAATCTCAGTAATACATGCCTGACAACGAGACAGCATCTTTCCAATCTCCATTTGTTCGTGACACTAATGTACAATAAGAAGATTGTGTTTACACCGAAGTCAAAAATAATACAGACGTAAGATAATAATCACAACAAGATTGTTAAGGCTTATCTGATTCAAGGCTCTTTTGGTTTTCGAAACTTCAGCAGAAAATATTCACAAATAGGAACAAATAACTTGAAACTATTTAAAAAGCAAATTCAGACAATATAAATTTTAGGAGTGCGATGAAAACACGTGACCATATGCCGCAGTACTTAGAATGGTATTATTCTGGAAATGCCTCTTTAGATTTCATAACGTCAAAGATTACCCATAATATGGCAAAACGGATATTGCCTTTTATTTTCTTTATTGATAAATCAAACGTGTGTCCTAATATATGATATCGGTACTACTGTCAAAAAAATTACCTCTAATGCAAAAAAAACTGAATTTATTGAAATTTTTAACATAGTTACACACCAAGCTATGTAAATATACCCGTTGTATATGTAGCAAGCAGTACGCAAATGTAAAATTTACACTTTTTTCAACAAAATGGTTTTGGTTTTAGATGTGTTCATGCTTTTTTAAGTATTTCGTTTATTAAATCGTCAAGGTATCGCGAGGTATTATTAAAGGCTGTAATTGTGAGGTATTAGAATGAGGAAACGGCCCTTTCGTAACAGATCAAAATGAATCCGCAACAATGAGTGCATAATTAGTATCCAATTGAATGCCTATCACTTGTCTATAAGTAGATTTACTAAATATAACATAAATATCAATGATTTCGGTTTTCCTTCTAACATATTATGAATCAATGTACGAAGGGACAGACTAACTATGTAAGTTTAACAATCGATTTGGAAAAAGATTATTACATATTGTACGATTTACCAAGTTTTATAAAACAGTCAGATGTTTTGCCGTTGTCTATTTCTTTAGAGAAGTGAAAGATGCATATCAGGAATTGCCACACCCTCCACATGCAGCCAAAATGTAGAGAGGAAAACAGAGCATGAGTTTATCAAATGATCAATTAAAATGTGACTCCACAAACAATTAACGTAAAGAAAACCTGGTGGGTTACCGTCTTATGAACAAACAACTACAAATTGTCTTGGTGAATTAGCTCCAACCCACCCATAAACTCGACAAAGTGGCATGCAAAAAAAACACAAACACACAAAACATTAGATACTTAGCAAAAAAAAGTTGGGTACTCTATGACCTTACTGATACGAGAGCCCCTGGAGTCAAACACGATGACAGGTACAGAGGAAACACTTGAATCTTGATAATTCTTTGGCTTCATCTGTGTGAGAGACGTTCAGTGGTAAAATAAAGATATATTAAAAAAAAGTTCTAGCAGACGTTATTAATAATTTGCGTGTATGATGTTCGTAGAGTTTCCCCATTAATACCAAGGCAACAAATTTTCTCACGTCCAGCCAGACGGTCATTTGTTAATGTAACATCATTTACCATTATCTACTTGCCTGACCAGTGTTCTCGTTATCATGAAAGTCTTATTTATCTTTTTAATATATCAGTTTCGTGTCTTTCAGACTGTTTTCCGCAACAGAAAGTCATCCTCTTTGATTATTCACTAGACTACACGTAATATCCTTCACATTATATCCATATTGTGTCTAAAATGTTTGACCATAAATTCAGTTTTATGTCTTTCAGACTGGTTTCCGTCAAATTGAGCCATCCTCCATGATGCATCACGTGACTACCCATAATGCCCGTCTTTCTCTCCTTGAAAACACAACAGTACATTGACCCTGGTAAGTATTGTATATTATTTTTCAAGCCAAGAATGATATGGAGTCTTGAAATATTCAGCAGACTCGTGCAGTTAGTAACGCCGTTCAATATAACTTGAAGCAGAGCTTCTTTTGAAATGGATATAAAATTATGAAAAACAACAAGTTTAATTTTCACTATCAACTCGTCAAGCTGATTCTCGAAGAACCGTTTTAACCAGTGGTTAATCACACCCTGGTACTGGCTCTCCCAAGTACAGGTGGCTCTCCCACATACAGCTCATGGTAAATAATTTTAGAGGAGAGGTGATGTAAGTATTTCGTTTGTATATGCTGGAATGAAATTCCTTTTTCCATTAAAAAATTCATTCTCCCTGAATTTATTCAAAAAATCATACAAACATCAGTTATTGACAATAAATTCTTAAAATGTATCTAGATATACACACAAACTGGTAACTGCTCAATGACTTGTCGTTGCTTTTTTTTCTACTCTTGAGTATGTGTATTATAATGTATTACATTATAATATTTTGCCTTCTCAAAATATTGCCCAATTAACTTATGTGATTTTGTATTGTTCATCTTTTTTTATTTCATTTTAATTTTTTTTTTGTGTGTAGTTATATTATTTCATGATGGCCTCTTGAAAATAAGATTTGTATTATTGTTGTTTTACTTTGTACAAAACTTAAGCGTTACCATCTATAAATAAAGAATTGGACCTCCCACATATACTAAAACAAAATTACTGACCATTTCTTCACATTTTTGTTGACTTTTCTGTAGCTGGACTTGGTGAGTGCCAAACATTTACACACCTGTGCGATGGGAGTGCCGTTTTGAAACCACTGACCATCTTTAAAAACGAACCATTCATTAAATAAAACAGATCAAGGCTTGGAATTTTAACTGGTTGTTTAAGGAAGCAGGACTATATGATACCGTATCAAAAATGAATAATTTTGCAGTATTTACTGAGTATTTTAAGTTTTATTTTGACATTTGGCATTTTTGGAGTCAAACTTTCGCGATTAACTCGCCGTAGTTTGTTTATTTCAATATGAAATGTTGTGACACTTGCAGAACATAGTCATTATTTATTCACCAGATGGCTGATATGTTTCACTTTTTAGAAAGTTTTGAATTTCCGGAGATATAAACGAAATACTTAACCACCTCACCTCTAAAATTATTGACCGTGAGCTGTATGTGGGAGTGCCACCTGTACATGGGAGAGCCGGTACCAGGGTGTGTTAATATATACTACTCGTTTGCTAAGCACCAAAAATATTTTGTACCCTTTTCTGGTGTATGCCAAATAATAGTTTTATTTCTTTTATTTCTTTTTTTATTCATTTGATTAACGACTGATTAAACAATATAGACAGTTTTTGAACTGCTGTAATGTGTTTACGGAGTTTATTTTGAATTTGAATGAGGTACTGAGGATGTGAAACATCACTGTGAAAAAACAACAACCGATGTCTGCATCCAAGAAATGTTTTATATGAGATTCGCATTTGCCATTAATTCAGTCATAAACAATTAGTTTTCAAGAGAAAGTAAAGATTGAGTCTCTACAAATGTAGGGTACGTGTATGCAGCCTAAATTAAATACTTTTAAAACTGGGTCACCTCGTTTGCACGACTGTCGTTCATACTTACGCGTACAGTACATGAAGGACCCTCTAGATGCATCACTAAACGATTTACTATGTAATTGCCTATGATGTAGAATTACAATGATTTGTGTTTAACTTGGAACTTCGAAAAATGTGAGTAGTTTATATATTACCACCGGCAGTTAATTGTTTTTGACAATTTTTAATCGTATATGTCATGAACATGTGATTACTTTTTCGGCGTTAGCTGTCTAAGCTCACTTTTGACCTAGTTTTTCGACCAATGAAATATTGTAAATAAAACTTATTATGCAGCGGGAAAATCAAATAGATTATTTTGATTGGTTATTAGTGGGTCTCGTAAATGATTACCGTAACGACTTTTATATTGTGTGTTAGTATTTACACTTGGCACTTATATGTTCGGGCATTTTCGTTTTTAAAAGCGATAGTTGTATTGGAGAAAAATATATTTACGGTATAAATAACCAGTTAAGTCAATTGATGGCTTAAATACGATTTTATATGGAATATTCATGGGTGTCAGGTAAACACTCGAGTACAATACACAGTGTAAAACGAAAGAGAAGTGCAGATATTTCTGGTTCTTACTGGCTCCTTTCTAGTTCCTTTCATACTGATTGTTAATTTCTAGTCCAGATATTCAAATCGCCTTGGTGTACTGGTTATCACACTCGCCTCTCAAGCGGAGGCTCCGGGTTCAATACTCGGGAGGGACACTTTTTTTAAAGTTAATTTACGTAAAAGTTGGTAGATTTGGCTGTTGTAACAAGTTGTTATTATTTTCATTTATTGTATTTTAATAACATTTATTCGTCATTAGTACTAACTCCACAAGAGGTATTTTTATTGAAACTGAATAAATGTACAGTTAATGTTAGACATTCTTCTTTAATCGACGTATTATCACCAGACGAAATTTTTGCACGCTCTTTATTTCTTTCTTTCTTATATATAAAAATATTTTCCATCAATGCCGTTTATCTTTTTTTAAAGATATTTCTTGTTCTGGATATACCTGATGGCTAAAGAAAACACACGTTCTGTAATCATAAACTGTATATTCAATACATTGTGAATGCACTGGCTAAACAAAATATGAATTAATCACAAGTTAAAGGTTATTAGACAAATGAACATGTTCAAATTCGATCGGAACGAACATTTTTATGATTCAGTATTTAAAGTTCTTTTTATGCACAAGATTTCTTTTACGAACAAAAATATTTTTGTTAGTTCTTGTCTGTTCTTGCTATCCTACTGCTCCGTGAACTCCGTGCGCACGAAAAATATCACAGAAGTGTATATATTTCCCTCTTATAAGGTTAAAGAGATTTAAGCTTGGATAAATGAATTTAAAATGGGATTCATCTCCCATATCTCCTTTTTTACAACATTAACAAAAATCTTTTTTTCAAGTTGTATACAAGTATGGTTTTATCAACACCTTTGAAATTTAATGAATGACATTTTAAATGCCGAAGAATATTTTGAAATAGATTCTGGTTTTAAATGATCTTCAAACAATAAAACCGATTTATCCCTTTACTTCATGGGATATGGATGTTACCTCATGGGCGAAGAGTGCAGATCCAGGTCAGCCTGCACAGCTATGCCGGCTGATCTGGATCACTGTTCGAAGGCGATAAAATACTTATATATGGAATATACGTAGTAAATGGTTAACGTCAACATGTCTGTTTAGATGCGAACAAGATAGTAAGCAGTCTACCGGTTCTCCGTTCAGACTACAACATTCCAGACGAGCATATCGCCTTCTTGAGAAAATTTTTCCGTTCTCACGACACACAGACACTCATGAAGGTATGTCACGCATTCGTTCTCATGATACACTGACGCTTATGAAGGTATGTCACGCTTCCGTTCTCACGATTCACAGACACTCGTGAAGTTAAAGCATTCTTTTCTTCCGTTCTCATGATACACAGACACTCATGAAGGTAAATCACTCTTTTCTTCCGTTCTCACAATACACACACTCATGAAGGTATGTCACGCTTCCGTTCTCACGGTACACCGACACTCATGAAGGTATGTCACGCTTCCGTTCTCACGATACACTGACACTCGTGAAGGTATGTCACACTTCCGTTCTCACGATACACTGACACTCGTAAAGGTATGTCACGCTTTCATTCTAACGATACACAGGCACTCGTGAAGGTATGTCACGCTTTCTTTCTAACGATACACAGACACTCGTGGAGGTATTTCACGTTTTCTTTCTCACGATACACTGACACTCATGAAGGTATGTCACGTTTCCGTTCTCAAGATACACTGACCACTCATGAAGGTATTTCACGCTTCCGTTCTCACGGTACTCAGACACTGATGAAGGTATGTCACGCTTCCGTTCTCGCGGAACACTGACACTCATGAAGTTATGCCACGCTTCCGTTTTCATGATACACTGACACTCATGAAGGTATGTTACGCTTCCGTTCGCATGATACATTGATGATACACTGACACTAATGGAGGTATGTCACACTTCAGTTCTCATAATACACGCATGTTTGGAAACGCACTCTTGCCTACACAATGTTGGTATAGGTAAAGTATTTGTTAGTTATAATTATGACAGGTCGCCATTTCAGGCAATCAGATTTTTGAGATTTTGAGACTGGTTTCTTATCTCAGTTTTATAATATTCAGCCCTGATCTCTAGCTAGTCAGCGTGAAGATCATTTTAGAAGAACAGAACAAACCACTTATACATGATAGGAAAATAAATTCATGCATTACAAGATAAACGTCCCAATAGAATATTTCCACTTCTGAGTGGAAACATGTAAACACCACTTTATTGAACCAGACCATACATATGAATGCTCACGAAATACAAACAACCAGGTGGGCATTATAGAGCAATATGTGACGCATCCTGAGAACAGAAAATGTAGATTTGGTTAAATGGCCGACTCATATGGTCTCAAACGTATCTGGTTTGTTGTTTTTTTTCTAGATGCATTAAGAAAGCCTTTCTGACTGAATAGCAAATAGTGCAGACCCTGGTCAGACTACGTATGCACAGGCTGATCCTAAATGGTCCAAAATGACGGCTTAGGCCATGAAGTGTCGCATGTGCTTACAATGGAAACACAGTATGCATCGGTCATTAATTCCGAACGTAGACGGCAACGGAAGTTTCTTTCAAACAAAAAGTAGTTCTATTCAGCACCAACATAATTCTAGAACAAGATTTCAGCACCATCACTAGCGCTCAGTTATATATTATCGAGTCGCACATGTCAAAACAGAGACATAAGATTGGCAAACAGTGGCAGTGGCAAGCTGTGTGGCTCAATGTCACCAGTGGCAAGCTGTGTGGCTCAATGTCACCAGTGTCATTTTGACAGATAATAAGGAAGCTCCCGAAGTAAATTGCGGCTAAATATTTCGATATGGTGTCACTTAATGGACTTTGTAGGTATATTTTTGTTGCATTTAAGATAATGGGAGAGACTTTTGGAAAAGAATAGCAACATTTTACGCCATTCAAACATTACCATTAATGAATAGCACACACCCATTTATGCAATTTGTCAAAGAATATAATAAGCGTATGGTAACTGGTTTTCATTTCAGATATTCCGAAAGTTGTATATGGTTGAGTGCAGGAGATTAAGTCCGTTGACCAGGGCTGTCGTTGGTATAGCGGCGACGGTAAGCTATTTAACTATGCTAAGTCTTGTAGCCAGATAAATATTTCGTTAAGTGTTTAAGTTCGTTGACCAGAGCCGTTGTTGGAACAGCGGCGTAGGTAAGCTCATCCTGAAGTAACTTTCTTACGTGGCCTTTAGAAAATCGTGCACACATTTATATCGAAAACCTCGGTCGGCTCAGCTTCTTTGCTTATTTCTCAGAAAGGACCGAAGTTGGTCAGATAAAGCGTACAGTACTTCTGTTAACAAGCATTTCTACCGCAATTTAATCTCCACTATCAGTCGGCAAATTCAAAGAAAACATGTATGAAATCACGAAATTTTTTTAAAATATGGTGCACACACAAACTGAAAATCGAAAAATTTTCGCCTCAAACATTTAATTAAATTGTGTTGCATGGTTAATATAAATTAATATTCTGTAGCATAGTGTTTTGAATCCAAAATCAGGGCTGAAGGTTATAAAACTGAGTTTGGAAACCAGTCTCAATTCTCAGTCGCCATTTCAGCCAATCAGATGCTTGAGATTTGAGACTGGTTTCCATGTTCAGTTTTATAACCTTCAACCCAGGCTTCTGACGGATCTTTCTGAAATTTCGAAAATATGTATCGTGCCCGATTGGAAAACGTGGGGTGGGGGGGAATGTCGTGAACACTGATGTTCTTTTTAGTTTCCTGAAACGTGAAATAACTACTTTGAGGAGTTCGCCTGAAATCTTGTTATATATTGATGACGATTGTCCAAGTTACCACAGCTGATATACTATATAGTCTATAATAGTTTGAAAAGTTGCTTAAACCTCAGGGCAAAATATTTTTTTTTTAATATTTACATTAACATGTATTTGGTATTCATTTTGTGATATGCTTCAGGTTTACGGAAATATACGAGGATCTGGTCACAGCGTGCATGTCCGAGAACTGCTACAGATATTGTCCAAACCGAACTTTCAGGTACATATTACGGTGTAAAAAATAGATACCAAAACAATGTTTCGTCACTTTAGTGCAAAAATGGTATAAGTACCATTGAAATATGAAGAAGTTACACCGTTATTCACTAAGGTGACGGTTTGATTAATAATGTGTTTCAGTGGTATGGTATGGTATGGTATGTATAAAGTACACTTAACCAATGTTCTAACTAGACAAATGAAGATTTTATTTTAATTTTCGATTTTTTGGATGGTGTTGGCTCACGTGCAAATCATTGTGGTGATAATGTTTTGCAGATTGTACGCTTTTCGAGAAGTTGTTACTATGTTAAAGATTACTTTTGAAACAGGGAATTAACAAAACGTTCTACATTTTTATTCGCAGATATAATCTAAATACAAATGCAGTTTAAAAACATTACTGCAACTATGTATTTCTAATCCATGGTTTTATAAGCAATTTAAAAAAAATCGATATTTCCAATTTCATAGAAGACCATCTGTTAATTCACACACTACGCACATAATATTCTATATCGCTCTGCATACTTAATGATAAACAGTTGACCGCTTTGCTTACCTCAAAAGCGGGCGTTCAAGCAAACCTTTACAATATTTAGAAACTTCCGTTTGGATCAGTTTCTTTTATTCTTGCCATCGTGTTCTTGCTAATTTAACTATACAGAACTGTCGAGTAGTGGGTGAGTTGGTGTTAAAGCACCAAGGCAATTTGTATGTGTTTATTCATATGAGAACCTGACACGGCTGTGCCCAAGGTTATAAAACTGAGCATGGAAACCAGTCTCAAATCTCAAGCATCCGATTGGCTGAAATGGCGACCAGTCGCCATTTCAGCCAATCAGATGCTTGAGATTTGAGACTGGTTTCCAATCTAAGTTTTATAACCTTCAGCCCTGGTGTAAGGTTTTCGCACCATGCCTGGCACTGCTTTAAACCCCAGGTGTCAAAATGCGTTTCCACTGATTGTTTCAAGTCGGTAATCTAAAAGGTTCCTTTTGTAAAGCCACTACAGTGTCTTTTCCTTTCTACTTATTTGCTCTATGGGGAGACTGTGATTTCTCAACGTGGCTATTCATGGTATGCCAATTTCACGTGTTCACTTCAATAAGTAATGCACGGAATTTCAGGCCCTGCTGTACTGTCATGACAAGATAGCATCACGTGACTACGCTCCACAGCTCAGCGAGGACTTCGGCACTGAACATGCGGAGGACCAGACCGAACATGTCACCGTTATACAGTTCATCAAATCAAGTGAACCTCTGGTAGGTTGGCGGTTTAACGTGGTCTAGATTGTTCAGTCATACCCGAGACGATATACTTAATTTTTGGTAGATGGTTACCTTAAGTAGATATCTAAATGTGAAAATGCTTACTTATATGGAGGAAAATAACATTTAGCGAAATGGTTTGACTTTTACATGTCAAAATGATGTGTTTGTCACGGTCAGTACATTGAATTCGACGGAGGACAAATATAATGTTGGAACTGGGGTTCTGTCTTATAACTCTTATGAGTAAATACAATTATCTAATCAAGTAATAATTCCAGTTCTAACGTCGGCATATGCAGAAACAGGTTATATACTATAAATAAACAAGGTGCGTGTATTTAAACAGTAAGTCTCTTATCCCGACTGTCTTGTGTTTTTATAGGGAGCCACTTTGCAGTACAACGATGAGACCGGAACACTACAGATTGCAAGAATTATGGTCGGAGGGGCAGCCGATAGAAGTGGTGAGTTCAGATTGAATATCACTTGATGAACTTGTACAGATTTTTCTTAGTTTTTAATGACATCGGCCGTTAGTACATGGTGATAATATGAAATATAAATTATCACTATTTTCAGTAGAATTTCAGTGAACACAGAATAATTATCAAATTATGTAGTCTTTATTGAGTGATGAAAACAAATGTCCACACGTGTACCTTACATTTCAGGTCTGTTACATATTGGCGATGAGATTTTGGAGGTTGCGGGTAACAGTGTCCGAGATAAAACGCCCGATGAAGTTGTTAAAATGCTGGTAGGTCAGATATGTATACTGGGCCCAAGATCATAAAACTAAATGTGGAAACCAGTCTCAAATCTCAAGCATCTGATTGGCTGAAATGGCGACTGTTAGCCATTTCAGCCAATCAGATGCTTGAGATTTGAGACTGGTTTCGAGTTTTATGATCTTGGGCCAAGATGAGATATTGGATCATGCAAAAAGTTACGAGTTTTGCATTAAAATACACATTATACAGTTGAACATGAGTCTGCAAAGCATTGTCATCTCTTCATACAAACAGGTTCTGCATAGAAAACTTATAAGTTAATGATGATTTGAAAGCGAATGTGGTCTGTTTAATTCGATTGGAATTGGTATTTTATTGTTTTTGTCTGTTAGAGAAAGAGAGATGTCAATCCGTTTGTTTTCTTTTTTGAATATATTGAAATTTAATTCCATTTTGCTCAGCCTAATTGACTGCGTAAGAGATCAGCGAAAACATTATCAGCCAGATTATGTATTTATTATGCTTTATTTAAAAATAACCAATAATTTGTAAGAAGATGGTTTGGAGTTGATTAAAGCTTAAATGTTCGGCACTCAAATTTCAATTCATCGTGTGAAATTCAAAGTACAGTTCTAGCAGGTCCGAAGTATTTTGATTCTCAAGATCGCTGCGACTGTCAACAATTAATCATTGAAATTCAACGTTTAACTTGATATAAATATCACAACCCAACACGGGTTACAGTGGATAATATTAACGCGAGTAAAGTAATGATGACTGTGGCGAAATCCATGTTGACTGAGCTGAAGTCAAGGTCAATATTACTATGTAAGTGTTTTGTTTATATTTTCAGAGTAAGATGACAGGATCGATCTCAATGAAAATAATCTCAGGGACAAATCGGCTCATCACGCTGAGAGAGAGCAAGGTATAGACACCGTGGCAAACTTTTGCAGAACACAGTTATGGTTCTGTTTATAACGAATCCTAAGTTCATAGACACTTTAGGTAGATTTGTAAAGTTATTGATAACTATCAGATTTATTTGCTTGACTTTATGCTGTAATAAATATTTCACTAGCTCGATCAGTTTAATTTGCGCCAATTTGGCTAAATCTGTCAAACAATTGCAGGCAACTAGTTTTTTGATTCCTTTGAAAATCATTTTGTGCCCCTTTTTTGCTATTTTCGACTTATTAAAATCAAATCACAAACTTTCCTTGCCGCATGTTTACAAAACAAGCTGATATTAATTTTCAGTGACAAATGACATGTGGCTCACAAGGAATATCCTCTTCTATAGATTTTCACATACAAAAAATCAACGTTAAAATATGAATATTAAAACCAAAATCAAAATTAACATTCAATATCATATAGTTTTGTAAACACATGCCCTGGAGCTTTATACACAAACACTTGTTAAAACATAAGTCACTGGCACTGAATAAAGCGTTCTCACTTATCTTACAGATGCGCGTGAGAGCATTTTTTGATTACAATCCAATCAACGACGTCCTGAATCCGTGCCCGGATGCTGGACTTAACTTTTGCCGCGGCGATGTCCTCCATATTGTCAGTCAAGACGACCCCTGGTGGTGGCAGGCAAGAAAAGAAGGGGAGATGAGCGGAAGAACAGGGTTGATTCCTGCTCGACAGCTGCAAGAGAGGTTGGCACTTTTGTCAAAGTGATTGGAAGCTAAGATTTAATGAAGTTGTTCGTCTCTCGTCTCATGTACTTAATTGTACTTAATCTCGTGTACATAATTGCTCATATGAAGGGAAATCAGGTATATGCTCCACTCCCACAACAGGAAAAATATCAGAGATACAGACTAAATGCAAAACATGAGTAATGCCGATTTTCACAGAAGCAAACTATTGGTGCTACCGCTTTGAGCATGCGGACATGTTAAAACGTGTTCGGCTTTATCATAGTGCTTTAATAAAAACCGCGTACCTAATCAGTTTCCGACAAATATATTTTTGTAAAAGAGTTCATTAAACTTAATAATGATGTCTTGTATATTTGAAAGCTATAAAAGCCGCATTTTCACCGTTGCAGAACAGAGTTAATGCGGCGGGTCCACAGTGACGAGGAACTACAGTCCTGCAGCCGCACATCATCACGTAAGTCACGTGGTTTTATTCTCGCGATATTTTAGCTGGGCGATTTCAAATATGAGTTTAAAAAATGTTTTGTGATATACATCTATAGTCAATACTTCAAACTCACAAAGGCTGAGAAGATCGAAGTAACAACTGTAACCTAAAATAGTTTGTTATAGTGGGCTGCTCTTGTATATTTTCAAGATATGCAATCTGTATTATGCATCATAATTGTTGTCAAGGAATCAGAAAAAAATACGAAAATATTTCAGCTTTTGAAATTTCTTGATTGTGGCAACCGCCTACCGGAATTAATGATTATAATGTGCCGATGATCAAGAAATAAATAAATGTCTAAGTGTCAACAGTATGAAATGAGCGTTTACTGTACATGTTGCAGGTGGAAGTAGCCCTTGCAGAATTAGCCCTAGAATTCCGAGGTCGAGAAGAGTCAGAAAGACGATGTACCAGGCACAGCACAGTGGAGGTACCCCAGAGATTTACCGTAGAGGTATCGACAACCTCTACCTTTATTTCTAAATAACCGTATCACTATTTTCTTCGTATTACTAAATGATAAATGCGTAAGAGAGATTTTTTTTCCATTTTCCCCTCAATATTGATATTAAAACTTCATGTAACTGATTTATCTGTGAGATGGATTAACAGTGTAATCACAAGATAACAATACGAGTAATAATTTCATGTTTCCCTCAAAACTAACATTATATTGTCCATGGTATATAAGCCATATCTCATGGAGTAAAGGTTTATGTTCTAATCTTACATGAAAATAATGAACAATAATTTATGTTTAGTTTGACGATCAGGATTGTCTTCAACAAAAGCATGGTTTGTTTGTAGAGTATGATATTGAAGATATACCCACGTACGAAGAGGTAGAACTCTTTCAACCGCCTCCAAGTAAATTCCGTCCAGTAGTGCTCATAGGTATGTCCTTCTAAAGTTCGCCATGTACCTCTCCAATTTTTGTTTTGTAAAGAGATAATTCTTCCTAGAGTATTTCATATTACATTGTATTCTGTTTCTGACGGTCGTTGCAAGTACAAGATTTGAATTTTTAATGCCATTCTGATGCATACATTTCGACAGTTTTTTCTTCACCCGCTGCGATATGGTCAGCAGAACGCTAGGCTACATTCTGTATATAATAGAACAATGCCGGGTTGGGATATAATAAATAATGATACAATAGCTATTGTAGATAGCATGTGAAATGTAAAATTTGTGTCTTTTTTATATATTTATATTTTAGAGCACTGGAGATTGCTATGGTACTCAATTTAATTAAAAGAATATATGACTACCTTCATCATTCTCACCATAATAATAAACTCCCAATATTGTCAACTGTTTATTTACTATAATCTTGTGACTGTCTAGTTATATATAGTGAACGTTGAACTAAACTTATCTTAACATATGTATTTGTGCAGGTCCTGCAAGTGTTGGAAGAAATGAACTGAAGCGAAGACTGATGACGTATGCTCCAGACATGTTTGAAGAAATTGTACCTTGTTAGTAAGCATGATTTCGTCAGTTAAAGTTTAATAGATCTCATTTCAATTATACCAAGTTTTAAGTATGAGTTAAAACCCATAATGTTGTTTTAAAATGTTGCTGCCACAATGGGTAAAATTGTCATCCTAATGTTGTAAAATTTGTCTACATTCGCTCAAGGTGACGGTCAGGTTTTTTTTTCTCTAAAAAATCCAAGTTGGTTTCAATAGTCATATGTATATATCTTAATAGTGCAGAGGCGTCTCCTAAAGTGTTTACTTACCTGTATTAATCTGCTTCACCAATTTTGTGATTTCTTAACCCTTTACTCCGAGGGATGAGGCAGTTATCCTATTAGTGAAAATTGTAGATACGAGTACATATCAGCCGCCCGTCACATATGTGCTGACCGGGATCTACACAGAGCGCCGTAAGTTGTTTCTGACCAAGCAGCGACCAATGTAGATCCAGATCTGATGGCACGGATGTTCCGAATAATCTGAATCTACACTGCATAAACCCGTATATATGGAGTGAATGTATGGAGTGAATGTTTAATATATGTTTTTATATGTTCGCTGTTTTGGATCACTGTACTCTTGTTTTGGCTTCTAAACATTCGCCCTCTCAAAAACTATTGTGTTCGTACATTCATGTTTTTGTCAACAAGTGTGTTCTTGTGTTCTGTATGTTATATTTGGAAGTTGTTTCAGATACAAGCAGACGTCGGAAAGCTCACGAAGAAGAATCGAGAGAATATCAGTTTGTTCCCAGAGAGGAAATGGAAAGAGGCATCATTAATCATAGGTACACAATCTTTTTCAAAACAGTTTTGTCCAGTTTTATGCCGTCTTGACAGAAGTCAGGCAAACTCAAAGATGATAAACCCTTTTCTGGGATGTAAGAATAAATAAAGCAAAAATTGTTAATGTTGAAATTGTAGACAAATTCTATGGTTCGAACACGCGTGCATCAGAAATTAGATCAGGCGAACAACCGTCAAAAAGGTCGTTGATTCAAATAAAACGATATTCCAAGACAGTTACATATAGCCTTAAAACAAATCACAAAACTTTTTCGTACCAACTTTATTATTCATTTAATTGACAATAGCACGGAGCTTTCTTTGCAGGTTTTGGGAAACTTTAAATTTCTTTAATCAAGTTATTTTGATTTTAGATCTCGATACTTCTAAACTTTGCCACGACATAATTAAATTTAACTTCTCGTGTTTGGACAACAATCTTAAATCTGTTTGCTTTATGAGTTATTTTAAAGCGTGTGGGTGTGGGTGTTTGTGGGGGGCGGGGGCTAAAACAAATTATTTGAAATTCCGAATCACATGAATAAATTTGTTGCGTTAATTAAAATGTTACAATAGATTAGTACAATAGCAATGATCTGATTATATGCCATTTTTAAACAAAATACAGGAATCGCCTCGTATATTGAATACTTTTAATTCAAGTTAAGAGTTGTATGAATTAATATAACTAATTGTATTACTGAAAACTTGCTTCAACAGATTTGCAGAGTTTGGAGAATTCAAAGGCAACCTATATGGTACAAGCTATGCTTCAATACGGTGTGTAGTTCAGAAGGGAAAAATCTGCTTGCTGAGTCCGCATGCCCAGGTTACGTTTGTTGTCTTTACACTCTTTTATTATTTAATTTTAATTTTCATTAATTGCATTTAATATTTTTCGTTTATTTTTCGAATGACTATTTTTGAAGAGAATTTGTAACTCAGTATAAATGCTAGATTATCAAGGTCACAACGGCCCTGGAATTCAAATCAGTTTTTTTTTTTTCAAAATTTTAAGAACTCTTTGATATGAAGTGTTAAAACTTAACAGTATGGTTTGCCTCTGTGAACAGATTACACTAACCCTTACGTTTTCGAGGTCACTGGACTAAACATCTTGTTCCCATCTGCAAACGTGCCGTTTATGATTATCACGTATTTCTATGCAATGAAAAGGCATCTTTATTCTCAATCAGTTGACAATGATATTCAATGTTATTCAATTTCTTTGACAATGATATTCAATGTCGTAGACAATTATTTTAAATAATATATATTGTCGTAGACAACGATATTCAATGTCCGTTGACGGTGATATTCAACGGAAGTCAATTCAATGTCGTTGACAATGATTTCCAATTTCAGTTGACAATGATAGTCAATGTCGTTGACAATGATATCCAATTTCAGTTGACAATGGTAATCAGTGTTGTTGATAACGATATCCAATTTCAGTTGACAATGATAATCAATGCTGTTGACAGCAAATCCAGCCGTTGACAACGATATCCAATTTCAGTTGACAGTGATAATCAATGCCGTTGACAACGATATCCAATTTCAGTTGACAATGGTAATCAGTGTCGTTGATAACGATATCCAATTTCAGTTGACAGTGATAATCAATGCCGTTGACAACGATATCCAATTTCAGTTGACAGTGATAATCAATGCCGTTGACAACGATATCCAATTTCAGTTGACAGTGATAATAAATGCCGTTGACAACGATATCTAATTTCAGTTGACAGTGATAATCAATGTCGTTGATAACGATATCTAATTTCAGTTGACAGTGATAATCAATGTCGTTGATAACGATATCTAATTTCAGTTGACAGTGATAATCTATATGTCGTTGATAACGATATCCAATTTCCGTTGACAGTGATAATCAATCTTGTTGACAACGATATCCAATTTCAGTTGACAGTGATAATCAATCTCGTTGATAACGATATCCAATTTCAGTTGACAGTGATAATATATGTCCGTTGACGGTGATATTCAACGGTAGTCAATTCAATGTCGTTGACAATGATATCCAATTTCAGTTGACAATGATAATCAATGTCGTTGACAATGATATCCAATTTCAGTTGACAATGGTAATCAGTGTCGTTGATAACGATATCCAATTTCAGTTGACAATGATAATCAATGCTGTTGACAACAAATCCAGCCGTTGACAACGATATCCAATTTCAGTTGACAGTGATAATCAATGCCGTTGACAACGATATCCAATTTCAGCTGACAATGGTAATCAGTGTCGTTGATAACGATATCCAATTTCAGTTGACAGTGATAATCAATGCCGTTGACAACGATATCCAATTTCAGTTGACAGTGATAATCAATGCCGTTGACAACGATATCCAATTTCAGTTGACAGTGATAATAAATGTCGTTGACAACGATATCTAATTTCAGTTGACAGTGATAATCAATGTCGTTGATAACGATATCTAATTTCAGTTGACAGTGATAATCAATGTCGTTGATAACGATATCTAATTTCAGTTGACAGTGATAATCTATGTCGTTGATAACGATATCCAATTTCAGTTGACAGTGATAATCAATCTCGTTGACAACGATATCCAATTTCAGTTGACAGTGATAATATATGTCGTTGATAACGAATTTCAGTTGACAGTGATAATCAATGTCGTTGACAACGATATCCAATTTCAGTTGACAGTGGTAATCAGTGTCGTTGATAACGATATCCAATTTCAGTTGACAGTGATAATAAATACCGTTGACAACGATATCCAATTTCAGTTGACAGTGATAATCAATGCCGTTGACAACGATATCCAATTTCAGTTGACAGTGATAATCAATGTCGTTGACAACGATATCCAATTTCAGTTGACAGTGATAATCAATGTCGTTGACAACGATATCCTATTTCAGTTGACAGTGATAATCAATGTCGTTGACAACGATATCCAATTTCAGTTGACACTGATAATCAATGTCGTTGACAACGATATCCAATTTCAGTTGACACTGATAATCAATGTCGTTGACAACGATATCCAATTTCAGTTGACAGTGATAATCAATGTCGTTGACAACGATATCCAATTTCAGTTGACACTGATAATCAATGTCGTTGACAACGATATCCAATTTCAGTTGACAGTGATAATCAATGTCGTTGACAACGATATCCAATTTCAGTTGACAGTGATAATCAATGTCGTTGACAACGATATCCAATTTCAGTTGACAGTGATAATCAATGTCGTTGACAACGATATTTAAGTTACATGACCGACATTTATGTAGGTAAAATGATTATTAAGTAGCCAACGGATAATGTTTTTTTGGAATAATCGGGTTTCATCATTGTATTTCTTTTTTATTGTCATGTACGCCTTCTAAATTAATCAAAACTGTTACTTATATTATCTTACAGGCTCTAAAATTTCTACGGACACCTGAAATCAAGCCATTTGTTATATACATCAAGCCGCCTCCATTAGAAGTCCTCAGAATGACGAGAAGACAAAATCGTGCCATGAAAACATTGGATGGAGGCAGCACTAGAATGTTAACGGTACATGTATACCCCTTTATAGTTCCTTGTATCCTGCTCGAAATACTGCTTTCGATAATACAATATATTTTAACAATAATTTCAATAAAATGTTTATTTATGTGAATGTACGATTGATAGGACCTATATACTGGTTTGCTTGGTAATTTTACTTCCTGAAACACAGACTGACTGCACCAGAAGACAAGTGCTTAAGATCATAAAAATAAGACTGGAGATCAGTCTCAAATCTCAAGCATTTGATTGGCTGAAATGGAGACTGGGACCAGTCTCCATTTCAGCCAATCAAATGCTTGAGATTTGAAAGTGATCTCAAGTTTTTAGAATTTATTATCTTGGACGATTGGATGAGAGACATGAGTCGTGATTATTTTTTAAATTATAAAAATACAAACCCAGTTCTAAGTATAATTAATAGAAATGCCCTTGGAAACATGTTCTATGGACAGCTCAAGGCAGGGCCGTATCCAGAGTGACGAAGGCATCGAGGCAAAATTTTCTAGGTGATGTCCTGGGACATGCTCCCGTGATTTTTTATCTCTTGATTGGAATCCAGTGTTTTCTATTTCAGGATGAGGATTTCACGGACATGCTCAGTTTAGGAGCGAGAATAGAGGACAAAAATGCGCATTACTTTGATGCTGTTATTATTAATGACGATATAATCAAGGCCTCGAAACAACTTCTAGCTGTCATCAACGAACTACAGTCCAAACCTCAGTGGGTGCCTCTCAACTGGGCCAGATGATTCTTACAGCTATATTTTAACGTAATTCGAACATCTTTGTGCCATAGATATATACTTCTCAAAGTTTGCTAAGCACCAAGCTAAGCACTCATCATTGAGAAGTCTTTATTACATATTCTTACACTTAAGTGATGTGTCAAGAAGGTCCCTAATGTTCACGTAATCTTCAAAGACAGTTGTGCATATAGGTGACGCTGTATTTTCATAGCGTTTTGTTTACACTGGGTACATGTTCCAGACATTTGAATGATACTCATTTTTACTTAGGTTTTAAGCTTTAAAGACTGAACGTTTATGACTGAAAAATGGCAAATGTGAAAGTTAGAAGGTATTTATCGGGTGCAAACATCGATTTTTTTCTTTTTTTAAATGTTTTTCACAGTTATCTATAATATAATAAACTATCTTTAGATCATTCAGAATCTTAAAAAATGCAGGAAACACATTACAGTTGTAAAAACAATCATCTGTATTTTTTTATAAATCACTATTCAGACGCATGAAAAAAACCTTAAAACTGGCATACAGCAAAAATATTATAGGTGCTTAGCAAACTTTAAGAAGTATATAATGCCAAATGGGTCTTATCTCACCTCACATGTTTTATTGTTTTAGTTAGTTTTGCATCTTGCTACTCTTCATTTATAAACCCTGTGTTACACTGTGAAGATTAATACAGAACCTTTTTTGTTCCTGCAAATTCAAAGCGTTTGTAGAGTCAGTTATAGTCTATTATAGTTAATTCTATTGTTTCTGATTGGTAATTAAACCTCAATATTTTATTGTTAGTATCGGACAAAAATAGAAATAAAACGACGATAATGTTATTAAACCTATCTATTTTGTTCTTGGTATGCATCTCTTGTTATGACAGTTGATAGTAATTCCATTTTTAGTTTGTTAGCAAACCTTTTTTTAATGTTTCAGTGATATAAACAGTATACATTCTGATACACCGAAAATTAAAAAAAGGCAGGAATACTTTTTAAACCGAAGTATTCGAGTTTACGGAATCTCAAATGCGGTAATCTCGAACTGACGCATTTATAAGCAAGCTGTTATTGATCAGATCAAATATCAAAAGTTGCAGACCCATGATGATATTGGGAAATTCTGAACTATTGGAATGATTAATTTTATAGCAATTAAAAGTTGACATGTGATGTTCTTTGGGCATGTGCAACATGCATTTTGAATCCTGTGGTAATGTCTTAGTGAAAACGGGTGATGCCAAATACATCTAAACTCTTCGCATGGGACGCTAACATTCACTGCACTCACACGAGTTGATATGTCACTCTCGCTTACCCGGACGATGCTGGACTAGGCTAGCATGATTTAATCTAAAGGTCCCGGAGGATGAAAACACCAGTAAATAACCCACTTCGTCAAATTCCAGTCATGACATTTTCCATCCATCAATTCGATTCTCATATATCTCCTAAAATAATTTGAATGGTTTTTAATAAAACGACTTAAATAAACGGCTGGTACAGACTATGGGCCAACAATAACTCTCTGTCCACCTGCCAAAGGAATTTTATACAGTGTGATTTTCTGAAAGTATACAGTTTGAATAATATTTGGCATTTTCTACCATTTTGCTATTTTCGTATGTTACCTTTATACAACATGGCAAATGACCGTTTTTCAATGTATAGAATTAAAATATTTACATCTGTTTCACGTTACAGTATTTATCAATATATAACAGGTTTAAACTCGTCGGGTTTCCGTCGAAGTTAAAAACACGTGTTAAGTGTCTGTATTTATTTGTTTAGTTCGATTCGATTGTTGATAACGATAAATAACAATAAATTAATGTTCACAATATTTGTATCAGGTATTCCTGTGCAAGGTTTTCACTTGCAAATTAATGTCAAATAGAAAACACTATTTATAAAATGTAGTTAAGGTAATCCTTATTTGTGAGCGGTAATCCTTCGCTCTTGTTTAAAATTTAGATGTTTCTTAGTGTAGAGTCAAAATTAGAATGTCCTGATGTAGTTATAAAATCCCTAAACTTCTGATAATTTATCTGCCTCGGGCAATCATTACCATGACAACTATAAGTGATATCTACATCTTATCGGTAAAAAAGTTGTCAAACCGCTTACAAAGAATTATAGATGTAAAATATGCAACTAAGTATCAAACTGATTATGACAATAAACTTCAAAATTAAGAAACACAATAAATATTTGAATTTAAAAAGAAAGAATTTTTACTTAAATAAAAGAACATCAACATTTGAGATAGCTACCATATTTTAGCATGGCAGCAATTATGATGTCATTGCTCGTTAGGTAAAGTTGATAACAAACTTCGGAAATACGTTACCAGGAATTATTATGTCTGGTTGGATCATATATCGCTAGTGGAGGTTTATAAAAAGGTTCCAAATTCACTTTTAATTCAAATAAACTAAAATATAATATTCATTATTGCTTTTAAAATAATACACGTTGTATTTACACTTTTCTGCCGTACTGTAAACTTTGCCATCGAACTGCCAAAAGACACCCTTCATCATCCACTCGGGAATTTATGAAGCTATACAATTATACGTGTTTTTCTTTTTTTTTTAAGTTTTGCTTTATTGTATTGAAAGAAAGAAATGGGGCAGATTCCATAACGCCTGTACAAATAGTTACAATTCTAAAACATTGATAAGTAAAAGTGTTTATAATAGAATTTATTTTATGCAAAAATTGTCCAGCAGAACAGTGACGTTGACGACACAGAACGAGAGCAACCCTGCGCGTCTAAATCATTAGTAAAAAATGTGCTCCGACAATTTCAATAATCTGATCGCACGGACCAGGTATTTTTAATGGAAAATGAGAACCATGAGAAGAAGTCTTCATCGTAGCAAGGACAGATTGTGTAGGTATGTGCCAAGATGTGTCAGTTAAAACATCTTTACGATTGATCATGGTTTACAAGAAATCCAGTAAATACAGTTGAAATGCCATTGTAAATATTGTCGATAGCCTTGCACGAAACATAGACAGGGTCCCCTACATTGAGATGAGCAGTGGCCGCCAACGTTGCCGGATAGGACTCGTAGGACGGGTGATCGTGCTTGTTAGCGTATATATGGAGAAGTTTGGATTGTATATTTAAAGCACATAGAAACCAATCATGTGGTATTTCCCGGTTTATTGAAAGTGTGACCACAAAATGATAGATTCCGGGTATTGTGCATGTAAACATCCCTGTACTGCTCTCGTACGAACTGCCAATGTTCTCAATCACATTCGGGAACGTCACTCGCCCGAATTCGGATGGAGCGGCTGATTCAACGCCTTTGATGCCAGTTGCTGTAAATGCATTCTGTTCAACTGAAATAAAAGTAAGAAATATGAGCTACAATAACTGCGGCGCTCAGGTTTTTCAATCCAAATTATGTTAGTTTTCTGTGATTTCAAAGGATTTATTGTCAAGATATCCAATAGTTCCTCCTTAAATATCGTTTATTCTCTTCTTATCTATTCTAGTCCTACTTCATTTTTACACTGAATCACTTACATATCTACATACCTATGAGTAGATTAACCAAACCGAATGAACAAACAAAGGCACTGAAGCAACATTTAAGTTCCAACAGACGTGAAAACTTTACCATTGTTTGCTAAAATATTTACTCCATATACTCGTATATATAGTCCATAGCTAGGCCGCTAACTTCACGCCGCCAGACCGCTAGGCCGCTAACTTCACGCCGCCAGACCGCTAGGCCGCTAACTTCACGCCGCCAGACCGCTTGGACGCTATAAATTCACGCCGCCAGGCCGCTAACTTCACAAATTTCCATATATACGGGTTTTACCGCATGTGCAAACAGTTCAGATACCAGATCAGCCGGAACATCTGCGCCATTTGATTTGGATCCACACTGGTCGCTTCTTGGTCAGAAAAAAACACCTGTGAATCAGCGAACACGGATGTTCCGACTGATCAGGAATTCATGAGATAACAGCAACATGTCTTACCTATTCAAACTTATGACGCTTTTTATGAGAAACATAAGAAAATTGTTTACCTTTTATATGCAGCAGGAATGTATTGATACTTCTGACAAAGTCTTTTTGTTCAGCATCCAACTCAACAATCTTCTCGTCCATATGCCGTCTATTTATATCCACCAAATCACGTGATGACTCATTAATCGCTCTTATATCCTCCTTTAACTCCTTTTCAATCTTATTTTCAAATATTGCTAGCTTTTCGTCTATCTCGCTGAGTTTCTTTATTACAACTTCTTCAGCTCGACTTATTAAATCTCGTGTCGACTCATTAATTGTACGTATCTCTTCCTTCAACTCATTTGCAACAGTGTTTTCGAATTTAGCTAGCTTTTCGTCTATCGCATTGAGTTTGTTATTAACAAGTTCTTCAGTTTGACTTACTTTATCCGTGATTTTCTGTTCTATTTGATCTATCTTATGTCGCATATCAGCCAGAGAGAGCTGCATGGATTTCTTTTCAGCTTGCAGTGTATATCTGACAATTAAGTCTGATCTTGACAGATGTTCTACTTCAGTTTTGCTCAAGGTATCCGAAGACGCTGCATCTTTGTTCCCTTCTTCAAGCAAAGCTACTCTTTCTTCCATGTTTTCAAGCTTCGCGTAGATGGATGAATCTGTAAAAATATTGACATGCTTATGTATACGTACAAAGACTGCAATAAAGTAGTGAATGCAATGGAGTAGAATTTCAACGGGCTACATTCAGTGGGGGAGAGGGGTGGCCAGGGCATCGCATTCTGAAGTAGATAAGCGAGAACTATGTCGCATTGGGATAAAATAGCTCATACAGTTTTGTTTTTTTTAAACAAATATGGAATGCAATGTAAATTCCTTCATATAATTTTTGATAAAAAGTCCACCTGCAAAATATATCCATTATTATTTAAAAAAAACAACAACAACTGACTCATCCGCCATGCTATTTCCCTATGACACACGATCCTCGCAAAATTATTTCAAGTTTGCAATATGGGGCAAGCTCATAAAAAATAAGATTGGAAACAAGTCCCGAATCTCAAGCATCTGACTGGTTGAAATCGGGACCAGTCGCCATTTCAGCCAATCAGATGCATGAGATTTGTGACTGGTCTCCAGATTTCGTTTTATGATCTTGGGCAGTGTTATAGCAATAAACAGGCTAAACAAGCTACATATTTACTTCGCATTGCTTTTTATAAACAAAATATGCATACGCGTACGTTTCATTAATAGGTCATTTTCAGCACATGTTTTAGTAAGTCAGGATGACAAATCGCTTTTATTTAATTCTCTAAGATATCGTTGCATTCTCTATGATTCTTTAAACATACATCATTTTAACTTAATTTTACTCAACTATTCAATTGCTTTTACATCAGTTGATAAATATATTTCGCGACACTGGGGTTTGGTTGCCTCGAAACCAGCTGGAAGTGGCGTAAGAAGCTAAAATCATGCAAAACGGTAGGGATGTTGTACTGCATATCGTTTCGAAAAAGTAATATCAGTTACCTATTTCTTTGATCTTGGCACTGATTTAACTCTGATTTAAGCGCCGCCTCCCTCATTAAAAAATAAAATGATTGAAGTGGATTCTCGAACTCCATACCAGCCCTAGGAACCGGGTATGCGTCAACATTTTTAAGAAATTTTCTTTTTATCATTAGTCATAAAAGCAGCAGTTCTAGCAGTAGCCATATCAGCAGTGGTAACAACCACAGCAGTGGTGGTAGCAGCAGTGAAAAGGGAACTTTGAAAGCTGCCGAACATGATACTGGAAAAAATTGCAAGCTCGACTTGATTGCAGTGAATGAAATGCATATTACTTCCCACGCCACATATCCCGGGGTTGAGCGCCACATATATTAACATCAGTAAACAGTACTGCTTTTATCCATTCAAAACGACAGATAGCAAAAAAAGTAGAAAGAAAAATTAGAGCTGATATCACTTCTTGTAACATAAACAAGGTTACACACCTTGTAACACTACTCAGGTTTAACACCGAGTAACACTATCCAAGTTACGAGTACACACCCTGTAACTATATCAAAGGAACACACCTTGATATCCAGAGTTGTCTTCTAGACTATAACCACCTTCCAAACGTTTCACTCTCGACGCCAGTTTCGAATTTTCAAATTCTAATTGCCACAATTTCCGTTGCACATGGTCTTGCAAAGAATTAATTATATTACAATCGCAACTTTCATCGCATAACCCCAATGGTATAAATCGAAACATTGCAAAGTATGCGCAAAGAAGACAAACATTGACGGATTCCATCTTTTAACAAAGGAAAGTAATATAAAATATTCCCAGTATGTTTCCATGCAGTTACTGTAAGCTGATTGTCTGATAAATCTGCAGAACCTGTGCTATCCTTGACCTGAATTCTTAGAAAGCCTAATTTAAGTTAGTACGTTAGCACACTTAAAGAAATCTTACACCAGGTAGACTCCGGGGAAAACCAAACGCTATACACTGTACTATTTTATATATTTTGAGTGGGGTTGATTTTCTCGTATTTCGCGCTATGGAAAAGTGCGCGAAATCAAACACCAGCGAAATCAAACCAACGAATGTCTGATTTTAAGACAATTATATTTAATCCGGTGCAAAATGTCATATGCGCGCAAATTGATCCCCGCGAAATTAAATGATACCACAGTAGATATTGATGATAATTATTTTTAAATTTTAACATGCTGAAATTAAAGAAGAGATTGCTCATTGTTTTTTTAATATTAAGATATACGCGTTGTAGTGATAGTGTTGTGTGATTTTGATATCAACTGAAAAGTGAATATATTATCATTACACGGAAGTCGAGTTTTTATGGAGTCCTTTGGCAAGCGGTGTGCACAATTAATCCGAGAACCCAAGAACAATTGATCTTGAACAGAACTAGAGATACCGGGTTGAGCACAACTCAATATTTACACAAGTAAACAGTACAATTTTGATCCATCCCCATATAGCGGTGAACATGGAACCTTCAATGTGGTATAAAACCATGATCAGCGCAGTACGAGAAAACAATGGGCGGAACTAAATAGAATAGAATTGAGTAACAATAAACAATAGACTAATTACCAACACTGAACAGCTGCATTTAACAAAGGTGGTATTTGATGGCATATAGCCTAAACTGCATTTAGTTTTACGAGTTTTAACAGGTATTAGTAATAATTGTGAAATGCGAGGAAATGCACTTGGGAGTATTATTTTACATGTGAAAGCAGATTTAATTAAATGCATAATGACAAAAATATCTGTATAAACAAAAATGTTTTAAGCTCTTTTTTGACTGATTTCCTGACTGCTCCATTTTTTCAAGTTTGAACACATGTGAATTCTTGAACAGGTGAATATCGTATAAGTGTATTGAAAAACTAATCAAAGAAGCAGGATGGATGTCGTTATCACATAGGCGCACTTACCAAAAATTAGTCTTTATGTATAAAGTGAGAAACAATATGGTACCTGAAGATTTTGTTATTAACTTTCCGCGATACGTTGGATATGAAAACCAATATAATTTACGAAATGCGGATAATTATGCAACTATTCCAAGAAGAACAACTCTTTATTCGAACTCGTTCATTCCGTCGACAACTGCTATGTGGAACTTATTGCAACCAGATAAAAAATAGTCCTTCCATTAGTAATTTTAAGAACATTTTGAAAAACTCATTGTTTGAATGCAACGCCGTTCCTGATTACTATTTTACGGGATCAAGAATACTTTCAGTCTACCATGCGCGTATAAGAAACGGTTGTATTAACGTAAACAATGATCTATTTAACAATTTTCTAAAAGATAGCAATTTATGTCAATGTGGGGAAGGAGTGGAAGATGCAGAACACTTCTTTTTTAAATGTTCAAACTACCTCGGTCAACGTATTATTTTATTTCGAGAAACGCGTCTTCTCCATCCGCTTGGAGTAAGTACTGTACTGTTTGGTAAAAATGAACTCTCCGATGAAAATAACAAAATTTTATTTGACTCTGCGCAAAAGTATATTAAAGATACAAAACGTTTCAGTAATTAGATACGTCATATATTAAATTAAACTAAAATGAATGCGTGTGTTGCTGGGTCGTGCGGTGCTTTTGATATTTCATGACATACTTTAAAGTAACCATAAAATGTTTAAGTAATGTCGCATTAATGATTATATTCTATCGGATTACACTGCCATGTCATATCTGTATATGGTGAAGGCCAATTGTATAACGTGTGAAGCACTTGTGGCCCAAACCAATTTGCTATTAATATTGGCAATAAAATATGTTTAAACTATAACTATCGTATAAGTGTATAACATCAAATCGGGAACCAGTCGAGAAGAAAATAGTACCCCTACAGTCTCTCTGGCTGCCAGCTGGTCGGGGAGATTGTCGGGTCTTGTTAAGATTGTGTGACAGTAAGAGGGACAAAGTGATTCTTATTCATTACCTTTTTTCTCTGATAAGGGCAAAAACAGTACCCAAAGGACAAAACAATACATGTACTGAAGTAGACACACAACTCTATTCAAGATACAGTTATTACAAATAGCCCTGTACTTAAACTTGTTGCCATTTACCAAACTCTATTTAAGTCAGGATAGCATTTGAGTAAAATTCAGCAGAGGACGCTTACACAAGAGTGACTTCAATACATCATCATATTCTAAAAAATATACTCCGGTCTCATTTAATTTTGCAGGGATGAGTTTTCATGCAATAGCCACAAATCAAGTATTCATGCAAGTTTTAATTCCTGTAGTTTTATTATTATATAATGATAAGCATTAATTTCGCTGGTGTTGAACTAAGTGCATTTATAAATTTATTCCAGTGGGATAAATGCAAAATAAACTCGTCCCACAAAATTTATGATTACATAGTAGGCCAGTCAACTAAATTTGCTTATTGCTTTCAGAAATATAAAGAATGTACTAATTTCAAAAGTTTATATAATTTATTTATTATATATCTTCAAGTAAAAACACACAGCTGTTTTTCGTCCTAACCCTACTCCAGTGTAACTCCAGGATAAGGGTTTTATTGTGTGGGCAAACAGTTTAAATCCAGATCAGACAGCACATCTAAACTGTTTGATATTAGATTCATTACATTATTTCTGACCAGAAAGCAAACATTGATGATTGTAGATTAAGCTCTGATAGCACAGATGTTCTGGATGATCTGGCTCTAAACTGGTCACCCAGGTGATATATGGCATCTATATGAAGTACGGAGGCTCTTTGTCACATGACTATCCGGATCTCTAGCACTCGTCCAGTCACCTACACTCTCCCCAGTGAACTTTAACATTTCACGTTTTAAATGAACACTATGATTCCTCACTTTCCTGTTTATGATACTGCTGCAGGTTTGTGGACAAGTTTTGCTGGTGGACATTTAATAAAGACGAGGTCCGTGCCCCAGCCACAAGATTCAAACATGAGACTAGTTCTCCTAGCAACTGTTCTATAGGTGGTAGTTTGGTGAATTCCTGAAGCTGGTTTTTACTGATAAGTCTATCTTGACAAAATCCACCTGAAAACAACAACAACAACAACCATTAAGTCATTGTAAAAGAAATAAAATGTTGACTTGGCTGCACTATTTTATTTCAAATTGATTTGTATGTGATTCAATTTTGATTTGACCTATCATGCTATGGACACTTTAGTAGTTTCTGCTGTGTGCACAAGACGTTTATTTATCCTCCTGAAACATTGATGTTTTTATTTTCTCCATCAAGTCAGGAATCAATATGTTCAGGACAAGATGGAAGACAGGGGAGGAGCACACAATTTATAAAAAGACAACTAAAGCTCCAACGTTTACATGTGTAAACGGTAACGTTTCGATTACGGGCCATAAACGTTTACAGAATCTCGAACAGTTTATACGAAAGGTCATGTGACTATAAGGGCGGCAAAATATTTGCTGAAAATCAGCAACGATACACTAAAATATTAATTTTATTTACACCACTAAGTACACAATTGTATTTTAATATGTAATTTACATTGTTGAGGTATAAAAAAACTCTCGCTATGTTATGGGTTTCCGCGATGTTCAGGGATGTCAATAGCTTCTGAAAACCAGGGGTCATCTGATCCCTGTGGAGAATGTTCAAGGTGTCATTATCAGATTGTCACTAGTCATATCTTATATTTGGTGAACTTTACTACTTATAATCTTGCTTTAACTTCATTTTAGTTTATTATCACTGGTTAAATAAAAGTTTACTTCATAATTAAACGGAATATGCACAAAAGTGTTCTTTATTCTTGCAAAAGTTGACAACTTTTAAAAATTCTTCTGCATCAAAATGATCCCAAGCTCAGAATGAGGTGGGGTCAAAAATGGAAAATAAATCAAAATTGCTTGCATAAAATACAAGAATCTGCAACAGCTGAAATCCCTGGATGTCGTGATCATGTCGGTGAGTGTAGCAAAATGAGAGATTCGGAATTTTACAGGATATACCCGGAAGTTTAGCGATCCGATAAGATCCCATTATAATGGAGTTGCATTGTTATTTACAACTTACAAAGTTCAGTGAAACTTTTCACATTGTTATCAGGTTTGTATGATATAAACAACGTTTAAACGGCATCGTTTCATTTTTCATGGTCCATGTAATCGTTTACAAAAATTTGTAAACGTTGGAGCCTTAAAGACAACAACTTACCTAAAATCACTATTTCTGGAGCCTTTCTCAGTATATTCCAGGCATCTTTAACATTCACCTCAGGGGAGGTAATCAGAACATTGTCCGTGTGCAGCAATAAGGAAAGATTCTCCAATTCTGTACCTTCAATGACAGTTCTAAAAAGAAACACAGCATAATGATTTTATCTGTCCCTATTGAGATAATTTATTTTTCTTGTTGTTCATAGCTTTTCTGTTTCTTCTAGGCTTCTTACCAGGAACAACAAATTCACAGCAGGGTATATAAAAACTACATCAAAAAATGCATGACAAATATTAAATGATGTTGATATTTATCTGTCTGATTACTAACTATTTCTCTAGTAAACTGAATATTATTCCCTTGGTGTCTCCAATCAAACTGCATGGATTTAACAACTATAAACGCAGCTAAAAGTTTTAAATTCTTATTTTTCAATTCCATTGAAAAACAAGAATTTTATCTTTTTAATTGTAACTTTTCTTTCTATAGCAAGTACAAATTTTATTTCAATAAGTGAAAATCCCATACAGAATCAAAAAGGAATCTATGATGTACCGAATAATTGATGCACCATATTTATGGATTGGTCCCATGTACTACTGGGTAGATGCCATCACATCTTTGCCATCTGATCTGGATCTACATTGGGCGAATCTTTGTTAGAAATAACTCAATTAATCTAAAAGCACCTTGTAGATCCTGATCTGATGGCACAAATGTGCCAGCTGATCTGGATCTACACTGTTTGTCCATGGATAATAGCCATATCCCAAGGAGTAAAGGGTTAATATGCAAAAATTTGACATAATCACTAGTTCATCAAGTTGTTCAAGTTCACTTTGCTAAATGTAAAATCACTGTATTGAACAAAGCTCAACACTTCTGTGCCCAAGATTGTAAAACTGAGCATAGAAACCAGTCTCAAATCTCTAGTCGCCATTTCAGCCAATCAGATGCTTGAGATTTGAGACTGGTTTCCAATCCCAGCTTTATAACCTTGGGACCTGAACTTACCTCATATGGTTATTATTTAACATAGAAAACTCCATTCCTTTTAAATTAAGATCAATTTTGATTTCTCTCAGTCGAATGTTCGTACATGGCATTTTGTGACATATTAGAATCATTTTGCTGCTTTCAATCTTCTTTTTCAACTGCTTGATCAGAAACTCTTCATATGGATTGACCTGCAACAACAAATGCCACATATATACAATTATCAATGCTCACATGGATATTAACTGCTCTCGGACTGGTACGAGGTGTCACAAAATTATCTCTTATTATTTGTATTAGGCCATTTAATGGTAATAAAAGTGTCTGGCATCACCACAACTATAGTCATGTAGTAACAGTAAGAAATAAGCATTCACTGAGACAGAACTATTCAGCCAATCCAAATAAGTCATGTGATCAGGCCTGGGTATATAAGGTGAGTGGGCAGTGTAATTATTAGAGCAGATCATTATCCAGGGATTGCTGGTTCGATCCCCTGCTACTACAACTAAAATTACTAACAGTTTTTCGCATGAGACTTTCTACTGAGGTCAAGTGTAGTGGTGCTATACACTGTACACTAAAAAGAACCAGTGACGATTCTGGAATTGAAGAGTCCTCTGTATCTTACACTCCAAAACCTTAAATGACTAACACTCTCTCTAATATAGCCTTCTGGTAGTGACGATAAATAAATCTACATATACAAACACACACTAAATGTTCACTATGTCTTAAGTTGTTACTAAAGTCAAAGATATGAACCAGTAAAATGTTCTGAGCAAGTTGAAATTGTATGAAAGGCCTGTTGTTTGTAGATAAACAAAAGCTGACAAATGACCAACATATGAAAGCAGAACTTGTTCACAACAGCTTACCTTAAGCATCTGTCTATAAAAGGACACTAATGGAGCTACGATATTGTATATAGTATGTATGTATGTATTAATAATTAGTTTGTTCCAACTGATAAGCCTCTACTGATTTACTCAATGAATATGGATATATTATGTGAGACCAGTGTAGTTCCAGGGTGAACATCCATGCAGTCTGATCATGAACATAACATAAGTAAATTCTGATGACACTGTTTGTTTCTTAACCTAATGAAACTAAGAGCCAACACTGTACATCCTAATGAGACGTACAGGATAATCTGAGTTTACACTGGTCACACATGGGATTAAAGCTGCATCCCTCAAGTAAAGTGTTAAGTTACGAAGTGTTTAACTTAAATAAGGTAGCATGGATGTATTACCTCCTCCTGTTGATTTGCCCGAGCATTGGGATCCTGACATGATCCCTTCAAGTATGTAGGATATTTCCCAGGTATTATCGGTTTTGTGATTTCCTCATAAACTCTCCTCTCCATACGCTGTACACGAGGCTTCTTTGTCTGAAATTTGTGTTTATGGCGAACAGGGTTGAACCATACTTGGAGTAAAACAGGACCTGTAATAACAGTATTATAAACTAATAAATACTAAATAATAACAATACAAATGCACTTGCCTTATATCCCCCCTCTGGCTTTCCAACTTTTTGTTTAAAATTTTGGAAATAAAAAAACAACAGGGATTTCAATATATTTTTTTTTAAATTAGGGGTCATTTGACTCCTGCTGAGACATTTCAAAGGGTCTTAATAGGTAGTCATGAGTCATATGCTGTAGTCAGTGAACATTATTAAATGTACTACCAAATAGCTTTAACTTCATTTACATTTGTATTTTCAATGGTCAAATAGATATTCACTTAATATTTAAAATGCAATAGACACTAATATCCATCTTTTTTCTTGCAAAATGTGGTCTTTTTTCCCAGATTTTCCTGCATCATAATGACCCAGATACACAGAATTTAGTGGGGTCAAAAGTGGAAAATTTCAAATTTGCTTGCATCAAAATGCAAGAATCTGCATCTATTGAAATCCCTGAAAAATAATTTAGGTGATCTCCAAACTTTTCGAGGGGGTTACTCAGAGATTACCTAAATTACTATACAGAATAATGGTGTTAAATTTTTAAAGATCTTGCTAACAATGGAAGATTTGCAAACTTTTGCAAGTTTGTCAGCACCACCAAATGTGTTAAAACTCTGTTAATTAACAACAAATGTGCATTATGATGTTTGTGCTAGATATATTTCCCATTCTTATGGTCAACTGTTCGTCTTTTAAACTCAATGAAGGGGTCCACGTTGCAACCTTTTTAAAATAAACAGTGATTCTAAATGATATATCAAGAGTACACTGTTATTATGAACTATTTGACTATAGTTCACATGTAACTATTTGAGTAGGTTCCGTTAATATGAGGCAGTATTGGCATGAAAATGACTTAAGTGCAACCTAGGCAAGGACTTGAATCCTGAATCTCTGGCTTATCGTGCCCATGCTCATTCAGTTGAGTTTCTTTAGCTGCTTGATTAAGTTACATTCCCCACAATAAACATTTGATTGAATTGGCAAAGGGACTGCCAAGATTCAAGACGAACACGGAATAGCCCAGCCAATGCTAAGCCCAAAGAAGCTCAAAAGGTTATTCACTCTAAGGACAATACTATTAGCAACCCAAGCCATTTTTTTAAACTTGGTATATTTTTAAGATATTAGATTCATTTGAAAGGGCTTGAAAAAAGATTCACAGAACAGTTTAAATTTTGAAAATATATGGAGTATTACCAAAGTTATGGCATTTTGAAGTCGCTGATTTTTGGCATTTTTTAGACGCGATTTTGGCAGTTTTCGGTCTTCTATTACAGAAAATCATGGCACTGAAATTTTAAGCACTTTCAGAGTTTTGGTTGTAACTTTTTTAAAAATTAAGTTATTTTCTTGAAAATTTCCAGTATTAACTAAAATTTTCTGCTGAATTCATTTATGATATTAGTTTTGCTGTATCATCCCTGCTTAGTTAAGTGTTTGTCATAAAATGTCAACAGGTGCACAAATTTTTTTTTACAAAACTTTAATTTTTGATCATGAATAACCCTTTTTTTTCAATTACAGCATAAAAATGGTTCACTCTATTTAAACAATCAACAAATTAACATTTCATGTAACAATTTATTTAACAATGCAGAATACATTTTTATTGATATTAACTAAAACTTCTGTAACTTTCCAGAGAAAATGAACAAGATGTTCCAAGTCTTCAATTTTTTTTTCCACGGTTGACTTTGAAACAGTATTTCTGCTTGCATCCTAAATGTCAATTTCAAATGGGGAATTTTGATCACCAGTTTGGAGATTTTCTACATCATTTCTTTCACACAAGGTTTTGTGTTAACTTTTATCTGTGGATTCTTGCAGGAAAGGGTAATCATAAAATGAGGTTACATTTTTTAATGTTTCTATTTGCGGCTGAAATTTTTCCCTGTTTCCTGAGTTCATTCAACTTCACTTTCAATGACTTGAAATTGTCATTTTGAAGGCATGGTTTCAGTGCAGGAAAAAGAAATCATAAAATGAGGTTACATTTTAAAGTGTTTCTATTTGCGGCTTAAATTTTTCACTGTTTCCTGAGTTTGGTTCAACTTCACTTTCAGTGACTATAAATTGCCATTTTGAAGGAATGGTTTCAGTGCAAACAGCCACTCTATCACTGTAGTGTACTTGAAATTTTAGCTGTCTGCAAACCTTACAAGTTCCACAACAGCCCCCTTTTAAGTAGACCAGAAGTTATTTCACTAATTTCTGATTTCAGCAGATTTTGTTCCTGCAAACCAATTTCATCAGGGCCCGATTATTTGTTCTGAGGCCATCTCTCATGTGTCTTCCTGAAAAAGTTGATAGGCCTAGGGTTTCTTTTGTTAAATATTGCTAACATTAACGTAGATCATTTCAAACTAATATAATTTAGTTTATAATGTTCATCAGAATTTATATTAAACATGCCAAAAAAATACTTGATTTGTATTGATTGCCCACTGTTTAAAAAAACAACACCTTCAGAAACTATTAAACTGAGGGAATGTCAGGCCTTTGACAAAATATCACATTTTGTTCATAATAATTGCATAAAATGGAAATTATAAATTTCATTTAATTAATTTATAATTTTTTCACAAAAAAATTGTGAGCGAATGTCGTTAAAACAATCGTAACAAACAACAATTAAAAGTTTACATATTTATTACGCATCGCAAAAGGCCGACACTCCCGTTTTACAACGGTCGATTTTGCCGGAAATTTCACTATATGAGTTGTTAAAATGGTTTGAATTAATCAATTCAATTGTATTTAACAGTATTTTAATAATTATCGTTCTAAAATACGCAGATCTGATCGTATTTTTGAAGAACTTGTCTCATGTTACATGCAAATTTTTGAAAATGGCGGCCGGCGACCCGTCTCCAACGACGGACGATTTTGCTGAAAATTTCAAAAAGTTCATTCGATCAATTGTTTGAAATGATTTAAATTATTCAAATCAATTATATTTGACATGATTTTGATCATAATCTTTCTAAAACATGTGGATTCGATCGTATTTTTGAATAAATTTGTCGACTCATTTAATATGCAAATTTTTCAAAATGGTGGCGGGTGTGCCTACCTTTCTTCACGCGTCAAGATTGGTCGGCCTACGAACTTCGAACTTGAAGGCGGTGAACATTTTAAGGCCGATTGTGATGATTTATATATCATTTTAAAGCTGAGATGTTAAATTTTCATTTGGTAGGTGAAGGAAAATTATTTACCCAGTAACTTTTGTAAAATCTGCCGTTATTTTTGGTCTTCCATAGCGCCGACAGTAATAGCAGCAGGAAATTGATTCAAACAACAACAGGAAGCTTGTTCTTTGTTCTAATTGGATCACATGATCTCATTAATATTCATAAAAATGCATTTCCTGCCCATGCTAACAAAGACAACCACCCCTATTAAAAGTACGCGTCCACGATTACGACCCAACGCGGTCAATTGAAAATTGCCGATTTTTTCACAAATATTAATAAATAAAGTTATTATTTGTTGATTGATTTTAATGCTTCATATACCATTTTAAAGATAATTTTATATGCTTTTAAAATATATAGGATGTTGCAAACTTATTTTTAACTAATTTAGAGAAAACCGATGTCAAAGACAACCACCCATTGTTTTGTCACATATTCTAGTGGAATTATTGGCTTATCTTGGGTTGCTAATACTATAAATTATTCAGTTCCGGCATTCAATCAGTTCCGGCACATTTGAGTTATAAATCGAAAATGTGTTAAGAAATCATTGTGTTCTTGCAGCATTTCTCTTATTTAGAGTGATGTTGCTAAAACACACAATGATTTATTGGCCAATTCTCGGTTGTTTATTCAAGATTGTGAACATGTTCCAGAAGTGATTGAATGCCAAAACTGATTGTCTGTACATATGTGGCGATTTTGGGTAAAAATGAGTAGCCTTCACCAGGAATCAGGTGATTGAAGGTCTAAACAAAAAAAATACTGCAAATGGTAACAAACTAAGTCCTCGTTTGAACAAAAGGTACAACACTTTGCAATATGATCTGGACACAATAATTGTTAATGGTCAATCATTTTGCAATTTGGCAAGATTTTGAAAATAACATACAACGTTTCCCTATTTTCAAGGGCGCCGCCATCTTGAATAAGCAGTGACTACGTTATACAAAAGGCGATTTAAATAAGATAAATTTAATGGATATATAATTTTAAAAAATAAAAATATTTTTATACTTAGATAAAAATTTATTATATGTTTTAATTTTTGCTGTAGGTTCATCATAATAAATTCGTACCCAATACTTTACGTTCCCTGACAACCGAAGAACCAGCACTACAAGACACCGCAAAACCGTCAGAAAACAACTGGATCGCTGTAAGAAAACAGCAATTCACTTACACATTTCCACAACCCAAAACACGCGAAAAAAAACAACAAGAAAGTGAAATATGCATTTCAGAAATGGCAACACCTCCCCATACAGCCAAAAAGTAGAGGTGAAGAGCGCATGGATTTCCAATTATCAGTTTCAAAATAGACGCCACAAACAATTACCGAAAGCGAGAAGAGACTATTTTAAGGTATTTTACAACATGCAAACACCGTAAATGAAAGTGCAAGAAATTGAATATCTAGCCTAGTGCAATGCAATGCAATATTATTCCGAGTCAGCAAGACAGGTACAAAGGTATAGCATAAGCTTTCGAGATTTTTAACCCACAAGACATTATTGCAGCATGATTGCTTAAATAAAATTGTTTTATTGTTTACACAAGCTCAATTTTCCTCTCTTCTTTCTGGCTTTGTGGGGATGGTGTGTGTGTTTTCTGGATGTTGCCATTCCTGATATGGCTATTCCACTTGTTCGTTTTACTGTCAAGAAATGTAATGAGCTGCTAAAAAGATACAAGAAAGTGATTCACCTTCTTCAGCTGAACTGTATGTAGTTTTTACTGAAAGCGTCTTTATTAAAAAAAACAACACAAAAAACAGTATATATTGTATTATAAATGTCTTAATAATTCATATACTGCTCATGCCGCTTAACCTCATGTTGAACGCATTTCATTATTTACCCAATTAAACAGAGTACGATTTCCGGATATTTCGGAAGTTTATAAGTATTTTGCATGAGTGTGAGATGAAGAAGGAAAAATCTGTCACCTCCGGTAAACTTTTTTGGCGGGAACGAGGCTTTGCCGACAGATTTTTCTATCTTAACCGAATGTCTCATGCAAGATACTTTTTAATGCATATCTTTATTGCTCATAATATTTTATATATTTAAAAAATAATAATTCTGAATCGCTGAACTAATTAGGCCTTTTTTTACTTTTCATACCCTGAAGTATTTCAAAACACTACTTTGTTTGGGATAAATTTACTCAGGTTAAATTTAAAAAAGAGTTAAATATGCTATCAGGAATCGCCACACTCACAAAACACATCCTCCCCACGCAGTGAAAAAAAGAAGAAAGAAAAGTGAGCATGTGTTTATACGAATATCAATTTCAATATGACACCACAAACAATTAACAAAAAGAGAACCCATGGTTACCGCCTTGGAACGGTCAGTGGCAAAACATTTTGCCACTGGGGGTTTAAACCAGGTTCTATGGTGCACCAACCTCATACTTGTGAAGTAACTCCAACCCACCCAACAATATTGCATGCAAAAGTTCACAAACATATAAAACATACGAGCTAATAGCATTGCACAAAGCAAAATGGTGGGTACTCAATATGATCTTACCGAGACGAGAGCATCTGGAGTCAAATCAGCAAGAACATGATAACAGGAATAAAAGAAACAAAAAGAAACAAATCGAGCTTCAAGATTTTCCCATAAACTCTCATAAACTCTTAAACTCCATCCTTCGTCGTGCAACCAAAAAGGTAATCATAATAATCAATTGTAGATGGGTTAATCATCAGGCATGCAGAGCGCTGTAGAATATCATGTTGGTAACCTTTCTTTTTTAATTTAAAAATGTGTAAATTTAAAGGTGTTTTGGAATTTTAAAAATACAGCTTTGGAATATGAAAATGCAACTAAATAACTAAGTATGTTTGAACAGTTCTTTAAAATATTATATACTCAACAAAAAAAAAGAAACCTGACACTGTAACTTTGAATAAGTATGAGGTGCATATTCAAAATCTATATATTTTTGCACCATCCAAAAGAAAATAACCACTGAATCACTTGTTTCATGCACCAAAAATATCAAAATGCATAATTAAGTTCAAAACATGCACAATTTTTATTACATACCACAATTCAATTAGCTTTAAATCTGATTCCAGGAAAATACACCAAATATAAAGTGTCAGGTTTCTATTTTTGTTGAGTATAGTTATGTTGGACTTGTAGGTCCCCTGAATATGCAGAGTTCGTCAGTCCTTATATTTTATAGCTATTTATTAAAAGCAAATTAGGTAATTTCATTTAAGAGATGCATGTACTGCATGTACATACACTCGTCAAAAGTTCTGAGTGCACACTTTTCAATTTTGAATATCTCAAAGTAAACTTATTCTAATTGAATGAAAGTTTGACAAAATTATAGGTTATTAGACATTTTACTGTACAATACGGGAATATATTTGGACGAGTACACAGCTTGAAGTCATATTGGACGAGCCGATAGGCGAGTCAAATATGACTTTTCAAGCTGTGTACGAGTATTGTACAGTTAAATGTATAATAACCTTATTATTATATATCTTTAGTGCACATGTACCCAACCGTCCAATATGAAATTAATATATATTTTTTGGATCCAATACGGGAATATATTGGACGGTCACGTGGTACAAATGCAGATTGTCGATTGGTTACATTTATTAGATATATAATAATGTTAATTATGATCAAACAATAATATTTTTTTGAAAACCGTGCATATGTTTTATGTATTACGTAATCCACGTAAGCATATGCTATTTATGCGTAATCCCAGTGCGGCAATCGAAATTTATTTTTTTACAATCGTTTTTGTTTTTCACATGTTCACAGACTCCAGACAAACACGAAAAACACACCAACAAATTGTAACCATGAAATGTTTGATGTCAGCAGACAACGACATTGCCGTCGAAATTCTTTTCACTGGATCAACTTCAAATTTGTTGTAAAAAATCTTGACGGTTTTCGTAAATGCAAAAGAAATACCTTATTTTTGCATTTTTGTTATTAATTTAAGAAGAAAATCAAACGATATTATTTTCTAGATTGATTACGTTGCTTACGTTGAACGCTGACGTTACTCAATAACGTCATTAAATATTTACGTAAAACAACGTAAACTCGAAAATATTAGTGTAACATTTGTTGGATAAGTGTCCAATAAATAAAAATTTAAAACTAAAATTTATAGAAATTCAATAAACATTAAAATCGAATTATTCGAAAATGACGTTTATTTGGTCAAAAAGCGAGTCCGAAAACTGGTCAATTTTATCGAAATGAATACATTTTTTCGT
The DNA here is from genome assembly GCA_038501625.1 of Corbicula japonica. Taxonomy (NCBI): domain Eukaryota; kingdom Metazoa; phylum Mollusca; class Bivalvia; order Venerida; family Cyrenidae; genus Corbicula; species Corbicula japonica. The sequence continues at coordinate 1,315,387 of JAZAYU010000130.1, forward strand.
TCGGAAAGGCTGTTACACATCTATCACAGAGAACTGCATCATCCCAAACTGCTAGACAATTCAAAAACTTTTGGCACAAAACATTGTGAAAGAAAAAAATGGAATTTTCTCCCTGAAATTATGTAAAAACGTTAGGGATAAAATAGAGAAGAGTGCGTTGGCTCATCGTGCCCAGCAGACCATTACAAAGCTACAGGAAGCTATTTCAGTGCAATGGAATGTAAAACTACAGTATTTCCTTGAAATGTACATGAAATTTAAATTATACAGAGATTAGAAAACGATCAAAAATGATAGCCGATGCAATGATAATTAACTTGAGAATTGCTCTCTGAGTACAAGTGAGCTAAAATGTTATTATTCAATCTCCTTTGCAGAGTTGTCGTTCCTTACACTCACTTTACACCTCTGCAAAAGGCTCAAACGTCATGATTTTTGACCAAACTCGTCAGCTTTATTTTATACAGTCATTATTATGAATATGAAAGTTTTCGGTAAAACTAATGACAGAAATCTTCACTATCTTTCATTAGAACCGAAAAAAACCAAGCTTTTGTAAATGTAATTGGTGAACTATTTCTTTGAGTTAATATAGAAATAGTTGAAAGTAGTCCCATCCTATAACAGAAGTGAATATGAGCCGATAGTGTAAGAGAGTGGTTATTATTTTTTAATCTGGTTAAGCAGACTTAAATTTTTTGGTGTGCTTTAATAGAATATTGATTCGTCTTCATTGTAATTTACACTATTTTGAAAGATTCAATCAAATAATTTGAAAAATCAACATTTATCAAGTGTGCACTTGGAACTTTTGACTAGTGTATGTACTGCTGCCAGGGATGAACAAGTCTAACTTATTGGAGCGAATAGTTTTGGTAGGAATGTTTATTCAGCCCGGACATGCAGGAAATCGATTTCTGCAAAAGTAAGCGTTTTGTTGAGAACGATGAAATAGGTGGAAACGTCAAATTAAAGGTAATTTCTCTTGAAAAGCAAAAGCCCATGATGGTCTCTCCCTAAAGATAAGAAAATTTCTGATCACTAGTGACAAATGGGTGGGACGTTCACAAAACAACAGCCAGTAAAGCGATACAATCATTCTTAATCTCGGTCTGTTCCCATTCGACAGCTAAACGAAAGTTCTGTATCCTCAAGATATCTGCATCTGTATGGTTACCAGTACGATGCTGTGACCACTGCTCACATAATATGTCAGGGGAGTGCTGTGTGGTCAGTCGCCACCCGGGAGAGCTGACTTGAAGCTCTCAACTGTCTTGATATATGTGGTGTTTTCTTCTAGGACGTTCCAATCGTGAATTGTCTTTACAAAGATTGAGTTTTTATATTCATACCTGTGAACCCTCCCCATTTAGGCGGAAGTCTCACGATTTTTTAGGTCGGCCTCACGCATATTCGGCAGTTTCTCCCGACTTTTTCTATTTCAAGGTTATAAAATAAAATAGACAGATTTTCCATTAGAAAAATATAATTATCCCAATGCTGGCAAATCTTTTGCTTACCAGACCGATTTTAATTACCCTATCATAAAACACTTGCAGTTAGGTGTCATTATCTTGATGATTAACACCCTAGATAAGCAGCGCTTGATCGCCTCAGGCAGAAAATCTTTGACAGTTTTGTCAAACAATGCAGTGTCTTGCAGGTAGAGTTAACAAGATCAAGCTGAATGTGATAACAGTCATTATGTTGTTTGTCTAAGTCTGAGGTTTGCCTCTCACAAAATAATAAAGCCAGATACACTAATTAATCATTGAACTTACTACAAAAATCGGCAAAAAATGAGCGCAATTAAATAAAGGGAGGTAATAAAAAAGCAAAACCATTAAGCCATTTCAAACAGGTACACAGTTACTTATGTAATGAAGTGAAAATTTGCTTAAAACGTCAACTCAGTAATTGCTCTAAGGTAAAATTTTAACTTTTATTTTGAAGGCCAATGTATTTTTTTTCTGAATAAGTTTTATATATATATTCAATTGTATTGAATACTAAATACCTTATAATGTCCACAAATGCATTGAATAGCCATAAATTACTAACATTAGAACATCAAACAAAGTATTATTGATGTTAAGTTGATAACCAGTACATATCAAATCTACACAGATAATCACAGAATAAAAGGATACAGAGAATGAATAATTAGAACTAAACAGCCAATTAAAATATTCAGTCAGCGACAAAACACTGCACGATTAAAATCTCGCGCTTTTTCACCCCAATCTCCCACTTTTTTTAAACCAATCTCGCACCTAAATGAGTTAAAAGGTTCACAGGTATGTATATTGCTGGGTTTTAAAATTTTTAGTTGCAAACCAATATTTATCCTTGTATTTAGTAGTTTAACAAAACTTTTCCCAGGCACTGCATTTGCATTGTGTCGCAATTTATGCCAAACATGCCACCAGACTTCCCGAAAGTTGCCAGACCAACATACCTGTTTGGTAAGTGTTTGGCTGGTCTGATGTGATGCAATGAACCTACTCCAGCATGATGCATCCCTGCCCCAGCCTACAATGCCTCTACCCCAGCTCATGTACCCCATCAGCATAGAAATGGTTTTGTGTTTTAATATTTTATTATAATAAGCGAAATATTCAATAACCGCTATTCAAATAAGTGGAATGTACTGAACAACACTCTAAGCTGCTAACTATTAATAAAATAACTGATCTTGATGACAAATCCAAACGGAAAATGGGGATATACCTGGATTAAAGCAACATGGCTTACAACCTCTGAATCTAGTGTCTGAGAACTGCGTTTTATTAACTTTTAATTCAAATTTTGTCTTTTAAGGAACTTGGCTTTTCATCCTTCTATAACAGAGGCCTATAAAAGACCTCTTCCCAGAAAGTATATTTCGATGATATCTAGGTCAAGTTTGAAACTGGGTTATGTGACCTTGAAATCTAGGTCACTAGGTCAAATTATATAAAAATCTTGTCTGCACTCTAGCGGTCTTAATTTTGGTCCGATCTTCTTCAAACTTGGTCAGAATGTTTATCTCAATGATATCTAGGTCAAGTTTGACAGGTGAGCGATTTAGGGCCAATTGGCCCTCTTGTTTATTATTTGATTCTATACACATTGCAGATAATTTTTATGTATAACACGGTTATTTTATTGCATTAAACACAAAAATCACAGATAAAAACTTGCTTTTTTTGGAGCGCGGAAAAATGTCCCCACTTTAATAATCTCAATTTATAAAGTGTTAGAAATAAATTCCGAACAAAATGCTTGTTTTTTTCCTGTTCAGGTACGTGTCCTTTTAACAATTAGCCTTTATATCACAAAATTTTACAATCTTTTAAAGAAATGGAGATTATCTTTGCTTCGAGTATGTTTGAATTACCTGCCCATTTTTCAAAACAGAGGGGCCCCTTCTAAAATACTGAATTTCTCGAGTTACGCGCGGTAAATGTTTATAAAAACTCTTCTTTAGATGTCTAAATGGATGTACTTGGAAATGAAAACAGCAGAATCCCATTCAGCAAAAGTGAATATTACAGTTCTAAAACCTTAATAAGAGATTACTTATCTTCTAAGATTTTGGAAATTTTAATTATTTGAACACAATACAAAATAACTTCCTGCCACTTTCCAGCTTCTTACATACAACTCTGAACACAAGTCCGGATGGCATAAAGTACCATAAAATTCCCTTTAAATGCCCCCAGGGGTGTTACATTTTTTGAAAGGGAGCACTTATAGTTTATGTTCATTATTTTTATTTTAATATTAGATTCTGAAGGATATTGGATAATAAATATGGATCGACTGATTTTTGTGTCGCCTGCGATAGCAGGTAGACACATAGGGATCCTATTGTCCAGCGTCGTCGTCGTCGTCAACGTCGGTGCCGTCATCCGGTAATCCCCCAACTTTAACCTGAAACTTAATGTTGCCTATAACTTTGAAAGTACTTGTCCTATTCACTTCATACTTGGAATATATCATGAGCATGAACAATGCCATCTGTGACAACAAGAATGATAACTCCAGTTTCAATATTTTTTGAGTTATGCCCCTTTCAAATGCAACTTTAACCTGAAACTTAATGTTGCCTATAACTTTGAAAGTACTTCACCTATTCACTCCATACTTGGAATATATCATCAGCATGAAGAATGGCATCTGTGATGACAAGAATGATAACTCCAGTTTCAATATTTTTATGCCCCCGCCATGAAATGGCGATGGGCATTAAGAGTTGCTCCTGGTCCGTCCGTCCGTCCGTCCATCCGATATTCTCGTGAACCCAACTGCTCCTACACTACTGGTGGGAATTTAATGAAAATTGACCACAATGCTTGGCCTGATATGTTGTTGTGCATGAAGGTGGGGTTTCACTCTTACATGTTCCGTTCAGAAGTTATGACCCTTTGATACTTCCATTTACATTAGTTTTAATAGGAGTATATCTCGTGAACGCAACTCCTCCTACACTACTGGTGGGAATTTAATGAAACTTGACAACAATGCTTGGCCTGATATGTTGTTGTGCATGAAGGTGGGGTTTCGCTCTTACATGTTCCGTTCAGAAGTTATGGCCCTTTGATACTTCCATTTACATTAGTTTTAATAGGAGTATATCTCGTGAACGCAACTCCTCCTACACTACTGGTGGGAATTTAATGAAAATTGACCACAATGCTTGGCCTGATATGTTGTTGTGCATAAAGGTGGGGTTTCACTCTTACATGTTCCGTTCAGAAGTTATGGCCCTTTGATAATTCCATTTACATTAGTTTTAATAGGAGTATATCTCGTGAACGCAACTCCTCCTACACTACTGGTGGGAATTGAATGAAACTTGATCACAATGCTTAGCCTTATATGTTGTTGTGCATGAAGGTGGGGTTTCGCTCTTACATGTTCTGTTCAGAAGTTATGGCCCTTTGATACTTCCATTTACATTAGTTTTAATAGGAGTATATCTCGTGAACACAACTCCTCCTACACCTCTGCTGGGAATTTGATGAAACTTTACCGCAATGCTTGGCCTGATACGTTGTTGTGCATAAAGGTGGGGCATTGCTCTTACATGTTCCGTTCAGAAGTAATGGCCCTTTGATACTTCCATTTACATTAGTTTTAATAGGAATATATCTTGTTTCTTATATTTTGTGTTAAGCAAAATATGCATTTTGCCCATAACTTTAAAACTACTTGAGATACTGCCTTGAAACTTGAAATATATTTTCACCAGCAAAATCTACATCATAACCAACAAGACCCATAACCCTGCTTCCAATATTTTTCAAATTATGCCCTTTTTCACTTACATTTTGTGTTAAGAAAAATATACACTTTGCCCTTAACTTTGTTTGGAATGGAGGGATTTCATAATAACTTGGCACAAATGTTCACCATAACAAGGCGGTGTGTCGTGACAATACCCATGCCTGTAGGTCCAAGGTCAAGGTCACTGTTACTAAAAATAGAATTTTCTTGCAAAATCTTGTCCGCTCTGTTACCTTATTATTTCTTATTGGATTTTTGAATAACTTGGTATAATTGTTCACCATATCAAGACGGTATGTCACATGCCCAAGCCTTTAAGTGGAAGGTCAAGGTCACTGTTACTAAAAATAGAATTTTCTTGTCTGGGCTGTTACTTTGTTATGAATGGAGGGATTTCAAAATAACTTGGCACAAATGTTTACCATGACAGGGCGATGTGTCACATACCATGCCCATGCCTGTCGTTCAAAGGTCAAGGTCACTGTTACTAAAAATAGAATTCTCTTTTCCGGGCTGTTACTTTGTTATGAATACAGAGATTTCAAAATAACTTTGCACTAATGTTCACTATGACAAGGCAGTGTGTCCGCACAATACCCAAGCCTGAAGGTCCAAGGTCAAGGTCACTGTTACTAAAAATAGAATTTTCTTGTCTGGGCTGTAACTTCATTATAAATGGAGGGATTTCAAAATAACTTGACACAAATGTTCACCATGACAGGGCGGTGTATCGCGTACCATGCCCATGCCTGTAGGTCAAGGTCACTGTTACTAAAAATAGAATTCTCTTGTTCGGGCTGTAACTTTGTTAGGAATAGATTGATTTCAAAATAACTGGACACAAATGTTCATCATGACAAGATGGAGTGTCCCGTACCATGCCCATGCCTGTAGGTCCAAGGTCAAGGTCACTGTTACTTAAATAGAATTTTCTTGTCAGGGTTGTAACTACGTTAGGAATAGAGCAATTTCAAAATATCTTGGCAGAAATGTTCACCATGACAAGGTGGTGAGTTGTGTACCATGTCCATGCCTGTAGGTCCAAGGTCAAGGTCACTGTTATTAAAAATAGAATTTCCTTGTCCGGGCTATAACTGTTTTGAATTCAGGGTTTTCAAAATAACTTGGCACAAATGTTCACCATGACAAGGTGGTGTGTTGCGTACATTACCCATGCCGGTAAGTCCAAGGTCAAGGTCACAGTTACTAAAACTTGAATTTACTTGTTCGGGCTATAACTTCTTTATGAAGGAAGGGATTTCAAAATAACTTGGCACAAATGTTCACTATGACATTGCATTGCATTACCACCAACTTCTTCACAGACATTTCCGTAATGAGAAGACAACAGTGCCACAAATACAAATAATTTACTTGATCATCAAGTTTATGCATATTCTTATAATTACTCGAACATCACTGTCTTTGAAATGCTATTATTCCCATCATTGCACTTTAGTATCTGAAAACGATGCATAGCGGGGGCATCCGTGTCCCATGGACACATTTCTAGTTTGAGTTATGCCCCTTTCAAATGCAACTTTAACCTGAAACTTAATGTTGCCTATAACTTTGAAAGTACTTGTCCTATTCACTTCATACTTGGAATATAGCATCAGCACGAACAATGCCATCTGCAACGACAAGAATGATAACTCAAGTTTCAAAATTTTTTGAGTTATGCCTCTTTCAAATGCAACTTTAACATGAAACTTAATGTTTAGTTTAACTTTGAAAGTACTTGTTCTTTTCACTTCATACTTGGAATATATCATCAGCATGAACAATGCCATCTGTGACGACAAGAATAATAACTCCAGTTTCAATATTTTTTTAGTTATGCCCCTTTCAAATGCAACTTTAACCTGAAATTTAATGTTGCCATTTAACATTGAAAGTACTTGTCCTATTCACTTCATACTTGGAATATTTTATCAGCATGAACAATGCCATCTGTGACGACAAGAATGATAACTCCAGTTTCAATATTTTATGAGTTATGTCCCTTTCAAATGCAACTTTAACATGAAACTTAGTGTTGCCTGTAAAATGGAAAGTACTTGTTCAATTAATTCACTTAATACTTTGAATAACTCATCTGCATTTACAAACCAATTTTTGAAGATGATAACTCAGGTTTCACCATTATTTTAGTTATTCCCCTTTTAAATGCAATTTAGATGACACGTGTTCTGTGGTGTAGTATTGAAATCAACTTAAATAAAATATTTTTATTATATATGATTAAATATAGGCCCACATTTCAACTTTTTCCATGCAGGCGACACATGTGTTCCGCGGAACACAACATTCTAGTTTCCATAAAAAATAACAAGGGGGGCATTTATTAGGGGAGGGCCTTTAAAAGGAATTTTACAGTATGTAAGGATGAAAGCTCCATTCTGCTCACTGAAGTACATGTATTAGTCCAGATAGCTGCAGTTATGCCTCTTTTTACCTTGCAATTTGCTTTGAAATTTAAATGTCATAACATTAAAAAAATACTAAAGATAACAACTTCAGATTTGAAATATTTTCACATTTAAAATTCCCAACAAAGCCAAAAAAACTTGAACTAAAATATTTTATAGAAACTATGCTCAGTTAATTTCCTCTTAGATTTTCTGTCTCTTGGTCCATAACTTTGTAACTACATAAGAAATCAACTTCAGCCTATTATTATTTGTTTACCATCATAATCCACATTGTCTTCAGCAAGGCACATTACTCTTCTAAAGATATGTATAAGGTTATGTCGCTTATTAACTTTTTCATAGATTTGGTATGAAAAGTTTTTATTCCGTTTGTCCATAACTTCTATGATGCATAAGTGTTTGATAACAAACTTAAATCTTATATTCCCATCCTGACCATTTGTACTCACAAACAGTTAACTTTTTCTTTATTTTTTTCAGGCTTGAGATGCATACAGTTCACAATGATTTCAAAAGTTATCGGAGAATGGTTGGCAGAGTATAAGGTATCAATGCTGTATTGATTCTTTTATTTGGGCCTATTCGACCCTGAGTTATTTGGTTATCTGAGATTGGCTTAAAACTCCTCCGTATATATGCTTTTGTGTCATGGTTTTACCCAATGTTTTTATAACTCTTGACTCCATGTATATACATGTTTTAAAGCATGTGTGATCAGTAAAGATCCAGATAAGCTGGCACATCTGTGCCATCTGAATTGGATCCGCACTTGTCTAATCTTAGTCTGAAATAACCTAATGAATCTAAAGGCAAACTGTGAAGATCCTGATCAGACAGCTAGGATGTTCCAGCTGATCTGCATCTACACTGTTTGCCCACATGATAAAGGCATATGTATGGGGTAAACAGTTAATAAAATCATCTGAAAACTGCTACAGTATCAAGATCTCAGGACAAGCTACTTAAACATGATTTTATCATTTTATGTTCTGTACCAATGCAATTGTTGCCTACGAAATCACAAAAGTACACAAGGACTGCTGTAATTGTCAAAGCATTTTGACCATAATTGTAAAGGCTGCTTCATGTTCATAGTGTTATCAACATGGAAAGGGCTCACATGTTGCTTAAGACAAATTTTACAGGGCTTTTTCAGCCTATCTCACGGGGCCAATATTCCCAATCCAAAATAGCGACCATTTTTCCCAATTTCAAGAAAAAAATTCCCAATCTAGTAAATTTATTCCCCTTTTGAACCGAAACGCATTTTCTTAAAAAATGATAAACGAGAAACAATAATATCGAGACTTTTCAAGCCCGAACCGTTTGTTAATTGGCGATCTGTGAAAACTTCTTTCCGTGAAAAATGTATGTACTGGTGTACAAACCGGTATTTACCGTAACGCAAGTTGAAGATGGAGCGCGGCGCCCATGATTCCAGATAACTTATATTATGGTCAAATTATGGTTTGAATATTAACAGAAATTATATTTTCATTTCGTTAACAAATGTTTTTTCGCGATAATCGTTCGACTGCGTACAAAACAGAAAGGATGAATCAAAAATGGTATGTGCAGTACCGGCTTGTATACTGACCCGCGAAAACTAGTGATGAAAATTTAAAAATGTCGTATAATAGTAAAAACTATGCAAAAAGGCCGCGAAAAAAAAGATGCCAAGGGTACTCCAAAACTAAACTCTCTGTGGAACAAAACGTCAAAATGTTGCAAAAGTTCTTTCCCAGTCAGTTGAAACTTGCCAAGTTTCTAATAGGGATCAGATGATGGCCATTCTACTGTATAAGTGATACATCTGTAAAGCTGTCAGAACAAACCCTGGAAGAGATTTGTAACATTTCCAGGAACACTAAAGCAAGGCAAATCAAGCTATAGTGTAGATAAATGAATGTTGAAATTTCCCAATTTGGTTTGATTTGTTGATACTTTTTCCCCAAATTTGACTATTTACTGCATAAAAAATTCCCAATTTGGGCAGGGGCCTTTTTCCCCAAAAACCCTGAAAAAGCCCTGTTTTACTAGGGATGTCAGCTGCGAGATATCCAGATATATGTTCGGATCATTGGATATCCGAAACGAATTTGGAATCTAGATATTCATTTTAAAAAAAAAAATTATGTATTAGCCATTTTGCCAAATAAGCTTTCTGTTGTCAGTGTGCATTAAGGATAAGTAGATGTAATGGATTATCAAAAGGTGATAGGTACCCTATGTTGTGCTTCTCAGTTTGAGAAAAGTGCTTCAGCATGATGGTATATTGCTTACTAATAAGGCAGAGTTTGAAGCTCCTTCATATCCATTTGATGATAAAATATTCTCCAATTCTGTTTGATAGGATTTATTAAGAAGGGATGGAGCTGTAAGTATAAAAACATTTAGCAAGTTTGTTGGCATTAGAACAGTTTGTTTATATTTCTATAGAATTATTGATGATTTCATTAGTTTTTCATTCGATCTTCTGATCATGCCTTATTCACATCTATGTTCTAAACAACTTATTTGTCATGCCTTCCAATCTATAGTTCGATGTTTATTGTTAATTAAAGTTGTCAATGTTTTATTGTTTGAATTTTGTTTTAATTATCAACATCAAAATTATGAAGTGCATTATGTCTATGGAAATGACGATTCAATACCATCTATGGAAAAGACTCTTTAATACCAAACACATCTGACAGCAATATTACTGTTAACAAAGCTTTATATCTAGATATCCCTTTGGATCATTCGATGGATATCTGGATCCCAAATTCGGTATATGTTTACATGTCCCTACATTTTACTAAAAATAGGTGTGTTTCATGTAGTGTCTCATTTATTTCAACTGAATCTAAATCTTCAAGTCATTGGATAGTTTTATTCATGCAATAATATTGCATTTTGCAACACCTATCAAAATCTGGTTGATCATTGATAGTAATATTTATGTTCTAATAGCAAAGATAAGTCGGCAATATTTACATTAGCGTTACATGATTGTATGCAATGAAGTACTATTTTAAACGTTGTTAATTTTAAAGAGTATCACTCCCGATAAATGTCTGATTAGCCAAGTGGTCTAAGATGCTGTCAATAAAACGTTGAAGTGGCGATGTTAGCAAATGTGTTATTGGTTGTAGGTTTGAATCATGAGTTACACAATGATACACTGTATCATCTATCACAGTTGTTGTTTTATGTATCCGATTGTACTGCGGGTGTAAGTTTAACTTTTCCAAAACATCAGTCCTAAGGCAAATTTTGCAGTATCCCTATGCACAAAGTGCCGATTGAACAGAATGGTTGATCTGAGTTTGCACTACCTGTAGTTAAAAATTTATATGAACTCAACTCCATTTATACGCATTTATCCCATGTGTGAACAGAGTAGATCTGTATCAGCAGGCACATCTGCTATCTAATCAGGATCTGCACTGTTCGCTTATTGGTCAGAAAGTTATGAACGGAATGAATCAAAATGCGACAGTATAGATCCTAATCAGATAGCACAGATTTGCTGGCTGATCTGGATCTACAGTTTATGCCCACAAAATAAGGGTGTATCTATGGAGTAAACAGTTAACCCTTTCCACCATATATACGCATTTTTATGCATGTTTGACCAGTGTAAATCCAGATCAGCCGGCACATCCGTGCCGTCTGATAAGGATCTGCACTGGTTGCATTTTGGTCAGAAATAACCTAACAAATAAAAAAGCAAACAGTTTAGATCCTGATCAGATGGCGCAGATGTGCCGGCTGATCTGGATCTAAACTGTTCGTCCTGGCATTAAAGTGTATCTATGGAGTAAATAGTTAATATGTATACTGTACTTGTATTGAACGTTTACACAGGTTCTTTCGGTGGAAGAGTTACACAGTTACGCTGCGTCGGTGTGCCACAATGGAGAACTGATCTCAAGTTTACTCGAGCTGTTCGATCAACTTCCCGACTCTGAGGTAAATGTTTCTGTTCCGTGTGAGTGGATAAGTGTACTGTTTGATTGACAACAGTATACCGTTGGCCTTATACCAAAATCTCGTCGGAGGATTTGAAGATAGGAAAATATCCACCAATCAGAATATTTTATTTTAACACATGACTATCTTGAACCTTTCCCACTGGCATTGAAGTGCAAGATTTTGACAGATTTTAGTCTCATTTTTCCTTTATTGACATGTTGCCTAAAGTCCGATTGGGTCAAAATGATAGTTTGGTATTAGGCCAACGATACATTTAATTATTACAGATAGGGGAAGATGCCCTGCAGTTTTGCGAAAAAAAGCAGGACATTTCCTATCAAGAAGCATGAAAATTTCTGATGTTCAGTTAAATTTGCGGGACCATTGATCTGGCTCCTAGATAGCAAGGTTTAAAAACACTTGCACTTGATTGGTCAGTTTGATGACAAGTGTCAGTTTTAACCAATCAACTACTTGAGGTTGAAAACCAGTTCAAAACTCAGGCTTGTGATTGGTGGGTTTAAATACTAGGCTCAGTTGGCTCATTTTGTCCAATCAGCTGCTTGAGATTGAAGATTATTTATAAACTCTAGATTTGATTGGCCAGTTTAAAGACAAGGCAATGAATGAATGAATGAATGAATGAATGAATGAACTAATGAATGAATGAATGAATTAATGAATCTGGTTGGAACGAATCGGATCGAACCGATAGAAATTGAATAAATTAACTGAACAAAATTGAATTGAATTTGAATCCGAATTTGAACTGATATTTATTGCTATGAATGTTATTTGATATTATCAATGATTTTATATTATTATCTGTGTAATATTAAATAAATGGGGTTACCCGTGAAGGGGCCCGAAAAAAAAAAAAAGACAAGGCTCAGTTTTGACCATTCTTACATCTCTTGTATTTGATATGGCAATATATCATGCCACTCCTTCCTGTCTATTATTTGCCAGTAACTAGCAGATAGCTGCTGGCATAACTTTGACATGAACAATATTGACGTTTAGAGAATGTGACATACAGGGAAGATTTTTCTGTTTTTGCAGACATTGGATCCAGTTTGCCATCAGCTGTTCGAGTTTTACAGATCCACAGAAAAAGAGCTTCAGAGATTTGCTTTAGAGATTTTACCCTCCCTTATCTGGCTATATCTGACACAGGTCAGCAGAGGACAGAAATCAGTAAGTATTTTGTTTTTCCATCCTTACTTTGCTCTTACACTGGTCTGTATGCACTATGTTGATTAAAGTCATCAGGATTGAGGAAAACAAAAAAAATACATTGTTGGTGTCATCGAAAAAAGCTTAAAATTATTGCAAATAGCGACAATGTCGACTGAGAGCGTTAGCACTGCTGGTATGCAGTGTTCAAAATTGTAGAGCTAGTATGAAGTGCTCAAAATTCGAAATAGTTGTTATGTGGTGTTCAAATGGCAGAGGGCTGGTGTGGAGTGCTCAAAATGGGAGATAGCTGGTATGCAGTGTTCAAATGGCAGAGGGCTGGTATGGAGTGCTCAAAATGGGAGATAGCTGGTATGCAGTGTTCAAATGGCAGAGGGCTGGTATGGAGTGCTCAAAATTCGAGAAAGCTGGTATGCGGTGTTCAAATGGCAGAGGGCTGGTTTAGAGTGCTAAAATGGGAGATAGCTGGTATGCAGTGTTCAAATGGCAAAAGGCTGGTATGGAGTGCTCAAAATGGGAGATAGCTTGTATGGAGTGTTCAAATGGCAAAGGGCTGGTATGGAGTGCTCAAAATGGGAGATAGCTCGTATGCAGTGTTCAAATGGCAGAGGGCTGGTGTGGAGTGTTCAAAATGGGAGAGGGCTGGTTTGGAGTGCTCATAATGGGAGATAGCTGGTATTTAGTGTTCAAATGGCTGGTATTTAGTGTTCAAATGGCAAAGGGCTGGTATGTAGTGCTCAAAATGGGAGATAGCTGGTATGCAGTGTTCAAATGGCAGAGGGCTGGTATGGAGTGTTCAAAATGGGTGATAGCTGGTATGCAGTGTTCAAATAACAGAGGGCTGGTATGTAGTGCTCAAAATTCGAGATAGCTGGTATGCGGTGTTCAAATGGCAGAGGGCTGGTATAGAGTGCTGAAAATGGGTGATAGCTGGTATGCAGTGTTCAAATGGCAGAGGGCTGGTTTGGAGTGTTCAAAATGGGAGATAGCTGTTATGCAGTCTTCAAATGGCAAAGGGCTGGTATGGAGTGCTCAAAATGGGAGATAGCTGGTATGCAGTGTGCAAATGGCAAAAGTCTAGTATGCAGTGTTCAAAATGGGTGATAGCTGGTATGCAGTGTTCAAATAACAGAGGGCTGGTATGTAGTGCTCAAAATTCGAGATAGCTGGTATGCATTGTTCAACTGGCAAAGGGCCTGTATGCAGTGTTCAAATGGCAGAGGGCTGGTATGTAGTGCTCAAAATGGGAGATAGCTGGTATGCAGTGTTCAAATGGCAGAGGGCTGGTATGGAGTGCTAAAAATGGGAAATAGCTGGTATGCAGTGTTCAAATGGCAGAGGGCCTGTATGCAGTGTTCAAATGGCAAAGGGCTGGTACGTAGTGCTCAAAATGGTAGATAGCAGGTATGCAGTGTTCAAATGGAAAAGGGCTGGTATGTAGTGCTCAAAATGGGAGATAGCTGGTATGCAGTCTTCAAATGGCAGAGGGCTGGTACGCAGTGTTCAGATGGCAGAGGGCTGGTATGGAGTCTTCAAATGGCAACGGGCTGGTATGTAGTGCTCAAAATGGGAGATAGCTGGTATGCAGTGTTCAAATGGCAAAGGGCTGGTACGTAGGGCTCAAAATGGTAGATAGCTGGTTTGCAGTGTTCAAATGGCAGAGGGCTGGTATGCAGTGCTCAAAATGAGAGATAGCTGGTATGCAGTGTTCAAATGGCAAAGGGCTGGTATGCAGTGCTCAAAATGGGAGATAGCTGGTATGCAGTGTTCAAATGGCAAAGGGCTGGTATGCAGTGCTCAAAATGGGAGATAGCTGGTATGCAGTGTTCAATTGGCAAAGGGCTGGTATGCAGTGCTCAAAATGGGAGATAGCTGGTATGCAGTGTTCAAATGGCAAAGGGCTGGTATGCAGTGCTCAAAACGGGAGATAGCTGGTATGCAGTGTTCAAATGGCAAATGGCTGGTACATGTATGATGTGTTCAAATGAGAGAAAGCTGGTATACAGTGTTCAAATGGCAGACAGCTGGTATGTAGTGCTCAAAATGGCAGACAGCTGGTATGCAGTGATCAAAATGGCAGACATCTGGTATGCAGTGATCAAAAGGGCAGAGAGCTCGTATGCAGTAATCAAAAGGGCAGAGAGCTCCTGTGCAGTGATCAAAAGGGCAGAGAGCTGGTATGCAGTGATCAAAAGGGCAGAGAGCTGGTAAACCGTGATCAAAATGGCAGAGGATTAGTATTTAGTGTTTAAGAACTATTATGCAGTTTTCAAAAATGCAGAGGATTTGCATGTTGTTTTCGAAATGGCAGAGAGCTATTATGCAGTGTTTGAACTGAAGAGATGTTATGTTCAGTATTTGATAGAGCAGAGAGCTGGTATGTTTTAAAATTGGCGAGATATGAGTCTGCAGTGATCAGTTAGTGGTAAAGAAAATATATACTGAAAAGTCAGTTGTAATGTCAACATCACATTGGTCACAAAGTGAAATTAATTAATACATCCCACTTGACTTCATCTGACTGTCACAACATCATTTAACCCTTTTATATGTGGATAAAGCTTCATGTGTAACCTGTTTAGATCCTGATCAGCCTACACATTCATGCAGTCTAATCAAGATCTTCACTGGTCATTTACATTCATTATGTTACTTCTGACCAATAAGTGACCAGTTACGATCCTGATGAGCCTGTGGAAATGTGCAGGCTGATCTAGATCAACAATGACTGCCAATCGAAAAAATATAATAAGTTAAAAATCGATTAGTTTTTATTAAATTAAACATACTTCAGGGGTGGATCTAGAGGGGGTTCAGTGGGTTTACTTGAACCCCTTTTTTGGGCAGCAATATTTAATTTTCAAGGGAATTTTGGCCAGAAAGTAGGGAATTTTTATTTAAATACCCTTAAAATGCCCCTAATGAACCCCCATCATGGAAATTTTGCATCGAGCTGTACTTCAATGTGTCACTCAGTTCTCATTTTTGAGAATGACTGAAACAATTCAGATGTAAGATAATTAAACCATTTTTGAACTTAAAATAGTCCTCTACCTTTCAGTTAAAGTTACAATTTTAGTTGACATTTACAGTACTAAGGTAATATTTTATTCTGGAATATTTTAGCACACATTCTCCACTGGGAATAATCACTAGCAGCATTGATTTGCCTTAAAATGACCTTTCTGGGAAAGGGAGGGAATTATCTCATCTCTAGGTATTACCTCCCTTTGATCATAACTTGTTTGCAAGCCAGTGTGCTAGCTTTGTCTTGCATGGTTGGAATAACATATTAATCCACTTATTTTCAAGTCTACACACAGTATTGATATCTCAATAGTCTGTAATGTGATAACTAATACATTCAGTAAACTATGTCAGAAGGTTGTATAAAAAAGATAAATAGAAGCCGCATGTTTCATCAATTGTCGTGCTTGTGGTGAGCTCAACCTAGAAAGCAAATAGTGAAGATCATGATGAGACAGCGCAGATGTGTTGGCTGATGTGGATTTACAATGCTCACCCATGTGATAGAGGCGTATACATGGAGTGAAGGGTTAGGGTAAATGTGAGGATTTTGGCAAGCACTGACAATACAGTCATACAGCAATTTAACCCTTTCCTCCATAGATTTACCTTATTGTGTGGGCGAACAGTTTAGATCCAGATCAGCCGGCACATCCATGCCCTCTGATCAGGATCTAAACTGTTCGATTTTTTATTTGTTAGGCTATTTCTGACCAAAATGTGACCAGAGCAGATCCTGATCAGACGGCAAGGATGTGCCAGCTGATCTGGAGCTACACTGGTTGCACATGCGTAAAAATGCGTATTTATGGAGTAAAGGGTTAAGAGACTGAAATTGGACAAATATTTGAAGACTGTCAGACTGGAATTCTTCGATGGCTATTATTTGTCTTCCTGCTAGTTAGTTCATGATAGTCCTTCAGTTCAAGTCTCCTCAAACTTATGTGTAGTTAAACAAGACATAGATATTTCTTGATTAACTATAATTTCTGGTTATCAAAATAGAAAATGGTAAACTTACTAGACATTAATTTTCTGTGGTTTCTCCAGACACAAACATTCTGCTGGTCTGCATTGATTTCTCTGACAGTCTTGGAAAAATCAAAATCTTGGTTAAACATAGTAATTGTCTAATGGCATATAAAAAAAAATTGCAGAATTACTTTAAAAAAATAAAAACAATTACAATATGAAACTTTAGGTACCGTACCTTAAATCTTTACTCCTAGCATATGGTATACATCCTACATGTATGTAACCAGTGTAGATCCACATCAGCCAGACAGACTGATCTGGATCTGCACTCAGCATTTTTGTCAGAAATTTATTTTTTAAAGTTAAAAACAACTAATGTAGATCCTGATCAGAGTCTGCATGGAATAAATAGTTACACTGGTCGATCTAGATCTTCAGTGTAATTAATATATCCATGTAGTGAAGTGTAGATTCATTTGAAATTTGTCATGGAAACTTCAGACTTTATATGTGACAGTCATTTTCAAAACAGGATAATGATGTTTTAACCAAATTAAATTTCACTTTAATCTATCTAATAATTTGTCAATATGAGGAGAAAATTATAAGCAAAATACACACAAAAACCTAAAGAATTTTATGTAAATAATTATGAAAAAATTGTTATAATTATATAATTGTTTGTATTTATTACCCTGAAGAAGGCTTGTTAAGGCCGAAACGTTGGTGAAATACATATAAGTGAATTTTAATCGTGTTGGGTATTGTTTTTAATTCATTTTGTGTAAATAATTATGTAAAACTGTTGGAGCATTGAATGCACTTTCAAACTTCTAAATCACTTAAAATCAGTATGAAATGGAAATTTAGTTTAAAAAAGAAGCATCAAATCAAGACACACAAGTGTAGAATTTTCCTTCTCTATAACCTAATAACTTAATGACATTTTAAAGCCTGGGCTCAGATCTGACCAGAAATACAGGAGTTATGGCCTCTAAATTTGTCCAGAATTCATAGTAACTTCATCAGTAACTTCAACTGTACTATACCATGGTATTAAATGTTTATCAAAAGTAAAGATAATCAAATTACTCTAATTGATGAAGATTTCTTTTCTAGCATGAAATATTATCTTTCTTTACATTTTCTACACAAATTATTGTTATCCCCCTCCAATGATCGGGAGTGGGGAATTGTTTTGGTATTGTCCGTCCGTCAAGCTGTCACACCGTCACGCTCTCCGTCCGAATTTTCGCACTGAATGGATTTCAATGAAACTTTCTGGAAATCATCTATACCAAGAGGAGATGGGCATATCGTCGTATTGTTCTGATCAGACTGTTTAACACAGAGTTATTACCCTTTGATAACTTATGCATTATGCATATATAGCAGTATTCGTTTCCGCGCTATTTCTCTGCAACTACTGAATGGAATTCAATGAAACATTCTTCTTTAAACCTTCATTAACAAATGGAGATGCGCATATGTCTTGTTCCAGTCAAACCCTTTAACATAGAGTTATGGCCCTTTCATAACTTATGCATAATGCATATAGAGCAGTATTCGTTTCCGTGCTATTTCTCTGCAACTACTGAATGGATTTCTATGAAACTTTCTGGAAACCATCTATACCAAGAGGAGATGTGCATATTGTCATCTTGTGCCGGTCAGACTGTTTAACACAGAGTTATTGCCCTTTGATAATTTATGCATGATGCATATAGAGCAGTATTTGTTTCTGCACTATTTCTCTGCAACTACTGGATGGATTTCAATTTAAATTTTTGGGGAGCCATCAATACCAAGTGGAGATGCGCATATCGTTTCGGTCAGACTGTTTAACACAGAGTTATGGCCCTTTGATAACTTATGCATTATGCATATATTGCAGTATTTGTTTCCTTGCTATTTCTCTGCAACTACCAGATGGATTTCAATTAAACTTTCTGGGAGCCATTAATACCAAGAGGATATATGCATATTTTCGTCTTGTTCCAGTCAGACTGTTTAACACAGAGTTATGGCCCTTTGATAACTTATGCATTATGCATATACAGCAGTATTCGTTTCTGCGCTATTTCTCTGCAACTACTGGATGGATTTCAATGAATGTTTCTGGAAACCTTTAATGCCAACAGGATATGCGCATGTTGTCGTCCTGTCTAGTCAGACTGTTTAACACAGAGTTATGGCCCTTTGATAAGTTATGCATTATCAATATAGAGCAGTATTCATTTCCGTGCTATTTCTCTGCAACAGCTGGATGGATTTCAATGAAACTTTCTTATTTTGGTAATCTGACCAACCCTTTTTCACCAACTGAAGTTTTTTTTTTACTGTCTTCATAAATATATAAGTAAAGCCTGACTTCTCCAGTTGTTGTGGTAGAAATAACCAGTACTTGGTGGGGGATATTAATTCATCATTTCAACAACTTGAAGACTATACGTCTCATTCTTATATTCTGGTGAGCTGCCCAACCCTTTTCACCATCTGAAGTTTTTTCACAGTTTTTGCCATGATAAATATCTAAATAAAGCCCTATGTCTTCAGCTGTTGTGTTAGTAATAACCAGTACTCGACGGGGGATATAAATTAAAAGAATTTGCTTGTTTAAAATAATTGTTCTAAAATGGCCAGTGAAAATGAGCACTAAAATATTTAATGATGGTTCTTTAAATACCTGATTTTCCTAATTAACACACCAGGGCATTTCAGTTTTGAAAGGTGGGGTAAGTCTATTTGAGCCCAAAGGGTGATTCCAGACTTTTTCCTATTAGCCCTAAAAACTAAAACAATTTATATCAGTGTAACATTTCATAATTGCATACTGTCACCAAAACTAAAAAGGCAATCTTTTCAAATGAGTAAGTCCAATTGAAGTGCAATCATGGTCTGAAAAATGTAGTATTTACTGTGATCCCATTTGGTTTAGTTTTCACCGACTGACATGTACATTAATGCCTAAATTAACCTGTTATTCCATAGATACACCTTTATGGTCAAAGAGTTTTATGATCCTGATGAATGGTCACATTTATGCCATCTGATCAGGATGTACACTGTTTGCTTTTTGATTCATTATATAATTATATGAAGTGAAGGGTAAAAATAATTATCTAGCATCTTGGTCTTCTTCATTGCCAACATATGCAGTACCTCATTCAGAAATAATTTCACAGTTATGCTCCCAATTGTCACTCAATATTTTCATTAAAGATTTATACATATGACTTTTATATATAATATTACATAAATGGTTGGTATGGAATTTAAAATAAATGTTATTCATCAATACCTACTTCATTGTCATAAATACTGTTTTTTCAAAAATTTTCAATCAGTTATTTCTGTCATCCTGATGTTGCAGTTTGTTAAAATGTGCTTGGATTATGGCCCTTACATTTTATTATGTATATCAGGTACAGGGAACAGCTAACATGCGACACATGTACATCTCATACAGGATTTAGACAAAACATGGTCACTTGTATTTTGATGGAGCTCCTCTGCTTATATTGGGAAGTTGCCAGTTGGTCTTATTTGAAGGAGTTATGGCCCTTACCTTATTTTTACTCATACAGCATAAAGACAATTTTACATTGGTTATAAATTTGTCTTTTCCTAATTTTTTTCTTCAAACTTCCAAGTTATACATGTAAGGAAAACAGCTGAATGACCAGACAAAAAGCCTGAAGTTAAGGGTTTGCTAAAGGTCAAGGTAACACCAAAGATAAGGGTTGGGTTCGAAACTCATTTTCCATTCAGATGGGTGTAACTTATATTCTATTATATACTATGCACCAAATTAAAATGTCATGGTCACAGCTGTATTGTATGTACAGTAATCATTTTATTTTGAGAAATGGCTGTCTTTCACTGTTTTCATGGTCATGGAGTTAACAGTTCATATAAGAGATTCTGATCTTTGGTAGCAATCAACATCTAAATTATTCATTGTCTAAACATTGTTTTGATGCAGCTCTAGAAGGTTTTTGCAAATAATTATGAAAATATTTTTAGTGTGATAAAACATAGTATTTCTTTTTTTTATGTTAATTGTGCATAATATCAGTAGTTTAGAATGGAAAATTCTAATCTTTAAAGGATAAAAAATGTTAAGAGCCTTAAATCAAGTTGTTGTCAGTTACACAGAAATCAGTGTAGATGGAACTACATTCTTGTTTTTGCCTAATAAAATTTAAAACAATTACCTGTTTTAGCTGTAATGGATTGTTGCTTTAAAGCTTTGATTCTTTGTTAAGATTTTTAGGTGACTGATTTTCACAGCAGCTGTTTTCTGCAATCATGCTTTTTTATCATTTTAAAATTAATATTAACATTGTTAATTAGAGACATTTAAAGATTAAAGGTAAAGGTTGAACTGAAGCTGATAGTTACAAATAAACAAAAGTTTTAAAGCTGCCTTTTCACTGTTCAGGATAGAAAACCTCAAAGTCTCATATGTAGTAAATATTTGTTGTACTTATACTTTTGATACATTTAACCCTTTCCTGTATAGATACACCTTTATTGCTAGGGCGAACAGTTTAGATCCAGATCAGCCGGCACATCCGTGCCGTCTGATCAGGATCTAAACTGTTCGCTTTTTGATTCATTAGGTTATTTCTGACCAAAATGAGACCAGTGCATATCCTGATCAGACGGCACGGATGTGCCGGCTGATCTGGATCTACACTGGTCGCACATGCGTAAAAATGTGTATATATCAAGGAAAGGGATAAATAACTGAACAGAAGCTCAATTTACTGAAAATTTGGAATTATCAGTTCATTTTAGGACCTGTTATGAGTGAATTTTTCTCGGTTAATAACGGTATAGCAACTTCTGCATTAACTATATATTCACACTTTACGTTGACTGTATAAGAATATCTATATTCATGCATTACGTTGACTGTATAACAATATTATATCACATTTACTTTGTTTACATGTCTTCTACTTTTAAATTACAGTTTAACCTGCCTTAGCAGCCACCTGCGAATAGCAACCACCTGTCTCAAACAGCCAGTTTGAA
Organism: Corbicula japonica; assembly: GCA_038501625.1. Taxonomy (NCBI): domain Eukaryota; kingdom Metazoa; phylum Mollusca; class Bivalvia; order Venerida; family Cyrenidae; genus Corbicula; species Corbicula japonica. The sequence goes on from JAZAYU010000130.1 coordinate 1,337,295, forward strand.
CATGTCCTAAACAGACAATTTGTTCTCATTTTAACCTGTCTGTAACAGCCACCTGTGTATAGCTGCATTTCGTTTTAAATTTGAAAAATATTTCCCATATTCTGCAATTCGTCCCCGATATGAACTCCGATACAGAGAAAATACAGTGATATTTTGCCTACGTGACTTTTCTAGAAAGTAGGCGGAGCCTGTATTGTTTACTGTAAAATGTTGATGCTTTCCATAATACGGGCATTCTAAAGTGGCCAACCCCTAGATTTGCAACCAAAATTAATCAACAACGTATCTTTTGTGTTTATTCAAACGATATTTTAACATAACAACAAAACAACTGTTAATTAAACATCGATGATTGCTCAAACTATGTTTTTGTTCACATCAAAAAAGTCTAAATTTCCAAAACCTGGCGCTTTACATAATGACTATCATTCCAAAAATGAACTTACGCTGCTAGAATAACTTTTCGTAATATTGACGTACTAACCAGGGGCAGTATTTTCTTTGTTGTCGAATGAATTATTTACAAGTTGCTGAGTATCCAATGTAAGAAGTTGTGACACTGTAACATCATTACCGGTATAACTAGAATCAAAATTCGACATTTCTTCAAACAAAAAGTTTTTGAAGAACTCATTATCGCTATCCAGAATTGTGAAGTCCATGACGCCATTAAACCTTTTAGAACAAAAGCCAACACGAGACTGCGACAATTTAATTCTTAGGTCAGCATGTACCGGGCAGACATCACGTGACATCAAAGAACGGTGCCGCAGCACTAGATTATTTCCCTGGCTTGTAAATCAATTTTTGGGTGGAGTCGGCGTTTGTCAGTCAACGTTTTGCCGGGTGTGCGGACGTGACAAACTGTAAGCAAGTTATCGTTCATATTTTTAAAAATACGGAACATATTGCTGCGCTCGCCTTCGGCTCGCTTGCAATATATTCTGTATTTTTTAAAATATGAACGATAACTAATACTTATAAGGTTTGATATTTAAAAACAACTACATTCTATTCTTTTCGTCCCGATACCTGACCAGGCAGCTTTAAGGTAGAGATGATTCATGTAAGCCTGATTTTCTTCCATTTTTATGAACGTGGGTTAAAGTTAGATTGCTCAGCAAAGCCAGGCTGTTAAAAAATATTTTAAAAAATACAGAACTTTTATGAGCTTGTTTTTCTTTGAAATAGAAACAGGTAATATTTTCACAGCATCTGTTGAATCCAGAATATGCACACAATTAGCACTATATTAAAGTAAACAAGATGACATAAAACAGTCTAAATCACAAATCTTCCTTCCCATAATTATGGGCATTATAAAAATATTATCACTGAAAAAGAACCTTTGTGCTTCAGTAGCTTATCAGAATTTTTTTTATCAATAAAGGGCTAAGTTCACAAAAAGCCAAAAATGGCCCTGTTTCATAAATTGTTAAAATCTTTACATATGATACCACTATGTGTACCCTTACCAAAACCAGTATTTTTTTTCTTCAATATCTGTTAGTGTGGTTGCTTTGGTAACATTTGTTAATAATAATATTTTTTTTCCATTTTTTATATCTCAACTATATATTTGACTGATAATATATCTAAAATACTAAATTTAATAATACATATTTGTAAATAAGTTCCACCATGTATTACTTAGCATCACATTATTTTGCTGTATTGCTGGTTGCCATAGCAACCGTATTTAGATACAAAAATAAACGCGAACAATTATTTGTATAATAATGAACTTATGAAAGAAAACTACAGTGATGCTCCTTAGTTAAAATACTAATGGTATTGTCAGAAATGATTATTCTGTTTCTGTAAGATCAAACATGTTTAACTATGTCACTACGTTACCAAGGAAACGACTAAATACATAAGACACATAAGGAGGAGACTGCCAATGACACGCACTCTTGTATTGTGTCTAATGTATCAATTAATCGAAAAAGGTTTTCAAGAAATAATAACAATGAAAATGTAATGATAACTATTTTATTAATATTATTACTGTTACTTATTACTAATTACTATTATTAAATGTTACTATGTTGCCATGGAAACGACGAAAAGTCACTGCCAATAGCACACATTTTGTATTGCGTCAAATGTATCAATTCATCGAAAAATGTTTTCTATAAAGGTCTTCAAGAAAATAATAATAATAATAATAGTTTTATTATTATTAATATTATTATAATTATTATTACTATAATTATATGCTATTTTGTACCATAGAAACGACTAATAGAAACATCAGGAGGAGACTGCAATTTTGCACTGTGTCTAATGTATCAATTAATCAATAAAAAGGTTTTCAAATAATAATAAAAATAATAATAATAATAATAATAAAATTAATAATAATAATAATAATAATAATTATAATAATATTATTATTATTATTATTATTATTATTATTATTATGTTACCATGGAAACGACTAAATGACACATAAGGAGGAGACTGCTACATGTAATAACACACATTTTGCATTGTGTTTAATGTATAAATTAATCATAAAATCTATTCAAGAAATAACAACAGCAGCAATAATAATAATAATAATTATAATTATAATTTTATTATTATTAGTAGTAGTATTAGTACTATTATTAAGACATTAAACAATGCAAACGAAATACAAGCTTGGTATTATGATATTATGACAAAATCAAACTGTAGTAAGAAATGGTCAATACATTTTACCGGGTATTACTATCAAACTGGTAATGCCAATACTCCACGTATATTTACATATACCATCTACAACGTTGATGAGCTACTCCTCAGACACACTCTCGTCTGAATCTGAAAAATCAACGGGCTCTGGAATGTTCGCAGCATCATGTAGATACCAGGGATTCTAAAATTTCCAAATCCCAATCGGACATTTGCCGCCGAAATTCCCGCCATTACGACCGACCCCCACCCACCCCAGCCAAAATTATCCCCCCTCACTCCTCCCAATATCATCCGCAATAACACCGACGCCGATCAATTGTTCGATCTTAATTAAATAATTTTCTACGTCCCACACAAAATAACATTTTTACCGTCATCAAAGTCTGAATAAATCGGTAAGCTAAAAACGAAACCGAAAGTAAAAAGTTACATATGCACCGTTTACGTCACTCGTAAGGAAAATGCGTTGTGCTGTGCAAGTCACTATGGGAATTAACAAAGTAGTCAACTTTTTTGTGAAAGGCAAAATTTTTAGTAAAATCTGCATTATATACGTTTCTTAAAATTTGAGTAACAGCAATTTTAAACGTCCTTTTTATTTTATTCCGTCGTCGGTCAATTAGAATTACGCACATCGAACAAACTCATCTGTCTTTAATTGCAAACTGTTATATTGTTTTCGTAAATTATGACAATCACAAATACTGAGTCTTTTAATTCGGTCATCAAACATATAGTTCGTTAATTACCCGCCTTTGACTAGCCGCAGTTCAATTGCAAATTAAATGAACTCGTCCGTTGTTAAAATGAGACCGACCATTTCCCGTTTCATCTATGCCGCAGGCTATTCTAGCGGCGTGTAGTGACTGAAGTCATGGTAGCAGAGTTTTGCAATCGGTAATTGACAGATTTATAGCGGATTAAGCGTGAAAAAATGTACATGTAGGTAATTTCCTTAACAAGTTATGGGCCACTAAGGGTAAACTTATACTGACTTTGAAATTTTCATGACCGATTTTTCTTACCAATTTTGAAATTTCAATCGGACATTTTTACCGAAAATCGGTCAATGACCGATCTGCCGACGATTTTAGAATCCCTGGTAGATACTGTCCCCAGTCCTTGATACCATATTGGTTTTTACCGGAAGACATTCCTAAATACCATAAGATGGATGTTACGTGGGAACAGGTGCCAACAGTCCTAGCACCTGCCCTACACTGACAATACCAAGCTTGTATTTCGTTTGCATTGTACTTGATCCAAATGAGATATGATTTGGAGGACATATGACGACTTTGTAGTCTGACACGGAGCAAGTTTTTGTTTTCACTGAAAATATGGATCTGGCAGTCTCCCCCTATATACTCTTGTATATAACTTGCACTGTTCTTTAGCTGGTATGTTCCTAATGTTAAGTTTCTTAGCATATTGTCATCAAGTTTTGGAAAATCGTGCAAACTGCTGTCTTCAATAGTGGACCATTTACATATGCTTTGCCTCTCCAAATGGTTTTCTTCTACAAACATTTTCAAATTGTTAGTTTGGGATACACGTTCGAGCATTTTTGATGCTATAAGCTCATCCTCTTCCACATCTTTGGTTGCATTTATTGGTTGGAAATATTTGTTAGATATGGCAGGGTAGTATGTGATCAAGGTATTTCCAACGTTTTATACGGGAATTCGCAGCCTCCACAACCCATCTTACCTATTAAATAAACATTCAAAAGAAAGATATGAATCGGTTATTCATCAATTATAAACTTAATTAGTCTCAAACATCTTAATTCACAAGCCAATGATGATATTGCTTAGCGGAATCCATTCTCAAGCATATGATTGGTTGAAATTGAAACCAGTCTCTCAGAAGGCCCAGTTAAAAGCTTGAGTTTTGAGACTGGTCTTAGATGATCTTTAGTCCCGGTTCCCTTCATAATGCGTTCATTATCTAATTAGAGTAACTTCATTTGGAGGAAAACAGATTCAGTGATTTACTTGTTTATATCAATTGAAAATCACATGTCAGAATTGTATTACTCATTTATCTAATTAGAACTAACATAACTGAATCAATTAAAATTACTGGAGAAAGGATAATAATAATAATAATAATAAAATTAATAATAATAATAATATTAATTTTAAAAGCTAAAGGTGTGACTAACGTGAAACAAACGTCCTTTTTGCTCAAAAATGAGCGATTGTAATGTTCAGAGAACGTTGACCAGAATGTCAGGGTGTGACGGCCCCTTAAATAACAATATGTATAAATCTATAAGGACATACCTTGGTCACCAGTCTGCTTGTGTTAGCATCTTCTGTGGACATCTGCTTTTCCCCACGTACCATGAACGCAGGCATTTCCATCTTTATACCGAGATCTTCTAGAAAATGTATTTAGTCCCTGAAACCTCTGTCTACAACAAATATATCACTTGGTTTTACCCAACTTTTGATTTGTTCGACATTATTTTCCACTATATGCCTTAAAATGGAGGCATCATTATTCTTTGTGTCTGCAAAGTAAGGCCCTAAAACACTCAGGAAATATCCAGTAGTGGTAACAATAACCATGGGCTTTACAAGAGGTCTGCCTTTATGAACGCTGTAAGACCGTCTCTGAAACTGGAAGTTGTTACTTTTCTGTATATAGATGTATGTACCATCCAAAACTAAAATAGCCTGGTCTTTGCTATCAGATAAAATAGATTGTGCTAGCACCCGTGTGTGTTTGTTTATGACATCTTCACGTGATACGTGGGAAAATCCAAGGTTTGATGGAACAAACTCTTCCATGAGCACTTTTCTTATGGAAACAATTGCTCTTCGGACGCTTGATCTAGTTAAGTCAAATAGAGTCGACAACATCTTATTTGACAGCCCAGATTTCATCTTAAGCAAAAAAAGTCCAAGTGTGGTAGATGAACTTCTGCAAGGAGTATTTCTAACGAATGGCTTAATAATTGACAATAATTCATGAAACTGCTCTTTGTTTAGTCCGGTCAAGTTAAGAAAGTCATCATCCGAATACAATTCGGCATCATCAAATGAAAGACGTCTAGCTGAACTGGTCTGTGCATGCTGTCTCATTGAATTTAGAAGGTTAAGAATGCTTGTCCTGTTCAAGTAAACATGGTCAACAGTTTTCAAATTATAAATATCTTCAGACTTCAAACTTTCAAACGTATTGTCAAAATGAACTGGGCAACATCTGCTCTGAGATGTTATTAATATATTATGTTTCAAGAAAACATCACTTCTCAATTTCTGTGGAACTACCATCAACTTTGGACCAGGCTTCTTACAATTGAAGCAATATGCATGACTTTTTATTGCACAGTTTATCTTGAGACATACTGATGGTGGACTCATGGGGTCAGCTGATGAATTGCCATTGCCAACATTAGTATTGGACTGAAGATTAGGAGTAAGATTAGGAGTGTTGCTAGATGCTTCTGTGGGCGCTCGATAAACAGGACGGCTGCATTTTCCGCATATGAATTCGTTGCCCGAACAATCTAGCATAAAATTCTTCCTGAGATACTTCCTTATAGTCTTGTTCACCGGTCCTCGCTGGTGGATTTTCAGTTTTTTTCCACATAAAACACATTTTGACAGCATTCTAAAATACAAATCAATAATAAAAGTTCATTTATGATTTCAAAAAAAAAAAGATTACCCACCATGGGTTTTGAACCTGGGGCGCTCGGTCCGAAGTTCGTTATAATTACCACTACACCAACCCTCCTGATGACGTTATAGCATCAGTTTTATTATATATTGTTTACTTCCCATTATTAAATCGCTAAATCTGACGTTTCATATTATGAAAATCTTTTGTGTGTGTGTATGATTTATTTGTATTTATGTATCTAATTTGCAGCTTTACAGTTTTTCACATTTTGTTCATCGCTACTTTTACTTACCAGCCCCGTTAACTCTCCGAATCGGGTTGCCGTCTCTGAAGCATATTGCCGTCTGCATAATCAGATGTGTTAATGTTATTTTTACGCATAACAAAGTAAACAAAATAAAAAAATAGAGTATAGGTATAATATATGTATAAAACTTTACAAACCTGGTTGACTGAGACAGCCAGGAAGCTTTTCCAAGATTAAAACTACATATTACGGCTTCAACAACAAACTAGAGCGCATCGCTAAAAATAGCCATCGGGAGTTGTCGTTCGTGCTATAAAAAGCAATTCGGATAAACACAGTGCGGACACATTCGTGATACATTTCTCCGCTAATAAAATGTCCGAATCAAAAATAAACGCGAGAAGAGATTTCAGCGCAAATTTTGTTCAAATAAAGTCGTTTTTCAGCTGAATTAAATTTGACATAAGCTACATTGACGCCAGATTATTTCATGAATTGCTTATTTGGGACGGGGTGTCACATTGGATATTGCTTTTTTTAAATATGAAGTCCAACTTGCGACATCTCAAACATTATTCCATTTGACTCTGCGATAATGAAATAAACGACTCTCCAAGTATCGACGTGTCGCATCTGGGACTTCATAGTTTAATAAAGTAGTTTTCACACGAAAATGTGCAAATTTTAATATTTGTTGTGCAAACATATACATTTCATCCAAAGTTTAAAACATAAAAAGATCGAATGTTACAAGGCATTTTTACATATTTTCAACAAATATATGTTATATTTTGATAATAAAGAGGTTTTAATAATTCATACATAACTTTATACTTTTTCATTTCACAGGGCCAGTTTAGGCCTTTTGTGAACTTAGCCCTTTGACATATTTTAAGTTGCCTAAAAATATTTGTCATTCATTGTTAATAACCAGGTTTTCTTTTGAAAAAATCTGAAAAAGAAAACCCTGATTATTATATCAGTTATGTCAACATTTCTAGTTTTTTTGTTTAATTTCCCTTTTTTTCAGTAACCTTTTAAGATATAGCTTTGAAACATTCCATAGTTGTACATGATTGCAATCATCATGACAAGTTTCATAACTCATGACTGTATTTTGTCATACATGTAGTTCTGCCCCATTTTCACAATTTAAGAAGAAAACATGGTTTCATCAAATTTCGGCGTCTTCTAGTTTGTGCAATAATTATTGTCCTGTTAAATAACCAGTCTAGATAAAGTCAGTTAATGACTTGAAAAAAGAACTGTATAAAATACAGACAATGCAATTATTTAGCACTCATTACTTTTAATAGACCATCATTCTTTTAATTGATTAATATTTTGCTAATGTATTCAAGTAAACATTATTACAGAACTGAAAATCAAGAAATTGACATTTTTTGTGTTTCCACTCCGTTTCATTTCCATTTCAATTGGCAACGTTTTCTGCTGCGCTTCCATTCCGTTTCCGTTGCGTTTCCATTCCGTTTCCATTTCGATTAAAACGCTTTCAACGCTGCGTTTCCAGCGGTTTTTCCGTTTCTAGCGTTTTTTTTCCGTTTCTAGCGTTTCTTCCGTTTTTTGTGTTTCCAGCGTTCCATTATCCAGCTTCCGTGCGTTTTTACTGTTTCCATTGTTAAATATTTTCGTTCAACAAATTTCAGTTGTTAATGTCGAAACATGTAGATTTCTATAAAATGGAATGAAATTAGGCGAGAAACTTCTGACTGGCGTTGAAAAATTGGCATTACCATGTTTGCACCAAGACTATGCGTTGAAGGCGATCCGATCCGGCGAAGGAAAACAATGAGAACTTTTCCATGTAAATGTGGCAAATTAAATGTTTCTGGGACAGCTTAGATAGTATTTATAGAAACTATAAAGCCCTTAGTAGGATTCTCTTATATTCTCTAATAGCGGTATTCATTCGCTCTTACTTTTGATTTATTTGTTGTTTTTTTAAAGAAGAGTCTAAAAAAGAATGTCACAATGTACATGTAAATTCCCTAAAATTCCGATAATTTATCTGCCTCGGGCAAATGTTGCCATGACAACTATCAGTGATATCTATATCTTATAGGTAATAAAATTGTCAAACCGCTTACAAAGAATTATAGACGGTCAATTATGAAATTAGGTATCAAACTGAAGTTGACAAAAAACTTTAAAATTATTAGTTTGTAAATTTAAAAACAACTACATTGTTATAAAATTTACAGAAGATTATCATTTTTGTTAGCGACCCTGTTTCAGCATGGTAGCATTACTACTGCGCGTATGTCAAGTCGGAATAAATAAATTTACTGAATAATTTAGCATCAGTTTGCATTGGTAACTAGGTGATTTTAATATCAGAATAATATTAATCACTAAGGAACAATATAGTTTAAGATTCATATTAAGTTCGCGCAAATTCCCTGTGCGGGGCACACGTGCTTATACATGTACATGACTCTAGCTGACGCCAGGATTAAAGTGATACAAGAACATTGTCTGCACGATAATCATGCCTTAGAGCGTATTTACCATTGTATTTCTAACAACTCTGTAAAAGTTATGGTCTTATGAAGATTTTACATCATTTAGGTGCTAAAATATTTAGCTCCAGTGATGTAACCCCACGTGCGTCCCGACACGACCGATATCTATCTTTCTCTATTCACGGGACATTCATTTCAATACACTTCATATTAATTTAAATATCTGAGTAAGATGCAAGTGCGATGAGCTATCGTTGCGTTTTGTTTTGTTTTTTAAGCATGCATGCGTATTCGAAAAGTAGTTTGTTTAGAAACTGAAACTTTAGAAACAAATATTGTATTCACTTACGCTCATTAAATTAAGTATTGCAATACTGCAAAGTGACTAAGCTTTCGAGAGTTACATTGGATATTTGTTCAGTATAAACAGAAAAAAAATCGCACAATGTCCACTGGAGGTAACCTCTTCTTGACTAACGGGAAAGTGCCTACTGTTGATAATTCAAAGGGAGATCACTTTTTCCAAACTTGCTATTGCTGAATAATTATATTAAGACAAAACGCAGCTTGTAAAAAAAATATTGGAACAAACATCGTATTAAATGTAATGTTGTATTTTGCGGGTGCCATACACTTATTTGGAAACTTAAAATAAACAACACGATCAGTTATAAATAACAACTATCTACTGGTCAAAGATCACCGCTAGTGAAATCTAATGTAAAAGATCGTACATTATTTTAATTATTGATAATTGAGAGCCTTTCAGTGCAGAAAGGATTCAACACAATCTTAATTTGAAACGTTCAGTTTTAAAACAAGAGTTTAAATTGTTGTGATCTTTGTTGAATAATTGAATGTTGAAAGCAATATTTTCTATCTGAATGCGAATCGTTCTTAGACCAAAACACAAACAGATCACAAATACCACCCACAACGAAACCTTCTACATGCTTCGCGCAAGAAGCGTGCATCTCGTGCAAATCATGTCTTTTTAATTGCACACGTCTGACGTATTGTTAACGTTTCATTGTACGTCATATGTATTTTACATCATATGTTTATGATGTATTCGGCGAGCAAACAACGTGTATTTTCGAACAAATCACATGGTTTTTACCACCAGATATTCTGATATTATTGTCGGCGTTTGATTGTAGGTCATATTTAATGACGAATGTTAAATTCCTGAAAACATTATTTTCCAAAGGGCAGTTGATGCTGTTTCCTATGAGTAAAATAAACCATTGCAACATGTTATTTCGTTTTTCATTTTTCAATCCCCGACGCAAGAAATAAAATAATGTTGCGTTGTCCCTACGTTTTGCTAGATCTCTTCAATATCGCGTTTTAAAGCTTTAAAACAAATAAATAAGGACACATCTTCAAATTATCAGAGATCAAAAAACGTGCACGCATAAATATAGGTTCAAGTGAAAAATATATTCACCCGAGGTCCTTATGCATATACATGTAGCGAAATGTCTAATCTTTCGATAAATGTGTAACAATTGCTCGATCAGCGCTGAATAATGGTAAATATTTAGACTGATCATTACTGGAAACAAGTGTCCCACGAAGCGTCAATTCAACAACTATTATTTTCGTTAAAATTAATTTCGTACAAAGAAACGGTTAGAACGTTACTATAAATAATCGGGTGACCTAGAAACGGTAAAAATGCTACTATAAATAAGCGGGTCGTTTCTAGCGATCCGATTATTCAGTTTCTACCGTTTCTAGCGTTCCAAGCGCTCCGATTATAGCGTTTCTACCGTTTCAAGCGTTCCAAGCGTTTTTAGCGCTCCGTTGCGTTTCCATTTCGATAGCGTTCCATTTCCATTGCGTTTCCGTTTCAACATAGAGTGAAAAGCGTTTCATTTCCATTTCCACTCAGTTTCGTTTGTCAATTTCGTGATTTTCAGTACTGTATCATAGAATGTCATATAAATACTTTTTGTAAAAAAACCAACCAGCTAGCTTGCTTAACTAAAAAAAAACTTGCTTAGTTTACAAATTGACAGAAGTATTGGTGAAGGTTGGTGTTCACCTACCTTAGTTTCATGCTCAGATGTCGCACATATACTGTTAATGCAGATAGGTTTGAAACACTTCAAAATCAATACAAAAGTGATAATCATGTGCATAAAATTGTATTGCGAAGCTTGTCCTATGTTTTAATAGAATCTTTTTTACTGTTTGTTAAGATTCATTGGCATCACTGCACTGACAAGCAAAAACCTAAATGACATTTGAATGTCAAATTTCTGAAGTTAGTTTTACTAATTACAAAATAAGGTAACTTAATACAAGAAAATGTAAGATCCTTCTGTTTTTGATTGTCTCTGTTTGAATCTTCTGTCATCAAAGGCAAATATTTCTCCTTCAAAGAGAGGGAAACAAGCCAGATTATTAAATGAAATAAGAGTACTTAATTTTAAAGCTACTGTTTAAATTAAGTTGGGCCTAATAAGCATCCTTTGTTCTTTAAAGTATTTTTTGTGGCATTATGTCTTGGCACATGTTGATTTAGCCAGTTGTGAGCAAGAAATGAAAGATTTACTCCTAACGTGATTAGTGTTCACACCAGGATGCAAGATTATAAAAGTGAGAATGGAAACCAGTCTCAAATCTCGTGTCCTCTCCAACTACCTTGTAGATACAGACATAACACTTTACTCCAGAAATATTCATTTTTATGCGTGCCACCAGTGTAGATCTCTGCAGCTGGATCTGCACTGGCCGCATCTTTGTCAGAAACCTAATAAATTTAATGTAAACAGACTCCAGATCACATTTCAACAAGTTTGCTAAACACCAAGTTTACCACACATCACTGTAAAGTTTTTATTATATGTACTTACATTTAAAATTATTTAATGATGAATCAAGAAGGTCCCCATTGCCAGGGGTTTTTCTGCCTCATAAAAAGTCTGGTCATTTCAGGAATTTTTTATCAACAAAAATGTCAATTTTGGGAATTTTTGCATCAATAAAATTGTTGAATTGGGGAAATTTTTTATGTGCATTTATTTTGCATAATCAGATTGTTGTGTCGCCTGCGATAGCAGGTAGACACATAGGGATCCTATTGTCCGGCGGCGGCGGCGTCGTCTTCTTCTTCGTCATCGGTGCCGTTGTCCGGTAGTCCCCCAACTTTAACCTGAAACTTAATGTTGCCTATAACTTTGAAAGTACTTGTCCTATTCACTTCATACTTGGAATATATCATCAGCATGAACAATGCCATCTGTGACGACAAGAATGATAACTCCAGTTTCAATAGTTTTTGAGTTATGCCCCTTTCAAATGCAACTTTAACCTGAAACTTAATGTTGCCTATAACTTTGAGAGTGCTTGTCCTATTCACTTCATACTTGGAATACATCATCAGCATGAATAATGCCATCTGTGACGACAAGAATGATAACTCCAGTTTCAATATTTATGAGTTATGCCCCTTTCAAATGCAACTTTAACCTGAAACTTAATGTTGCCTTTAACTTTGAGAGTGCTTGTCGTATTCACTTCATACTTGGAATACATCATCAGCATGAACAATGCCATCTGTGACGACAAGAATGATAACTCCAGTTCAATATTTTTTTAGTTATGCCCCTTTCAAATGCAACTAACCTGAAACTTAATGTTGCCTATAACTTTTAAAGTACTTGTCCTATTCACATTGTAATTGGAATATATCATCAGCATGAACAATGCCATCTGTGATGACAAGAATGATAACTCCAGTTACAAAATTTTTTGAGTTATGCCCCTTTCAAATGCAACTTTAACCTAAAACTTAATGTTGCCTATAACTTTGAGAGTGGTTGTCCTATTCACTTCATACGTGGAATATATCAACAGCATGAACAATGCCATCTGTGACGACAAGAATGATAACTCCAGTTTCAATATTTTGGAGTTATGTCCCTTTCAAATGCAACTTTTAACATGAAACTTAATGTTGCCTATAACTTTGAAACTACTTGTCCTGTTCACTTCATACTTGGAATACGTTATCAGCAAGATCAACAACATTGGTAACAAAAAGAATCATAACTTCTGTTTGATTATATTTTGAGTTATGCCTCTTTCAAATGCAACTTTAAGATGAAACTTATTGTTGATTTAACTTTGAAAGTAATTGTCCTATTCACTTGATATTCGAAATAAATCATCTTCATTAACCACGTCATTATGAAGAACAAGAATGATAACTCCTGCTGGACTAATTTTAATGAGTTTTGTCCCTTAAATATACAACCTTAACATGAAACTTAATGTTGCCTATAACTTTTAAAGTACTTGTCCTATTCACTCTTTGAATAAATCATCTTCATGAACAACAACAACATTGATTACAACAAGAATCATAACTCCTGTTTGACTATTTTTTTTCAAATGCAAATTTCACATGAAACTTAATGGTGCATATAATTTGAAAGTACTTGCCCTATTCACTGAATAATTGGATTGTATCATCAACATGAACAGTGCCATCGACAACTACAAAAATTATAACTCCTGTTTGAATATTTTATGAGTTATGTCCCTTTCAAATGCAACTTTAACATGAAACTTAGTGTTGCCTGTAAAATGGAAAGTACTTGTTCAATTCACCTAATACTTTTAATAACTCATCTCCGTGCAAAAACCAATTTTGAAGATGATAACTCGGGTTTCACCATTATTATAGTTATTCCCCTTTTAAATGCAATTTAGATGACACATGTGTTCAGTGGTGTAGTATTGAAATCAACTTAAATAAAATATTTTTATTATATATGATTTAACATAGGCCCACATTTCAACTTTTTCCATGCAGGCGACACATGTGTTCCGCGGAACACAACATTCTAGTTACTATACCAATACATATTGCCATTGGGAATTGCAGGGTATACAGTTCGTATTTTTGGCCGTTATTTATTGCTTCTAACACTGAACCCCAGAAATTGTATATTAAATTTTGTATTTCCATATATTTTATTTAATTTCAGCAGGAATTTTGGAAAGAAAGGAATTGTTTTCAATAAGGAAAAAGTGTTGGCTGGATATCATTGGGAATGGGATTGTTTGCTTCAAGAACACCACTAAATTATCAACAATGATACCCATTTTTTAAATATCATCCCATTCAAATAAACCTCAAAAACACATTACAATTGTTAAAACATTAGTCTGTATAAAATTTTAAATAATTGTTATATGAATCATTAATCATGTGTGATAACACTGTTCTGCTGAGCATCATTGTGCACAGGAAACATCAACTGTAACTTTATATTTGAAGGTGGCTTATGTCACATGTCAGGATGAAAATCCATGTATTAAGTGGTTTAAACATTACAATTTATAATTTGAACTTTAGGAGACCTGTAAACAAACCAAATGTGATGTAGTTTTCTTACACAGTCAAGTACAAGTGAATATTCTTGAAGTGGAAGCTGTTACAGAATTACTAACACAGTAAAATTCACTCACATGTCCTAAAATGAAATGTAATGATTAGCCCAAATTTCAGTGGAAATTTCTCTTTATCAGTCATTTGTAGGCTTAAAAAACATAGAAGTACAATTAATATAACCACATCTGAAACATTAAAGTATTCCACCCTATATAGTGAATAGGCAGCCTTAATTAATTGGCCATTGATTAATTGCCAGTTCATTTTTCTGATGTTTATGCCAAGAAATTAATTAGAATGCATTAATTATAAGAAACATTATTGTACTTATCAAATTTCCATTTTATGACAATATTTCTCATAAGTTAATGCTCTTTAATATACCTTGTCATTAATATTTGCATGCCGAAATGTATTATGGTCTTCAAATGCCTTCTTCTACTGTCATTTCAAAAGTGTAATGACAGAAATTTCCGCACTAAATAGTCTGTCAAAGTTAAAACCCAAGGACTTTAAGTTTCACAATACATGCAATATTCCCTGTTCATCCATAAAGTGCTGGAAAGGTGATTTATTGTAACCATGCACCTGCTTTCTGTCATTTGGTTTCCATAGTAACAGTTCTGGGGAAATTGATTGGGTTGCATGACGATGCAGATTGGTTAACCTTAATGAGGTAAAGCGGCTTCTCATTTTAATTAGTACATAATCAGTAGCAGCATCTTAGAGAAGAGTTGCCTGATATATAAAACCACTTGTCAATCTGGGAACGGTGACTTTTGTTTCCTATATTTATTGTAATTTCATACTTTCTGTGGTACTTAATGGTTTCCTGATGACTCTTCACATAAAAAAATGCTCAAAATGTAGGTGAACAATTTTCATTCATTTTCATAAATTGCTTTAGTTAGTTGATTGACAACCACATAAGTCAAGCATCTAATTGTTCTCAGTGCGACGCTACCAACAAAGGGAAAATGACGATGATTATAAGAATTGTGTTACTGACCCTGTTTAAAGGTTACTCACACCACAGATGCTGGTTAACCCTTTGCTCCGTGGATATGACTTATATCCTATCGGCTGTCAATATAGATCTAGATCAACTGCAGACTTCCCGAAAGTTGCCAGACCGAAGGACCTGTCTGGTAAAATTTGGGCCGGTCCGACATGATTTCGTTTGTTATCTGACCGAGTGTCAGACAAAAATTTGAACTTAGTCTGCAGCTTATTCCTTTTTAACATGTTTCCATCAGACAGAATTTGTTTTGGTCAGACAGATTTTCACATCTTATCTGACCAAATGTCTGACACTTTTTTTCAACTTTCGGGAAGTCTGCAACTGGCATCTTTGTGCCATCTGGACTGGATCTACACTATTTAACTTAGGTTATTTATGCCTGTGTGAATCAAATGGTATAGATCCTGACCATAGTTACTTACTGGTAGGTTATTATACTGAAGGAGAACTTTGGAATGGCTGCGAGTTGTTTCAACTATACATTGATCCCGAAGAACCCAAGTGCACCTCCTGCCTACAAAAGACTTTTGCAATTACATTTTGCATACACCTTGATGTTGTTTTGTTGAACAACACTATTTTGCTTTACATTTACATAGATTTTGTAAACACATTTACTTTTGAAATTCCTTTAGTTTCATGAACGCAATGAAAATTTTCATTAAATTACTTAGGAAATAATCAAACTTTCAAAAAGGCAAAGTATAATTAAAATTTGAGTAATTTAAGACAAACACTTAGGACAACCAGATACAGCATCTCCTTGAAAGCAGCCGCTTCATTTAATCACATAAATGGTTTCCTGCTGTAAATTGAGTTGACTTTGCCTAATTGAAAACAGTAATTAAGCAATCAGTAAAGTCAAGGATAAAAAGAACAATATTGTAGTTTGATACTGCTCTCTTCTAGATCTCCAGATGCAGATCTCCAGATAAAACAAGTTTTATGTATAAGCTGCCAAAGGTGAAAATCAAATGTAATCAGAATAAAAACACTGACAAGGAGTCAATGCCCTATGAACTTTTACTTCGGTTTCACACCACCAGCTATGAACTTTCTCCTGTGTTTCACACCACCAGCTATTAAGCCACTCTATTACTGTCAATTTAAATTTTGATCAAGAAAAAGAGAAAAGGAATGGTTTCTCTAATATTTTATGTTACTTTTATATGATTCAAGTGATAAGTGGTGAACAAAATATTAACCCTTTCCTCCATATATATGGCATATGCATATCACTTGTGCCAACAGTGTAGATGCAGATCAGCAAGCACATCACTGTGCCATCTGATCAGGATCTAAACTGTTCATATTTGGATTCTTTAGGTTATTTCCGATCAGGAGGTGAACGCTGTAGATCCAGATTAGATGGCATTGATGTGTGCAATAAAGGCATATGTATGTAGTAAAGGGTTAAAAAACAATGACAATATTTAAATTTTCCATTTACATCTTTTCTTATGTTTTTCCATTTATTTACTGTGTTATTTCGAAGTCATTTAATTTTTGTGTATTTTGGGCTACAAAACTTGTGTGAAAATCAAGCCCCAGCGAATTTATGCCTGTGCAAAAGTGGCAAATTTTGCCCCAACGTGAATTTTATCCATGCAAAATTAAATTATACTACAGTTCATTTTTATGCCCCCGCCATGAAATGGCGACGGGCATTAAGAGTTGCTCCTGTCCGTCCGTCCGTCCGTCCGATATTCTCGTGAACGCAACTCCTCCTACACTACTGGTTGGAATTTAATGAAACTTGACCACAATGCTTGGCCTGATATGTTGTTGTGCATAAAGGTGGGGTTTTGCTCTTACATGTTCCGTTCAGAAGTTATGGCCCGTTGATAATTCCATTTACATTAGTTTCAATAGGAATATATCTTGTGAACGCAACTCCTCCTACACCTCTGCTGGGAATTTGATGAAACTTTACCACAATGCTTGGCCTGATATGTTGTTGTGGAAAAAGGTGGGGTTTTGCTCTTACATGTTCTGTTCAGAAGTTATGGCCCTTTGATACTTCCATTTACATTAGTTTTAATAGGAATATATCTCGTTTCTTATATTTTGTGCATTTTGCCCATAACTTAAAAACTACTTGAGATACTGCCTTGAAACTTGAAATATATTTTCACCATCAAAATCTACATCATAACCAACAAGACCCATAACCATGCTTCCAATATTTTCAAATTATGCCCCTTTTTCACTTACATTTTATGTTAAGAAAAATATACACTTTGCCCTTATCTTTGTTTGGAATGGAGGGATTTCAAAATAACTTGGCAAAAATGTTCACCATAACAAGGCGGTGTGTCGTGACTGTAAGTCCAAGGTCAAGGTCACTGTTACTAAAAATAGAATTTTCTTGCAAAATCTTGTCAGCTCTGTAACTTTGTTATTTCTTATTGGATTTTTAAATAACTTGGTATAATTGTTCACCATATCAAGACGGTATGTCACATACATGCCCAAGCCTTTAGGTCCAAGGTTAAGGTCACTGTTACTAAAAATAGAATTTTCTTGTCCGGGCTGTTACTTTGTTATGAATGGAGGGATTTCAAAATAACTTGGCACAAATGTTCACCATGACAGGGCGATGTGTCACGTACCATGCCCATGCCTGTACATCAAAGGTTAAGGTCAGTGTTACTTAAAATAGAATTCTCTTGTCCGGGCTGTTACTTTGTTATGAATGGAGGGATTTCAAAATAACTTTGCACAAATGTTCACTAAGACAAGGCAGTGTGTCCGCACAATACCCAAGCCTGAAGGTCCAAGGTCACTGTTACTAAAAATATAATTTTCTTGTCCAGGCTGTAACTTCATTATAAATGGAGGGATTTCAAAATAACTTGACACAAATGTTCACCATGACAGGGCGGTGTATCGCGTACCATGCCCATGCTTGTAGGTCAAGGTCACTGTTACTTAAAATAGAATTCTCTTGTCCGGGCTGTAACTTTGTTAGGAGTAGATTGATTTCAAAATAACTTGACACAAATGTTCATCATGACAAGATGGTGTGTCCCGTTTCATGCCCATGCCTAGGTCCAAGGTCAAGGTCACTGTTACTAAAATAGAATTTTCTTGTCAGGGTTGTAACTACATTAGGAATATAGTAATTTCAAAATAACTTGGCAGAAATGTTCACCATGACAAGGTGGTGAGTTGTGTACCATGTCCATGCCTGTAGGTCCAAGGTCAAGGTCACTGTTACTAAAAATAGAATTTCCTTGTCCGGGCTATAACTTTGTTTTGAATGGAGGGTTTTCAAAATAACTTGGCACAAATGTTCACCATGACAAGGCGGTGTGTTGCGTACATTACCCATGCCTGTAAGTCCAAGGTCAAGGTCACATTGCATTGCATTAGCACCAACTTCTTCACAGACATTTCCGTAATGAGAAGACAGCAGTGCCACAAATACAAATAATTTACTTGATCATCAAGTTTATGCATATTCTTATAATTACTCGAACAGCACTGTCTTTGAAATGCTATTATTCCCATCATTGCACTTTAGTATCTGGAAACGATGCATAGCGGGGGCATCCGTGTCCTATGGACACATTTCTAGTTTATTAAAAGTATCACCAGTCCCCAGAAGGAATGAAATTGCCAAATGTTATCTAAACTTACTTAAATAAGTGGTTTTGTATCTGTGAATTGATACTCAACAATCTTTGCATGACTTTTTGGTTCCTTAATTCTTCTGGTATGACTACCAGCTGCCTTTGTGATGTTGTTTTCATGGAAGTGCTTGTCTTGTATATGTTCTATGTGTGCATTTGAATGATTTGTGTTTGTGCCAGGTTTTGCTTGAAAGCATATGGAATGGTCTTTAGTCCTGTTATCATAAAAATCTAATTTGATTGATGGATAAAAAAAGAACATTGAAAGCCACATAACACAAACACATATGAAAATGTTGCAGGCTTGGTTGAGCCTGTTTATGATCAGCACTGTTCATGCTGCCTGGCCCAGTCTGTGATCAGCACTGTTCATGCTGCCTAGCCCAGTCTGTGATCAGCACTGTTCATGCTGCCTAGCCCAGTCTGTGATCAGCACTGTTCATGCTGCCTGGCCCAGTCTGTGATCAGCACTGTTCATGCTGCCTGGCCCAGTCTGTGATCAGCACTGTTCATGCTGCCTAGCCCAGTCTGTGATCAGTACTGTTCATGCTGCCTGGCCCAGTCTGTGATCAGCACTGTTCATGCTGCCTGGCCCAGTCTGTGATCAGTACTGTTCATGCTGCCTGGCCCAGTCTGTGATCAGCACTGTTCATGCTGCCTGGCCCAGTCTGTGATCAGCACTGTTCATGCTGCCTGGCCCAGTCTGTGATCAGCACTGTTCATGCTGCCTAGCCCAGTCTGTGATCAGCACTGTTCATGCTGCCTAGCCCAGTCTGTGATCAGCACTGTTCATGCTGCCTAGCCCAGTCTGTGATCAGTACTGTTCATGCTGCCTGGCCCAGTCTGTGATCAGCACTGTTCATGCTGCCTAGCCCAGTCTGTGATCAGCACTGTTCATGCTGCCTGGCCCAGTCTGTGATCAGTACTGTTCATGCTGCCTGGCCCAGTCTGTGATCAGCACTGTTCATGCTGCCTGGCCCAGTCTGTGATCAGCACTGTTCATGCTGCCTAGCCCAGTCTGTGATCAGCACTGTTCATGCTGCCTAGCCCAGTCTGTGATCAGCACTGTTCATGCTGCCTGGCCCAGTCTGTGATCAGTACTGTTCATGCTGCCTAGCCCAGTCTGTGATCAGCACTGTTCATGCTGCCTAGCCCAGTCTGTGATCAGTACTGTTCATGCTGCCTGGCCCAGTCTGTGATCAGCACTGTTCATGCTGCCTAGCCCAGTCTGTGATCAGTACTGTTCATGCTGCCTGGCCCAGTCTGTGATCAGCACTGTTCATGCTGCCTAGCCCAGTCTGTGATCAGTACTGTTCATGCTGCCTGGCCCAGTCTGTGATCAGCACTGTTCATGCTGCCTAGCCCAGTCTGTGATCAGTACTGTTCATGCTGCCTGGCCCAGTCTGTGATCAGTACTGTTCATGCTGCCTAGCCCAGTCTGTGATCAGTACTGTTCATGCTGCCTGGCCCAGTCTGTGATCAGCACTGTTCATGCTGCCTGGCCCAGTCTGTGATCAGTACTGTTCATGCTGCCTGGCCCAGTCTGTGATCAGCACTGTTCATGCTGCCTAGCCCAGTCTGTGATCAGCACTGTTCATGCTGCCTAGCCCAGTCTGTGATCAGCACTGTTCATGCTGCCTGGCCCAGTCTGTGATCAGTACTGTTCATGCTGCCTGGCCCAGTCTGTGATCAGCACTGTTCATGCTGCCTAGCCCAGTCTGATCAGCACTGTTCATGCTGCCTAGCCCAGTCTGTGATCAGTACTGTTCATGCTGCCTGGCCCAGTCTGTGATCAGCACTGTTCATGCTGCCTGGCCCAGTCTGTGATCAGCACTGTTCATGCTGCCTGGCCCAGTTGCCTAGCCCAGTCTGTGATCAGTACTGTTCATGCTGCCTAGCCCAGTCTGTGATCAGCACTGTTCATGCTGCCTAGCCCAGTCTGTGATCAGCACTGTTCATGCTGCCTAGCCCAGTCTGTGATCAGCACTGTTCATGCTGCCTGGCCCAGTCTGATCAGCACTGTTCATGCTGCCTAGCCCAGTCTGTGATCAGTACTGTTCATGCTGCCTAGCCCAGTCTGTGATCAGTACTGTTCATGCTGCCTGGCCCAGTCTGTGATCAGCACTGTTCATGCTGCCTGGCCCAGTCTGTGATCAGCACTGTTCATGCTGCCTGGCCCAGTCTGTGATCAGCACTGTTCATGCTGCCTGGCCCAGTCTGTGATCAGCACTGTTCATGCTGCCTAGCCCAGTCTGTGATCAGCACTGTTCATGCTGCCTAGCCCAGTCTGTGATCAGCACTGTTCATGCTGCCTAGCCCAGTCTGTGATCAGCACTGTTCATGCTGCCTAGCCCAGTCTGTGATCAGTACTGTTCATGCTGCC
Organism: Corbicula japonica; assembly: GCA_038501625.1. NCBI lineage: Eukaryota > Metazoa > Mollusca > Bivalvia > Venerida > Cyrenidae > Corbicula > Corbicula japonica. The sequence goes on from JAZAYU010000130.1 coordinate 1,358,795, forward strand.
TAGCCCAGTCTGTGATCAGCACTGTTCATGCTGCCTAGCCCAGTCTGTGATCAGTACTGTTCATGCTGCCTAGCCCAGTCTGTGATCAGCACTGTTCATGCTGCCTAGCCCAGTCTGTGATCAGTACTGTTCATGCTGCCTAGCCCAGTCTGTGATCAGCACTGTTCATGCTGCCTAGCCCAGTCTGTGATCAGTACTGTTCATGCTGCCTAGCCCAGTCTGTGATCAGCACTGTTCATGCTGCCTAGCCCAGTCTGTGATCAGTACTTTCATGCTGCCTAGCCCAGTCTGTGATCAGCACTGTTCATGCTGCCTAGCCCAGTCTGTGATCAGCACTGTTCATGCTGCCTAGCCCAGTCTAGTCATCTAGCTTATATTTTACATGGTATTTTATTTGACATTCAATTCTTACACAAACAAGATCATAGAAATATACAAAAACATACTGACAGTTCATTCATTTAAATGGGCATGAAACTCTGTGGTTTTCAGGGAGATGACAATGCCTGGTTTTCAGTGAATTGGCGTTGTCAGGGATTCATAAATTTGTGATTTTCAATTCTCTAAAAACATAGTTACTTAATATTTGTTTATTCAGCAAGTTCATTGTCATTACTTCCCTGTATCTTCTTTTATTACCATACTGGTCCATAGAATTAATTGCAGCACACTGTGATGTTCATGTTGGAAATAAGAGCTCCTCTGTAGAGTGATATTAGTTGGATGGTCAGTTGATAAATCCATGAATCTACTTTAACCATTTCCTCCATAAATACGCATTTTTAAGCATGTGCGACCAGTGTAGATCCAGTTCAGCCGTCACATCTGTGCAGTCTGATCAGGTTCTGCACTAGTCGCATTTTGGTCAGAAATAACTTAACGAATCAAAAAGCGAACAGTGCAGATCCTGATTAGATGACACAGATGTGCCTGCTGATCTGGATCTAAACTGTTTGCCCATGCAATAAAGGTGTGTCTATGGAGAAAAGGGTTAAACAGCAATAAAGAATATGGAACTATTTATTATTTGACGTGGAACAGTTTAAGTTGAGCAATTACTGATCATATTTAAATTTTACCCTTAACTCCAGTTAGATATGACTTTAATCACAAAAACTGAACAGTGTAGATCCAGATCAGACATGAAGGGGATTTAAATGTCTGTTGTCTGACATCATATATTGTCAACATTTTTGTATATTATAATCCTAAAATCACCAAACTCACTGAGAATCTTGAACATTAAAATTATTCAGGCTAATGGCTTCACAAACATCACATGAATGGCAGAATTTAAACAGGTCCAGAGTTTGGGTTGACAAGTTTTGCTTCACCAGAGATAAAATAATAGAAAAGCTAGTTAGCACTGTTTATTTTTCATTGGATTAACACTTATTTTGCTCTGTATGTGCCAGTTTTGTGTTGTGACTAAATGTTCTTAGATTTATATTATTATATTCTGACCATTTATGGTATTCCCCAAAAGTGGGAAATCATTGAAACCTACTTATATCTGTCAGAGAATTACAGATTTAACCTAGATTAGGTAGGTTATAATTCATATTTTAGACTTAATTGAACATACAAAATTGTAGAAGAAATCAAGGTTGTTGATGTATTTACCCCCAGAAGCCAACAGATGATTATTATAGAAATAAATTACCCTGGAAAGAGCAATTAGCAAATTGACAAGTTTTAAAATATGTTCCAATCTATCAAATGGAGCTTTATATATGTAAGACCATGACTGTTTTTTACCAAGATTTGAGAATCTGATGATTGGTTTTACAATGGCATCTTCCTGTTATTTGTGACAAAAATGGTAGATATGTGTGGGCTTCAGGAGATGTGTGAAACTAATCAGTTAAATATCTGTACATTTATTATGTAAAATGAATTAATGAACGGAAAATGATAAAATGATTTGATGTTAAATATATTTTTCTTTAACTTGATGTAGGAGTGGTAAGCTTTCCAGAAATTTGGATAAATTTTGTTAACTTCATCATATAAAAAATTAAAGGGATGTAATTACAAAATTGTTACTTCACAATGAAATCAGGGGGGCCAACGTATTTGTTTTTTGCGGAAAAGTAAGTGAGGGACATGTTCTGTGCGGAACAAAATGGTGGAATATCTCGTTATTTTGTGCATTTCCGGAGATATTTTGACCTGGTAAGTAGGTTTATATCACTGTTATCGTAATATAAATACGCCTACCCGGAGGCCAGACATGTAAGCTTGACTCGGTTTTTTAACCTATGTTTCTAGAGGCCTTAACAAAAAAGTTATTGAATGTATAAACTGAAAGATTGTTTGTTTACAAAGCGAAAATAGAAAATTGCGTGACTTGAAACTGCGTTTTTAGTCAAAATATACCGTTCTTGGACCTATTTTAGCTTATTAACACCAAGGTTTAGCATATATTTCTTTACGACAGCTTTTGCACTTTACATGGGTACTTAATGACCAATGTTTTAAAGTTCAAACACCTTAAATGTTTGCCGTGGAAGTGGTAAGCATTGTTTTGTTAGGTGCAGAATCTGAATAACTAACTTGAATGTGTTAATGTAAGTGTAAGTAAGACAAGAGCTGGTAACTAATGTTAATAATCAAAACAAAAGCCAATTTGTTACCCAAATCCGAATGTCTCTCGTATTTGTTATGCAAAATTACCTACCACATACACTTGTACAGTCGAACCTCGATAATTCGAACTCGACGGGACCGGTAAAACAGTTCGAATTATCGGGGTGTTCGAATTATCGAAGGTCTGTCGGCCGTCGGAAGTGGATATTTTTTGTTCATGTTTTTATTATCTGTTTATCTACATTATCTTTTGTATGTGAAATTTTATTTCAAAACTATATATGCATGTTTACATAATTATAAACATGTACATGAACGTAACTCAAATACATTTTGTCATAAATAATATACATAGTGAATGATAGCACAAATCATAAATCACAAATCTTCACGTCACAGATGTTTAATTTACAGACTTTGACATGCTAGTTTGAATGGCCGCCGGCCTTACAAAGTCTTTTTTCATTAGAACATTGTACATCTTGCACAACATGCTTAGTTCATGCTCACTATTATCCTGACATTCAAAGTTGCTCAGCTTGAGGAAGAAGGCTACTATCTTCTGTTTCAGACATGCTGATAAGATATGATTAAAATTAATTTTGGTCTTCGTTTTATAAACAATCATAAACAATTATATTCGCTCAATTTTTGTTTGCAAATTTAGTTTGCAAGTCTTAATTATTTAAAATTTTCTTTAATTATATTTCTGATAAGATTTTAAAGAAATCAAATAATTTAATATTATTTGTTTGTAACAGGTATCGCGTTGCTTGATTTGTGTCAGTTTCACAGCGTGTGCTATTCATAAGGCGCCGCTATTGTTATCCGCTTGAAGTGTGAAAACTTTAACATGTCATAATTTTGAGCGATATATTTCAAAGGTGTTTGAAATACCGAGAGTGAAATTAATAGAAATTCAATAGGACGGACTGGACTTTGAGTTCGAAGTTTGAAATATCGGGTGTTCGAATTATCAACAGTTAATGCATATAAGGTATATAGGCGTTTTGCCGGGAATGAGATACGAGTTCAAATATCTACGGTGTTCGAATTATCGAAGTTCGAATTATCGAGGTCCGACTGTATATTGGTCTGCCTCTTGATGTGTGTTCATTACATTATTACTTTTTAGTAGTACTATAGTACTATAATAGTACTTAGTAGTACTATAAATATATAGGCGCCCCATTATATGTAAATGGTAATGGCGCCGTTACATACGTCTATTTTATTTCAGATCGAGACAATTCACGATGCCAGGGTATAAGAAGAAGTCTCATCTGCATTTTGAGAAGAGGGACACAAAACGGACAATTTGAGGCACTCCATACAAACGTTTGAAGCGTATTTGCGGCACAACCACACCAAAAATGATGATTGCAGTTTACTTGACTTGATATGTTTAAATAAATGAAGTACTATGTTGGTCAAAAGTAACATTGTACTACTCGTTATCTGTATTAAATATATGTATATCTAATTAAAAGGTTCGCTTTTATATTTAGAGTTGCAACTCCATATTTCAAGGTGCAGGTCAAAATAAAGAGGTGCTCCTATATGTCCAAACAATGAAATAGAGGTGTTCTCTGAATTTAGAGAGGTGCACCTCTACACCTGGGATTAGAAATACAGATGTAGTGTACATCTATATTTAGAGGTGCGCAGTTATTTTCGGGACTACCAGTACAGGTACAGCTGTCAAAAGTTTTGTCCGGTATGGTTTTCTATAATATCTTTTGAAAGCGTGAAATCTATATTCCACATTGTTCTACAGACATGAATTTGGTGTCAATAGAAAAAGAGGAAATTTTTATGCATTAATGAAAAAAAGAATGTAAGAATTTGAGCAACTAATGCCGGTAGAGTAATGTGTTGGAAATTGGCATGCAAAAAATTTCAATCTTCCTACCGGACAAGACTTTTGTCCATTAGCATATATAGATAAGAACATACGTATGTTTGGGTAACAAATCGGCCTTTGTTATGATTATTAACATTTGTTACCGGCTCTTGTCTTACTTACACCTAACGCATACGAGTGTGTTATTCAGATTCTGCACCGAACAAAAACATGCTTACTACTTCCACGGCAAACATTTAAGGTGTTTGAACTTAAAAAATTGGTCATTAAGTACCTATGTTAATTGCAAAAGCCGTCGTGAAGAAATATGCAAAAACTCAGTAATAGTTTAGCTAAAATAGGTCCAAGAACGGTATATTTTGACTAAAAACGCAGTTTCAAGTCACGCAATTTTCTATTTTCACTTTGTAAACAAACAATCTTTCAGTTTATACATTCAATAACTTTTTTGTTAAGGCCTCTACAAACATAGGTTGACAAACCGAGTGGAGCTTACACTCTGGCCTCCGGGTAGGCGTATTTATATTAAGATAACAGTGATATAAACCTACTTATCGGGTCAAAATATCTCCAGAAATGCACAAAATAACAAAATATTCCGCCATTTTGTTCCGCACAGAACATGTCCCTCACTTACTTTTCCGCAAAAACCAAATACGTTGGACCCCCTGGAAATTTAACTTGCAATTTAAATACCAACATGAAAATGTTACAGAAGGTTTTTGTAAATGCATTTTCTTGCACTTTCAATTATTATAAGCTTGCAGTCTTTTGATATTTGTCATATTTACTGGTTTTCACAGTTATTTTCCATCTGTTTTTTCCAAGTTATTCTGTTTTACAAAAAATATTACAATATGAATCAACACAAAATCTTACAGCATTTTCTTTGGATGGTGAATAAAAACACTCACTAAATTATGTGTTAGGGCACATAGGGCAAATTTCACACAACTGGTACAAATAAGCACCTGCTATCCCATAGTGTGTAAGGAATGGTGAAGAAATATAGACATCAGATGTAGAAAACTTGCCAAATAGAATTTAATTTGCTATGATCACTGTCTGTTATATCTACTGCTTTCCTTGGTTACCCTGAGGGCTGAAGATTATAAAACTAATGTTGGAGACCTGTCTCAAATCTCAAGCATCTGATTGGCAGAAAATTGTTACTTTAAATGTTGTTTATTATAGTAGAGTTAAGTGCTATTGATTTACAAGTTGTATGTTTTTCTTTCGAAAGAGGGTTTCTGTTAAAACAAACTAAATCATTTGCAATAGTTTCCTGGTCACCTGACCTTTAATGGCATGATACTGGTATGCATTTTTAGCATAACTAGATACACTCATGCCAGACTTTTACCATGTTGATTTAAAGTTTAAATCACAAAGTAAGACTGTTATTTAAAAATAACAGCTGTTAAAGAGTTAAGTCAAAGTCTGCCTTATAAATTTTTTTTAGACAAAATGTGAATAAATCAAAATTTGGATGAGTGTACACTGCCTTTTTGTGGTTTTGTTCCTGTACATTTGATCTTTCCAAATTTGTGATTTCTTTCCTGGAAGAGAAATTTTATGTTCTTGGTGAAATTTTAATTAAATTGGTTTCTGAATTTGTTTTTCAGTGCTGCGGAGGGGTGGAGGCTTTCTTGCTATCAGTTTACAATTTGGTAAGTGTCATCATGAAGTGTTTACTGTGGTATCATTTTATTTCGCGGGGATGAAATTTTGGTCAAAAGACACCAACCACATTCTGCTGCTGACATAAATTCATGCAGTAGTATTACTTTCATAAATTTAAATTGTTTGATTTTGCTGTTGTTTGATTTCACTTACATGTGCTCACTTTCCCTAGCATGAAATATTTGAAATTAAATCAACCCAAATATAATGATACCACAGTAATATGAAAAGTTTAGTGGATGGTCTTGTCTTTTAGTATGCTGTAAAAATTCATGACTTGAGGATTATGTCCAGCAAGTGGGAAGTGATTGTCCTACATTTGAAAATAAATCTTTAAATTTTAATTGTGATCAACAAGCATCATAATTTTGGTCAGCAGACCTGATATATTGTTCACCCAGGGATAAATTGTAAAAGGACAAATGACTTCCCATGAGCATTTTGCTTGAGAATGAAATGAGTACTCAAACATGAAACACATTTCTGGAAATGTTTGTAAAGATCATAAAATTATTAATTTATTATAAAGTGGTTCTATAAGAATATTGATATTTTGCTTTTTCATGAATATTTAGGAATTTTTTTCCAATATCAAAAGCTTAAATGTCTGGAAACCATAGAGGAGAGTAAAATAAAGTTTCAATGATATTTAAGAGAAATAACATATTTCCTTAGAATAAAAAAAAGCCCTGATATATTCGCACCGGTGCCAGGATCTTCATTATTATGGTGATCTCAGGAAATATAAACAAGGCCAGACAAAACAATTACAACAAAACAACAGTAATGTTTGAAATGATCATTATACAACCAAAACATATACTGTACATCAACAGTTACTTTTATATACAGCCTACCTCAATTTTAAAAGCCAAGTACCATACCTCTATTTTGCATTTTAATCATATCATGACTCTTTTTATACGCCTGTTTGAAATAGACGAAAACTCTTGGTGTAGTTGTCTTATCCCTTGTTTATAATGTCTCTGAAGTGATGGCCCTTTGGAATCTAGAGTTATGTCCCTTTCATTGCTGATATTTGACCAGATTAGCCTTTGCTGTCTGGGCATAATATCTTGGCTAAATTTCACAACTCTGCCTAGGCCAGTCATACTTGTGCTAAGTATTATAAACCATTCCAGCAAATTCTGGCAGTTGTCATCACTAAGTAAAGATAATTGTTCAGAAGGATATCTTTTATAAGAATTTTGGCCCCAGTTTTTAGTACGTAAATCAAGAATAAACAATCATGACTGTGTGACAAAAAAATATGGAATTTATATATAATTATGTTTAGTTTTTTAAAAAGTTCAAGTGTTTGCCAATTATTTGGTAGCAGTTCATTAACAGTGTAGTTTCAGGTCAGCTGAAACATTTGTTCACTGCTTTGTCAGAAATTATCAAATGAATCAAAAAGCAAACAGAGTAGATCCCGATCAGATGGCACGAATATGGCGGCTGATCTGAATCTACACTGTTTGCATGCGGAAACATCTGATTAGGATCAACACTTTTTGCTTCTTTGTCAGAAATAATCTAATGAATCAGAACACAAACCAAGTAGATCCTGATCAAATGGCACGAATATGCTGGCTGGTCTGAGTCTGCACTGTTTGCACTGGAAAACATTCATATCTCAAGAAGTATTCGGTTCACATATCACTGGTCATAAGTAAACAAACAATTTTTGGAAATTTGATTAGTCTCTTGATTATTTCAATATATGGTTTCTTGTTTATTTGTTACTATCTTAAAAGCAAAAGGTATTTCTGTTGAAATGGGATTTTTTTCTTGGAATTGGCAATATTATTCTTCAGATTGGGAAAAATGGTCCCTATCTGGCATGGCATTGGGCCCAATATCGGCCCCGTTAGACTCTCTGAAAAAGCCCTGATTAGAGTGCAAAACCGAATCCTAGCAAATTGTACCTGTGTAATATCTTACCTTATGATAATTATTTTAAAAACTGTGTGAATTTATTCCCAAGAGAAAATGTTATTTGTGGCTTCTGTGCAAAACATTCACCCCCATGAAAATAATGATGCCACAATATATGAAGATGTTGATTCTGGAGATGTCATCGTAATGTTTGTAAATTATAAAAATCCACTTCATTAATTGAAATTTATGCTGATATTTAAAACTGTAAATTATAAGAACTTAACATTAAATTAATTTGGTTATATTATACCATATAATAATTGCCTGAACTGTGTTGTTGAAATTTAAAAAAGAAAACAAAAGCTTTTGTCAACGGAATGACTAAATGACTTTAAATTTACAAATTGTTAAGATAAGAACAAATATAATTGAAATTACAAATGTCAGTTTGAAAGGTGAAATCTGTTACGTTACTCAATTTTTTTTTTAAGTTTGATTATGTTTGAGCTTTGATGATGATGACATTGATGATAATGATGATGATGATGATGATGATGTTGATGATGATGATGATGATGAAACTGATGATGAAACTGATAATGATAATTATTTTTTTGATGATGATGATGATGATGATGATGATGATGATTAAGACTGTAGCAAAAGTGTGATTTATGATGATGTTAAAAAATTATCTGTAGAAAGAGTTTGATAGTTGTGAATCCATTTTATAAGAAGGTCAGTAGGTCTAATAATAACAGTTTTGCTTAGGAAGCTCAAGTTTTATTTTTCATTAGGTATTGATGAAATGTGGCAGAGATCTGATACAGCCTGGTTCTGTGGAGAGAGCAAAATTCACTTAAAAGATTTATTTTCATCAAGATATATCATTTTCTGGGATTGAATGTATGAATTAGAAGATCAGAAGTAAGTTAATTTCCCTTGGTGAAGAACAAAGTCTTTGAAAGGTGGAGCAGTTTAAAATGAACACAAGGTTTTCTTGCAGTATTCAAGATATTCAGCTAAGGGCTATACACTGTTTGTCACATTTAATTTTATTGAATTTCATTGAATAAGAAAATTTGATGGAATGATTTATATTCTTAATTTGAGACATGTTGTATGTACAGAGGTATAGAATTCCACTCGACCGCTCACCATGGCGAGTAAATGATCAGTTGGGTCGAGTGAAGCGGCCGAAACACTCGACCGACTGGGCGAGTAAATTTTTCAGCACACATGTGTTTTCTTCAGAGAATGAAATATTTTCACTTTGTTTACAAAATACAATTTGATTTCCGGTATTTTGGCCAATTTCCGGTGTATTCAGAATGTTTCTGATGTAAAGGTAACAGCAGCGAATTATTTTTATCCTCACTGGGTTTGTCAAAATGTCGAAACAAATGAAGATAACGTTTTTTACACAAGGTAGGGGTGATGATGAAAGCGAGAGAGCGAGCAAGACAGTAAGAAAGAGATAGAACGAATAGAAAAACAAAAAATTGCAACAGAAAGAGTATGATAAAAGCAAAAGATCACGGACAGTCCAAAGCAAGTGGTTTAGTGAATATGAATGGGCAGTAGAAGTAGTTAGCAAACTTTTTTGTGCAGTCTGTAGGAAGTTTCCTTAGCAGACCCAAAATCAAGTTTGTATATCAGAAAGAACATAATAAATCTCTAGTCCATTACTTATTCTTGATCCATATATTATGATAGTTTTCGAAACGCATGAGTAAACCTTTGTAGTAGACACTTGGAAATTTTATTTAATATGTAAGGGCGAGTGTACTTTCTGTAAGGGCGAGTGCACTTGCTCATTCTCTCGACCTGCAGGGCGAGTGGGTCCAAAAAAATTTCTACACCTCTGATGTAGATAGATATTTTCTATGAAGCTAGGAAGAATACTTCGTTTATTTCCATGTAATGATGAACAATTTTAATATCATCACAGTGATGTTCTAACAATTATCATAAATGTTATAAAAGAAATGATGTTAGGTCAATACACACATTGGTTGCTAAAGACCATGACGCCTGTTTATATAAAAGCCATAACAGTTAGTTGTATTACTTGTTATTAAGAGACAAAGGGTAGTTTAAAGGGAAACTCAAATTTTGGATTCCCTTTTCTGATGGTCTTCTGATATATGTTAAAATTTCATTAAACTTCTAAAATGGTGTTCTGGTGGTATTCATCTTGAATTTCACATTCTATGGAACTTAAAGATCCAGGTTCCTTGGTGCATGGTGAAGGTTGCAGATAGAGGTTACATTCATGCTGTCTGATCCAGATCTACACTGGTTGCTTCTTGGTCAGAAATAACCTAATGTATCAAAAGCCAACATTGCAGATCCTGATCAGATGCCATGGATGTGCCAGCTGATCTGGATCTACACTGTTTGCTCATGGGATAACAGCCGTATCTCATTGAGTAAAGGGTTAAACAAAAATTGAACAAGATTACTATATTATGGTCTGATTAATTTGAGGTTGGCAGGATATTAAGTTGATCCTGCCTTGATGTTAAGTTTAGCTGCAATCTTTCTTGCATGATGGAGGTTACATTACATCTCCCTGCAGTGTAACATGACACCCTAATAAATCGCTTGCAGATTTCATTAGCAGTCTTCTGATGAAATATTAATAAAGTAAAATGTCTTTTGAAATTTCGTTATGATGGGAAATTGGATATAGTGAAGCAATTGTATCTCCTTAAATGATTAAGCGGAAATGTGGAGAACATCGGTGAACATTTAAGATTTTAGCAATTAAAATGGAGAGGTGTTTTTAGAGTTCTTTGGAACAATTGCTTGGTTATTTGTGAAGATTTAGGGCCTGGACTACAGAAGCAGGATTGGTGTTATGGCTTTTAACCATTTACTCCAATCCTATGCGTGACCAGTGTAGATCCAGATCAGCCTGCAAAGTCTGCAAAGTGGCTCGTACTTCCGTTTAATGTTGTTACTACTGGAAACAATGTTCTTGCGGTTCTCCATTCATTTTTCATTAATATGCAAAAATCTTTTTACTCTTTCCTGTATATATACGCATTTTTAAGCGTGTGTAACCAGTGTAGATCCAGATCAGCCGGCACATCTGTGCCGTCTGATCTGCATCTGCACTGGTCGCATTTTGGTCAGAAATAACCTAATGAATCAAAAAGCAAACAGTTTAGATCCTGATCAGACAGCATGGATGTGCCGGCTGATCTGGATCTAAACTGTTTGCCCTATTAATAAAGGTGTATCTTATACAGGAAAGACATTGGTGTTGTGGGGTTATTAATCATTTATTCATTGTTTCAGTTTTTGTATATTATATTTTTCATATCTGCTCATATTTAGTGTAATTTTTTGTGTTGCTTTCAAAAGCATGGCAGACAAATAGTTTTAATGTTGTTTATCAACATTAGTTCTCAAACTGAAACTTAAATATCACGACTTTCTCATCTGAAGTTCACTGTAAGTTAAATTGGTAATATTTCAAAAAAACATTATCTTTCAAATTTCGCACAAAATGTTTCACCTTCACATTACACTAGAATGAAGAAAATCAAGACATTATCTCTATTGTCTATTGTAATAGCCTCATAATTGATTGTAAATTTGTGAAAAAGTGATGAACTTCCAATCTCTCAAGTATTTTTCTGTGTTGTTATTGAATCAAAGACCTTCGGAAAATTTTTTTGCCTTTAGGAAATGATTACTCCTTAATGCAGATTTTGCCCTTAACCGAATTTATGTGAAGTCTCATTTAAGATTGTTTTTTCCTTAAATGTTTATCAAATATTACCAATTTTTAATCATAAACACATTTCAAAACAATTAAATGTCTTAAATTAAAAGCCGGTGACTGAATGCAAAAATCTTGCAGTTACCTGAGGCCGGTAAACAAGTTATATTGCGTCCAATGACATCATCAAGCTAACATTTACAGAATTCAAAACATCATAAAAATAATGACTAATACAGAACTAAAACATTTTCACTGGTACTGTATGCCTCCAGACTCATACTGATGATTTTATCCAGCAGCGGCAGTTTCTCTGTTGTCATCGGAAAGTCAGACACTTAACCTGTTACTGCATGGGGTATGGCTGTTATCCAAGGGTGAACAATGTAGTTCTAGATAAGCCGCCACATGAGGTTCTGTGCTTTATGATCAGGATCTTCGAGTTCAATTTTGAATCATTAGATTATTTCTTACTAAACATCAAACAGTGTATATTCTGATCAGACAGCATGGATGTGCCAGCTGATCTGGATCTACACTGTTCACTTATGCTATTAAAACCTTATATGTAGAGTAAAGGAACTTAATCCTTTTGGTTGTTTATAAACTTCAGTAATTATACTTTTACTGTGGGATGTTAATTTTTGAAAATATCATTTGCATCAAGAAAGTTATTCTGGTAACAACAATGATAATTCCTTGACAAAGTTTTCAACAAATTTTAAATTCATAATCTTAGGAGGTTATAATGATTTTGAAAATATTTATGTTGTTGCCAATTAACTTCCAATGGAATATCAGTTTCAATTAAACAACAACTACTGGCAGTTTAATTACAAGTTCTTTTGTTGGATTTTTAACTTCCAAACAATTTTAATGTTACACTCATGCTTTTTATCCCCTGCCGCATAGCAGTAGGTGGATATAGCCCATTAGGTATGGTCTTTGTGCATCCATCTGTCTGTGCTTGCATGTGTGCAGAATTCATATCCACTCCATAATTTCTAAACCCCTGGATGGAATGTTATGAAACTTTGGTACAATGTTAACCCCATCAAGACCATGTGCAAAACCCATGTTCCAACCTGGCTAGCTCAAGTTCAAGGTCACCAGTGATGTTTAAAGGTTTGAACCATGTATTTTATGTCTGCTCCATAACTTTAAACCCCTTGAAGAATTTCATGAAACTTTGATCATATTTTCACCTCATCAAGACGATGTTCAGATCCCATGTTCCAAGATGGTCAGCAAGGTCACCAGTGTAAAGGTTTGACCTATGTATTTTGTGTCTGCTTCATGACTTCTAAACCCCTAGAAAGACTTTCATGAACTTCTGGATCAAATGTTAACCTCATGGATAGATGTGCAGAACCTTTGTTTCAACTGTGCTGGTTCTAGCAAAGGTCCCAAGTGGAGGTCAAAGGTTTGAGCCAAGTATTTCCTCTCCGCTCCTTAATTTCAAAACCAGTGTAGTTTTGATCAGACTGCATGTATAAATAATTATTGTCTTTTAATTCTGTATAAAAAATATGTTAGATCTAAAATTGAATGAATGAATAAGTACCCCAATAGTGCAGACATCCAAATGAATAAGTACCCAAAGAATGAATAAGTACCCAAAGACTAGAGATGACAAAAAAGTACCCAAATTATGACTAAATACCCAAAGACTGCAGACAGCTAGATGAATAAATACCCAAATTCTGGAGACTAAAATCCCCATGAAATGAAGCAGACATTAATCACACTCAGTTACTTTCATTCAGTGCCTTTCCATTATTAATGAAGGCCTGCCATATGCTGTATATTGCATGCCAGGAGAAATAAATCTAGCAGCCAGATTTGGTAAAACTTTTTTCCCATTTTTTTTTGGACTGAGAAGTTTTATTGATCAAGTAATGATTATTGGTGGTTGTGAAGTTGCAACCTTGCAGGTCTATTTGACCTATTGATGGAAGAAACAGAAATCTGGTGTTTGGTTTGTTGTCTAGAATGGTTTATTTTGTGAATAATTGAGTTGTGCTGAACCTTGGGCTTGGCAGCATGGGGTGGGCAGTTAGACGCATTCCCATTTATGTTGTGAAGTCAGGCTTGATCAAATTGAGCTTTCTATATTTTCATATTTGTTGTGTTCATTGGCTTTCAAAGATTCCTTTTCATCTATTTATTTGATAACATGTATTATAATTTATAACACTTTGCTTTAGAATTTTCAGTGATGGAAATGTGGTCATGTAGATTTAAAATTACATATAAAATAGGTAATTTTAGGCTATTCAGCATGCAAATTGCATATGTGGCATTTGTGTTCATTTATTTTATAATACCGATCATTAGTGAAAATGATTTTATGTTTATGGTGTAAGAGACTTCTGATATAATATAACTTATGTACTATGATAAATTGACTGTAGTTAACAAAATAATATTTCACAGTATGTTCGGATAATAAAGCTGTACTGGATTGAAAGTATTCTGGAAGTGGTCATATAAAACACAGCAAATGACATGTAGAGGCACACAAAAACATGCAAAATCACTGCAAATGCTGATTTTAGGCACAATTACTGCAAATGCTGATTACAATTAGTATTAAGAGACGTTTAAAGAAATCACAGCCAGGCAAAATAAACAAAAAATGTCATTGATATACATGTAGTTTGTTATTAATAATTTAACAGTCATGTGACAAACATGTTAATTAAAATTTGGTTTACCAGCAAAAAGCTTTAAAATGTTGATACTGCAATTTCTCTTGATGTGTATTGATCACTGAACAAATCATAAATGATTATATAAACATAGTATCAGATGACTGTTGACTTCTCCATAATCAGTTATACAATAAGGTTATAATTAGGAGTAGTTATTATCCATCGGATCCACACTGATCAAAAGAATTTTTCAGATACATTATATCATCAGTTTTACTTGTCTGGCACGTTTTCCCATCAGATCAGGCTCAGATAAATAACAAAAATACCAATGAAGTGACATTGTTCCACTTTCTTGTTAGATTACTATCTTGTGGACAAAAACACGCTCAACAGGAGTTGTATCCTGCACTTCTGTTCTGTATGATGTTGACCTCATTTCATGAAAAAAACAACAACACTAAAATGCTTTGTATCATGCAACATTGTCAGTGTTGAAGTCAAGTTGTATCGTGAAAACTTGTCTATCCCTTTCCTTCATATATATGAATTTTAACGGTGACCAGTGTAGATCCAGATCAGCCAGCACATCCATGCCATCTGATCTGGATCTGCTCTGGTCTCATCTTGGTTAGAAATAACCTAATGAATCTAAAAAATTACAGCATAGATCCCAAGTGCAACAATTTCTATGTGATGTTGATTGACTATTACTTGAAAAACACGCTAAATACAAGTTGCATCATGCATGTCAGTGTTGCAACGTTGTCTGTGTAATGTTGAATTCATTACTTGAAAAACACGCTAAATACGAGTTGTATCCTGCAACATTGTTTGTGTGATGTTGATGTAATTTCTTGATAAAACACCCTAAATACTGGTTGTCTGTGATGTTGAAGTCATTACTTGAAAAACATTCTAAATACCAGTTGTATCCCGCAACATTGTTTGTGTGATGTTGATGTAATTTCTTGATAAAACACCCTAAATACTGGTTGTCTGTGATGTTGAAGTCATTACTTGAAAAACAGTCTCTAATACAAGTTGTATGATTCAAAGATGTCTGTGTGATGTTTATGTAATTTCTTGAAAAACACGCTTAATACGATCTTCTTTATTATGTCCGCATCGTTTCTTGAAAAACATGCTAAATACAAGTTGTTTCATGCAAACTTATCTATGTGTTTGAAAAGCACACTTTGAAGTTCTTCAAAATCAAGTTTAAGTGGAAGACAACTTTATTGTAATCAAAGTTTCAAAAACATCTCACATTTTTATGATAATCACACTTTCTGAAACAAGGATGTAAGACCAACTGCGGATCCTAGCAGTAATCTTATAAATATGTATAAGATTGCCACAGTTACATGCTGAAGTCAGGTTGTAGCCGAGTTACTTTATTGACATGTGGTTGTAGTAGTAATATATAAAAATTACCACAGTTACATGCTGAAGTTAGGTTGCAGCAGTTACTTTATTGGCATGGGTTGCAGCAGTTACCGTACTGATATATATAAATGATTGCCACGGTGACATTGGGCTGACTAGCAGTTAATGGGGAAGTCAGGTTGCAGCAACTTCTTGACTGTTCTGTATTAGACTGACAGTTACACTTCAGTCAAATATTAGATTTACAGTTTTCTGTGTCATTTAAGTTATTCTTTCAGATCCATAAATTAATTTCAATTTATTCCCAAAGCAGCCTAACCAGTTATATCTTTCCCGATTTATTTACAATTCCTAAGAGAAAACTGAAGTGAAAACTTATTATAGATTAATTTTTTTCATCATTGCAAAAGAAGATGGCTTTAATTAATTTACTTTCACACACCTGCTTAAGAAGACTTTCTAAAAATCATAAGGCAATAGAAAATTAACATAGATTCTCATCCCGGCCCACCTCTTGAAAATTACTCCGCCCAAACGTTTTTTATTTTGAAAAAAAATATGTACATCAAAATTAACATTACAAGTATGAATCAGTAGAGTATGGAAACACTGTATGAAACATTTAAGTGCGAATCGGCAATTCATAGTCGGCTAGATGCTTATTTATCTTTGCACTACACAAACATGTTAGAAACAGTGAGAATGGTGAATAAAAAAATAAAACCCGCCCACCCACCCCAATTTTTCTGAAAATTTAGTTGAGAATCTCGGACTTGATTTTCTATTACCTATTACGGAGATTTTTTGGTCTGACTATTCTTCGATGGTGATGTTGTTGTTGTGTTACAAAAAACACTTTTATCAGTAATGAAGAGAAAAATCAGGAGTTTTATTTGTTGTCATCTCTTTATGCAACCAGGAAATAACAAGGTCAAAAGCACTTTTACAATAATGTTTACATTTGTTAGTCAAAAGGAACTTACATAATTACTCTTGTGGGAATTTAAATTGATGTTTTGTGTTTCTTGTAACTTTTTGTGTTGGGATGTAAATAGAAGTTTAGAGAACTCTTATTCCTCTATACTCTTTTTCTTAAATGATCTAACATTTCTTAACAATTGGGAAATAAAGATACATTAATAAAAATTATTTGGGTAATGTTTTATTGAACTGCATTTTGCTGTTAGAGAGATTTTTTTTTTGTTACAATGACAGTGCTATTACGAAAGGTACAATACCTTAAGAGGATGCAAACATGCTCCTTGGGTGAGGTGTTGTACAAACTTTGCAGAAGTTGTTAGAAAGTTTAGATATTTTAAAAAATTAAAAAAAAACATATCATTTCAAAAAAGATACTGAATGATTTTTTGCATACATTGGACATTATACATAACTCAGAGAAAAACATGAGAATTTTACAGGTCAAGTCATTTGCATCCATTCACAGTATTGGAGATCATATTATCAAAAGTAACATGTGCAAAAGCTGATCAATATATCCATCTACAGTATGTTGAGATAATACTGAACTGAAAAGCCTTCTTAATGGACACATTTTTGTGTCGCCTGACTAGGCGACATATAGGGATTACTTTGTCGGCGGTGGCAGCGACGGCGATGGCATGATAGCAGTGGAAACCAGATTTCATTGTCCGTAGTATAACTTTGTCACCTGAGGTCCAAATGACTCCAAACTTGGTATGCATGTTTCTGGCAATGACTCGAAGTGCAGTGCACAAGATCCGTAACTGTACCTTGTTCTGCTTTTTAGTTATTCCCCTTTGATTGATTTTTATACAGCATTTCTTGTCTGGAGCGTAACTTTGTCACCATAGGTTCAAATGACTCCAAACCTTGTTCTGTTTTTGAATTATTCCCCTTTGATTGATTTTTATAGAGCATTTCTTATCTGGAGTGTAACAATGTCACCATATGTTCAAATGACTCGAAACTTGGTATGCATGTTTCTTGCAATGACTCAATGGGCTGTGCACAAGAACCCTAAGTTCTGGCAATGACTCGAAGTGCAATGCACAAGAACTGTAACTCTACCTTGTTCCATTTTTGAATTATTCCCTTTGATTGATTTTTAGTGCATTTCTTGCCAAGGGCATAACTTGTTGTGCATGTTTCTTGCAATGAGACAATTAAAAGGTTATTTTATATGTGAATTTTGTGCAAACACATTGCTAATATTTGTACAACAAAAAACTAATTAAAATTTTTTATGTTGACTAACAAAAATATCGTCAGGCGACACATCCAACTTGCGGAGTTCTAGTTATTGTGAAATAACTTGACTTCTTGACTTTCTTTAAGAAAGCTCCGACCAACCAGGGAGCATGCTTACCTCCCTTTAAGAATTAAATTTACTTGAAGATAAAAGCTTCTTAAAAATTAAATGTTCATGTTGTTTATCCCCACCCCTCCCCCCATGCAAGACAGCGTGTCACTTGTCACTGGACACAATTCTTGACATTCAGCCAATCAGATACTTGAGATTTGAGACTGATTTCCAACCTCAGTTTTATAACCTTCAGTCCAGGTCATGCAACTGCCATCAGTGGTTTGACAGAACCTGACATTACTTTTCTTATCTGGACCATTTTTCAGTCATTTTTGGGGGAATTAAAATGTAACTAACATAACACTACAAATGTTGATGTTGGTAAGACAACATATCACATGCAAGAACCATGAACCTATTTAACCCTTTCCTCCATATATACGCCTTAATTGCGTCAGGGCAAACAGTTTAGTTCCAGATCAGCCGGCACATCTGTGCCGTCTGATCAGGATCTGTACTGGTAGCATTTTGGTAAAAAATAACCTAATGAATCAAAAAGCGAACAGTGACAGCACAGCGTAAAAAGGAGGAAAGGGTTAAAGGTCTTTGTCATGCACACAAAGACTTTGAGGGTCAAAATTTTGACATATTTCTTTGTCTGGCTTATATTTTTGCAACTGCTTCAAGGAATCTAAGCCAAACAGATTTGAAACTGTTAATTATATTTAGTTTTATAACCTTTGGGCTTAGTACTTGATCATGTGTCATTCAGTATGATCATTTAGTTAATTTTAGAAAAACATGATGGTGATATTATTGTTGTACTATATTTTAATGTTTTCAACAAGTCTAATTGTGATTCAAACTGGTTGTTAACAGATAGCATCAGCAGCTGTTGGAACATTTACAATTTAATGACTTCACAAATTGCTACCGTTTCTGTGAGAAAATGTGTTGCCCTTTATAAGACAAAACAATAAATTGGAATTGCTTTGTCTGTCCATCAGTCTGTCCATCATAAAAACTTATTGTTGATTAAAACCTTGCTATTTTTTACCTTTTCTTCATCAAAGTTTCAAAGTATATTGCATATTATGACAATTCATTCCTGATGATGCCAAATTGTTAAGTCACGATTCCTGGAGAACTTATGACCCATTTTGTACTTAGATTTTGTCACAAAAACTTGATGTTGGCTTTAACCTTGCCACTTCCAAATATTTATATAATATCAAACTGTTTTTTTTTCTGACAAAGATCCTAAGGGTGACACAAGTGTTAAACTGAACACTCATTTAGTGTTACTTTTTTTACATGCCAAGGCCAACCAGAAATGGACATATATTGTGTTGCTGTAATTAGTTGCTTGTTTTTCATTTGAGAGGAATTGTTCCTTTTGCAATATTGTCTTTTCCTCGGGTACACTTCACACTGTACACTATGCAGTAGTTGTTGTTTTTTGTCTGTTCTAAAAATGTTGTATGACTGAATTGAAAAGGAAAGTCTGTATGAAAATTATATCAGAAGAATTTAGATTACATGGGACCCAAATAATAAGCAGAGAACCCTTCCAACATTCTTTCTGAACTATCTCTTCCATCATTGGTTTATGAAGCAGTTGATGAACTGTTTCACCTGACAGAAATAGTCGTGCCAATGGGGTGGAAAATACTTATTATTTAACCCTTTCCTCCATAAACACACCTTTATTGCGTAAGCGAACACTCACTGTGTAGATCCAGATCAGCCAGCACATCTATGCCATCTGATCAGGATCTGCACTGGTCGCATTTTGGTCAGAAATAATCTAACAAATCAAAAAGCGAACAGTGCAGATCCTGACCAGATGGCACGGATCTGGATCTACACTTTTCCCCCTTGCAATTAAGGTGTATCTATGGAGGAAAGGATTAATGATACATGGTATCAGTCTGCCCTGATTATGGGACAAATCATCGTATGCCAAAACAAAAATATCGCGCGTTTGTACGGGGTAACTGTAGGAGAGAAAGTTTAAAATAATCAGTGGACCATTAATTTATCAATTGGTTACTTCATTGATTTCAAAACACATCTTCCTTTGCCATAAACTTCTACACACATCAAAAATGTTCTATAAAATAAGGTTGTGTTTTCATTGGCAGTCAGTATATTTCATCAATATTTTGTTCGCTTGGTTACAAAAAATAATTAACTATTTTTCTAAGAAAGTTACCATTGGTTAATAAAAAAAATCAAAGCAGACATATAAAGTATACTACAGAAGCTGTTTTAATGATGTGGTAATGCTTTCCCTTACATAGACTTGTTTATCAGACTTGTTTCTTTATATTTTAAGCATGTGATAAAAAGAATCATTCATTGTCATGTACACAAAAATGTTTCATTCATCCAGTATATGTATCATTAAGCTGGCTCAGATTTACTCATTAAATAATAATAACAAATTTCCAGAACTTTTCACCACGGGGCTTGAACCCTTTCCTCCATATATATGCCTTTATGGTGTTGGCGAGCAGTGTTAATGAAGATCAGCCAGATATTTTGTGCAGTCTGATCAGGATCTGCATTATTTGCTTTTTGATTCATTAGGTCATTTATGACCGAAAAGCAAACTGCAGATCCTGATCAGATGGCATGGATGTTCCTACTGATCTTGATCTACACTGGTTGAACATGCGATGAAATGCATATTATATGGAGAAAAGGAATCTTAAGGGAGCCATCATGGACCTTTAATTTTTTTTATTACAAGACAAATCCTGGCTGATCCTTTATATGCCTGAAGTTTTAGCATTTGTTAATACAACAAAAAGCTATTTGTCGTTAATGCCAGTTTAAAGATTTGGACACATATATGATACTTACGGGAGACATTTCAATACATATTTTTAGCCGCCAATTTTCACCCTCCATAAGGAAGTGACAATTAATCAGAATTGGTTATTGCTCAACGCACCTGCCTTAAAACCAATACTGAACAATAGAACGAGCATGAAAACACTAGTTTATCAGTTTATTTGCCTTGGTTACCATGGTAACCATATGTTACCAAGGCATGCTGGTTAATTAAGGCGAGGTTTAGAGTGATTTCTTCTTCATATGGAAAGCTGCTGTTGTCCGAGTAACAGTTGTGGGTAAATGTTTCGACATCCTGAGTAAAATCTGACGGTGATGTTCTGTGGAGGCATCCATGGTGTAGGATAAAGGTACGTTCTCCTTCTGCTCACATTTATAGAACTAGCTTTATTGCAGATTGTCTTATGCTGTGTCTTTGTGATAAAAAAAAACTGGAAAAAAAATCTATTTATTTTAATTCAGTTTATTTATTGGTTATTATTGAATAATATATTTGAAGGGAATTTATTCACTAATTGTAAATTATTGTATGTTTTGTTATAAAGGACAAAAAATTATTATAAAGTTTTTCAGAGCTATATGCAATGGAATTTTTACAGTTTCTATAATTATGCGGTGAAATTTTATTAAAATACCATCACACACTCTAAGAGATATTTTTGGGTCCTAAATTTCTTCGGCTATCTGCAACAATTATCAGTATTTTTTAAAATAAATTCCTGCAACAAAATTTTGTCTTCTCAACTGTCTAAGGTTCTTATATATACTATAATGATTTTCAGAAATGTGTTGTTTATTTTTAAAATGAATGTTGTTCTTGGAAAAAGAAAACTTAAGATATTGAGAGATTTTCTGTACATGATGGATTGTTTCATGAAGTAAAGTACTGCATCAATATATTACAGCAATTATTTTGTACTATATACAGCTTGTGTTGGAGGGAACTTCACCTATTCAACAGAGAATAACTATTGATATTTTTTTCTCTAATAGTTAACAGCAATGTGCTGTTATTTAAAATGCAGTTACTAGATAAATGTCAGAGTTAGATCATTATTAAGTCATATGATTATATATACTTTCATTAAATTATTATTTTCTAATGCTACCAGCAATGTTAAGGAAAAAGGAGTTCCTAGATAATGTAGAAATTTGAAGATATATAGGATCTGACACGAGTCACTTGTGACACGAAACAATATCAAAGGATCGGGAGTTCAAGCTACTGTCAGTCTTAACCCTTAACTTCATATCTGCACCTTTATGGCATGGACAAAGAGTGTAAATCCAGATCAGCCAGCACATCTGTGCCATCTGATCGGAATCTGCACTTTTTGATTTATTTGGTTATTTCTAACAAAATAAGTGAACTGTGCAGATCCTGATAAGAGAGCACAGTTTGCTGTCTGATCTGGATCTACACTGTTTGCACATGTGATAAAATGCCTATAAATGTAGTAAAGGGTTAATTAAATATTGCCTGAAGGAGTTTTATTTTTTGGTATTACATGACATTATGACATTCAAATTCTTTTTTTTCTAATCACTTGCTACAAAAGTAAATAAATGAGTGAAGTTGCATTTCTCCTTATTCTAACTAAAATTCTTGAGGACATTTTATGTGGATTTTCTTATTACTCATGTTAACCTTTTATTCCATAGATGAGGCTTTTATTACATGGGCCATCTGATCAGGATCAATGTGTTCACTTTTAGATTGATTGGTTATTTCTGACCAGGAGGTGAACACTGTAAATCCAGATCAAATGGCACAGATGTGCTGGCTGATCTGGATCTAAACTGATCACCCATGTGGTAAAAGTTGTATATTATAGAGTAAAGCTTAAAGTAACCTAGAGAACAGTGGTTGGTGATGTTTGTAAACAAGTGCAGCGCAGCCAGCGGCAACAATGCCACTGGCCAGCAAACGATAAATTGTCGCTGTTTTTCTCTATAACAAGAATATCAACAAATGTAAAGGCGTATTATCAAAAAAAAGCTTATTTACTAAAATTGAAAATATCATCTGCTAGATAGCTCAGTGGTCTAGACAGTAAGTGTCAGTTAAAAAATTTTCACAGTGACAAGTTCGAATCCCATTTATGATACTTCTTTTCTTTTTAAGATATGTCTTATATTGATAAATATATATTTTATTTAAGTTATTGAGATAGATGTCTTTATCTTCAGGTTATTGTATGTTGTCATAATCAATATTTCGATCGCAAATTTGTGTCCAAAACCCTCGTGAATAATATATAAGAAGCGTTACTTTATGTCCTTGAAGTTATTGTTTTGTCTCTTAGGAACCGGTAGAATCAAACTATTACATTAATTTTTTGAAGAAAAAAAATTACTATGGAAAAAAGAAATTTAAAGTAAGTTTATAATACAAGTAGAAATTAAAAAATACATTGATAAAATTTTGACCATACATGTATTTTCACTGCAAAGTGAAATATAGGTGACAACACCAGTTCTCTTGCTACAGCTGGGTATAGTACCTTATTGATAATTTGACAGTCATGTGATGCACAAATTAATTTAAACATGGTTCATTAGCAAAAAGGTGTTAAAACTTCAAACATAATAAATCAGGAAGCAAACATGTAGATCCTTATCAATCAGGATTTATTTACACTGTTGTCACACACAATAAAGGTGTGTGTGTACGTTTATATAAGTATATATATGGAGGAAATGGGTATATAACCAAAAAAGATTTTATTGCAGACACTGGTAAAGTAAACGTTTTTCCAGTGATCAATACTTGTTGAGGAAACATCGGGATATAGTCTTAGTTATTTCTAACCAAAAAAGCAAACAATGCAGTACCCATAATTAGTCCTTTGTAATGTCAGGCTGTTAAGTGCTGACTACAGCGGTGATTAACAGTTTGAGCTGATAATATCTAACCAGTGTAAATTATTGATCTTCCATGTATTATCACATACAGACACAGTGTTAAATCAACTTAGCAGAACAATATAGATTTTCAAATCGCTATACTGTACCTTGAAATTACCCTAAAATTCCTTTTAAATGCCTGACTCCCTTAAAAAACACTTCCTTATTTATATGGAAAAAAATCAGTTAATCCATATTTATTACACAATATCTTTCAGAATCAAATATTAAAATAAAAATAATCAATATAAATTGTAAGTGCCCCTCCCCCCATTTAAAAGGTGTTTTATGGTATGCAAGTTTTATATTGATAGTTTTTTTTTTTACTAAGATAAAGCACATCCAGACCAGAACATAAAAAATATTTGAAAAAGTTAGAGACACACCTTCAAATAATGGTAATATCATCTATGGTTTTCAGGAAGAAAAATCTGTAGTTCTCTCACTACCAGGACAACAAACTTTCAGTATGGTTCCAATTACCTTACTTAAAGAGCATTTAAAGTCTTTAAAAATATTATTCAATTAAAAGTAAATTATTTTCAAGCCTTAAGATATAAAATTCAACACAGTTCTAAAATTAATATCCTTTTCCTCCATTATATTTGCCTATATGGCATGGCGAGCAGTATAGATCCAGATCAGCTGCCACATCTGTGCCAGCTGATCAGAACCTATGCTGTTTGATTTTTGATTTATTAAGTTATTTGTGACCAAAAAGCAAACACTGTACAGATTCTGATCAAATTTAGCATTTTGTTGAGTTTTTTTAGTAGTGTATCATGCATTAAGCATTAGTGTTTTGATGGTTAACAGGAATCGGCTTAGGCTGTGCTAACAAGTAGAAGTTTTTCCAATTTTACTGAGAAGTTTTCGAAGTTTTCAGTTTTTCTATGAGAAACATATAGGGAAAAACTTCTCCCTTGGGTCAGTAGAGGGAGAAGTTTAGGAAATTTGGGAGACTATTTCTCCCAAGTCTCCCTCAAAGATATTCCGTGGGTCAGTTATAGAAATTCTATCAGATAACGTAGTTAAAAATTGTTTCTTGAGTTGCTATAGAAACAACATAGGCTTCACGTCTACCACCAAAATCTATTTGGTATTGATCAGAAACATTTCAAACTTATATGGTTGATTACCAACTGTTCACCTGCCTGATCAAGATAAAAGTTTCATTAAAAATGGATGAATTAGTTGTTAGGCAGTCTCGGCATATGGCCAGGGATGTGCCATGCAGTCTCCCGGTAGACGTATCATGCTCACAGTGATCGATTACGAATGGTAGTTTAACTGCATGGACAGTGTGTGTATCTAGACCTTATGTGATTATGTATTGATACAGGTAATTGTTTTATTTATTCTAAAATACTTCGAAAAAGAATTCAGGCTTTAAGTGCATGGTTTTAAAATATTCTAATGCACATGAATTTTAAAATAAGTTATATGTTCGACTGCAGACCAATAACTTATCAAGGATGTGTCAGAACAGAGGACAAGTTTCCTTTGGACTTCTGATTTAACCCTTTACTCTCTATATACACATTTTAACACTAGTGCGACTAGTGTAGATCCAGATCAGCCAGAACATCCGTCCCATCTGATCAGGATCTACACTGTTCACTTCCAGATTCATTAGGTTTTTTTTACCACAAGTTGACTATTGTAGATCCTGATCAGATGCCATGGGGGTTTTTGGCTGATCTCGATTTACACTGGTCACACACACATTAAAACATATCAAGTAAGGGGTTGATAAGCATGGTTTCTAGCTGTGTTATGGACAAAAATTTCATGTACAAACCTGGTGATGTGAAGTACATAAAAATAATGTTAATCGGACCACTTGGCACCTTAAGTGATCATATTAAATTTTAATAGTTAATATTATACATTTCTAAAATGGTATTGAAATATTTTTCTGATTATTGAGAAACTGATTTCTATAAATTATAGGTATTGATGCTTCCCTTTAATGATATAGCTGGTAAGTGAACTGAATCACTAAATATAAATCTAATCATAAAGTCGGTTAGTGTTTATTAATGAATATTTACAAATCAGATTGGTTTAGCAGCTGTGCTCTAAGCAAATTTAGCAGAGGTTACTGTTCATTAATGAGCAGTTACAAAATACTGATTTAATTTATAAATGCTAATAAATGAACACTCACCGACTTAGTGGTTGAAATCATATTTAATAAATCAAGACACTTAATGGTTATATCATCAATGATATGCAAGTTCTAATTTATAAATTTAAAAAATACTGTGATCCCTTGAACGGGAGTAACCCCGTCCTCCACTCCCCGTAGAACATCTGCCAGCAGTGGTCCTCTGTATCCATACAGATACACAGATGTGTTGAACATGGGCTAATATAAAAACAATAAAGAATGGGAAGTAACTTACTATGTGTGTTGGTTCTTGTCTGGGAATATATTTTCACGGAAATAGTTTACTATATCTAAGCAAAAACAACATTTATTTGCCATTTATAAAAATGAACATTACTACAAGATGGTATTTTTTTCTCCTAATGCATTTAATAGGTTGTTATATGGTATTTGTCGTGTATCTTAAATAGAAGTGCCATGTTGTCAACTTCATATATCACAAGAGCAGCTTATAAAGGCTTCCCTGTCACGTAAAGCAAGAGTAGGACTTCCTTTCTGAAGAATGATCTTCTATAACAGGAAAATTTAATTACCACAAAATTTTCTGGCAATTGATAAAATGACCAACAGTTTTGGAGCATTTGAAACATGCTTTGTAGTTAAGGAAAGGTAGGGAGAAAGGTTGAATGCAGGAGTTCCAGAAAGGGAGTTTCTTTTGGGGCACTCTCTGCGTAGTTAAATGATAGTTTCCAACTTTCTAGTCATATTTTCCTTGAAAATTAAATACTGCTGCTCAAAATGTGGGTTCCTAAGCCAACCCAATTGAACCATCTCTGGATCAGCCCCTTTATGTTCTTACATTGGATTGGAATGTTTAAATTCCTTGTTGGTATGCCCTGTAAATACCGTGTTCAGGTACCCTGTAAAATCCATGTTTGGATGCCCTGTTATCCATAAAACAGATGTCGAACTACGAACTTTGAACATCTAGACATACTGTGTTCATCCATTAGTTTCCTGTCAATAAAATGAAGAATGTATTGTCCAACTTTCACCAAACTTTGTCAGGAGATCGGTCTTGGTAAGCAGATGGTACAAATGTCGAGGTCATAAAGCCCTTCGAATGAAATTTGGTTTCTGATGAATCCCTGAAGAATTGGCTGATCCAGAATCATCAAATTAGGTATTATGACATTGTTCAACACTAATGATTTTGGCAAAGGACAAGATCACACTATCACAGTGACCTTCGACTGACAATAAATTTTTGATCGATGAACAGTTTGCGAGTCAGTTTAAACAGTCAGACACTCACCAATTGTCTGTTGTCAGTAGATGGTGTCAGTCCATAATGTGGCCAAACCATCAAAGGTGATGGCTAATGTCTGCTGATTTTGAAATTAAAAAGAAGAATTGTTTAACTTTGAATAATTTTTACTAACTTTCCAATTCAATTCCTGAACAATTCTTGCATGGGCCTGCTGCCATCAGACAAAGTTAGGAAGATTTTTCTAGGTCACAAGTGTGAGTTACCTAGAAGATTTTTCTAGGTAGTGTGAGTTAGCCTAATTGATTTTGTAATCAATTAACTAATAAAAGTTGTACAGCATATGCCCTTCCTGGGGTCTGGCAATTCTTATGTTTGTGTTGGGAAGTATCTCATATTTGGTCATCATGTTTAAATATTTATAGCTGAATATGTAAGATGAATTATACCTATTGCTTTGTGTTAGGGAGATGAAAACAGTGATTTGTGGGGGAAGGGGCTGATTTTATAGCCAGTTACAGGCTTTAATGCCCAGTTGAAAAAGTGTAGTGTGTAGATCCAGATAAGCTGGCTAATTAAGTCTATGCCATCTGATCAGAATCTGCACCGTTCCCTTTTTAATCAGATATAACTTAATTAATAAAAAAGAGAACACAGTAGATGTACACACAATCGAGATGTATATTTTTAGTAAAAGGTTAATGTAAATTCTTCCAGTCATAAAAAAGAACTATCATATGTCTCCTTGAATATTGGTAACAGATGTTTGTGTGGCTGAATTTGATACTGTTTGTGTTGTTAGTGTAAAAAGTGCAAAGAGATATTAGAACTGTAGTAATAAAAGGGTCAACAGCAACCATTACGTGAGTTTTTGTAATACTGTTTACCCTTTTCTCCTTAGATATGACTTACCACTTTGGCAAACAGTAGATCAGTGAAGCTGACTAATTCCTGCCATCTGGTTTCAAGGTTATAAAACTGAGTTTGGAAACCAGTCTCAAATCTCAAGCATCTGATTGGCTGAAATGGCGACTGGTCGCCATTTCAGCCAATCAGATGCTTGAGATTTGAGACTGGTTTTCATGCTCAGTTTTATAACCTTGGGCACTGATCTGGTTCTATCGGAAATCATCTAATGAATCTGAAAGCAATCAGTGTAGATCCTGATCAGATAGCACAGCAGCTTATGTAACATGCTAATCTGGATTTACACTGTTCACACATGAATAGAAGGTATTATCTGTGGGCATTAGGGTTAAGCAAGCTCTTTTGAACCATTTAGCATGTCATGTTATCTTTTTGGAAACACCAAAGGCAAATTGAATATAAAAACATACAAAAATGGGCATAACTAAAAAAACTATAACCATTTAATTTTGAATGTGTTTTATTTTATTGTTGCATATTTTGCTAGCTAAATTTAAACATTCTTAAACAGTTTGTCCCTGCAAATTTAATTAATGCTAAATAATAAAAGTTTTTATTAAAGAACAAACCAGCAGCTAACTTAAAAATGTTTCTTCTAAATATGTTCAAATGGATGATGGCATGCACAGTACTAGCTTAGAATTAGATACACTCTATTGGAACCCTGATTTGTCTTCAATGATGTGCCTTTTCTGCCAGGACCCCAGTTTTCTTCTACCATGTTTTCTACTAGAATGATGTACATGAGTGCGTTAGACTACTGGCTAACTTCTACCAAGAGATGTTTCTTCTGTGACCAAGTAAACTAGCTTACTAACAAATATTATTTAGAGTAACCAGGGGATTTCTACAAATACTGAGTATTAGATCTATGGTAAAACACCAGCTTGGAAACTAAGAAATATTTCTGAAACACAGCCTTGCATATGAACCAAATGAAATAAAGCTAAAGCTTACTAACATGTGTTTTCTGCAAGTCGGTGGTGGACTGTTCGATAGTGTATGCTTTATCAGCAGTTGTACCACTGATTTGTAGCAGATGCTACTAACAATCTAAAATGCTTAGTAACTAACAACACAGAATGCTACAACCAAGTGTGCTACCAACTACTCAGAAGGCAATTACAAAAATTCTACTAAAAACACATAATGCTACTGAAAACATACAATGCTATGAACAATGTAGCTTGAAGCTGACAACATAAAATGCTACTAACAATGTAGATTGAAGCTGAAAACTTAGAATGCTACTAACAATGTAGATTGAAGCTGACAATATCAAATGCTACTAACAATGTAGATTGAAGCTGACAACATCAAATGCTACTAACAATGTAGATTGAAGCTGAAAACCTAGAATGCTACTAACAATGTAGATTGAAGCTGACAACATAAAATGCTACTAACAATGTAGATTGAAGCTGACAACATAAAATGCTACTTACAATGTAGATTGAAGCTGAAAACCTAGAATGCTACTAACAATGTAGATTGAAGCTGACAACATAAAATGCTACTAACAATGTAGATTCAAGCTGACAACATAAAATGCTACTAACAATGTAGATTGAAGCTGAAAACCGAGAATGCTACTAACAATGTAGATTGAAGATGACAACATAAAATGCTACTAACAATGTAGATTGAAGCTGACAACATAATCATGTAGAATGCTGCTAAACCTTAATCTAAACAATGTCAATAACAACTTGGAATGCTTCTTACAAACCACTTAGAATGTACCAACCCAAAATGCTACTAACAGTCAGTAATGCTAACATCAGAAATGATGCTTACAATCTAGAATGCTTCTAACAGCCTGGAATTCTACTAAGTACTCCTGAGAGCTGCTAACTCCCCAAATACTACTTAAGCAGTGTGATACATCATGATACAGTCATTTGTGTTACTGACAGCCTTCTACAGTCAGCTGCATCAATCTTGGATCATGCTAACACTTAACTGCTGCATAAACTATAGTGCTACTGTAAACCTAGTAAGGGTTGTTAGAATGCTGAACTGTTAACAGAATTCTATCTACAAACTTGTAGTGGAAGATGGCCAGCACTGTGTACAGAATTATACCTACAAATAGATGATGGTAAACTCTGTCTACATAATACTACATACATACTTACAAGTATATGGTGTCTACAAAATAAACCACTATCTACAGAATACTACCTACAAACTTGTACTCAAAGATAACTAACACTGTCTACAGAAACCCACTGTCTACAGAATACTTCCTACAAACTTATACTGGTTGATGACTTCCACTGTCTACAGAATACTACCTACAAACTTGTACAGGTAAATGGCTACCACTGTCTACAGATAACCACTGTCTACAGAATACTTCCTTCAAACTTATACTTGTTGATGACTACCACTGTCAACAGAAACCCACTACAAACATGTACTGGTAGATGGCTACCACTGTCTACAGAAAACCGCTGTCTACAGAATACTACGTACAAACTTGTACTGGTTGATGGCTACCACTGTCTACAGATAACCACTGTCTACAGAATACTTCCTTCAAACTTCTTCTGGTAGATGGCTACCACTGTCAACAGAAACCCACTGTCTACAGAATACTTCCTTCAAACTTGTACTGGTAGATGCCTACCACTGTCAACAGAAACCCACTGTCTACAGAATATTGCCTACAAACTTGTACTTGTAAATAGCTAAAGCTGTCTACAGTTTACCACTGTCTACAGAATAATACCTACAAACTAGTACTGGTAAATGGCTACCACTGTCTACAGATAACCACTGTCTACAGAATACTTCCTTCAAACTTGTACTGGTAGATGGCTAACACTGGCAACAGAATACCACTGTCTACAGAATAATGGATGATGGCTTCCTCTTTTCACAGGAGTACCACTGTCTACAAGATACAGGATGATGGCTACCACTGTCTACAGGAATACCATTGTCTACTGGATACTGCCTTCAAACTTCTTTTGATAATGGATACCTATGTCTACAGAATACCACTGTCCTTAAACATTCGTTTTGATGATAGTTACCTCTGTTGCCGGGATACTTCATACAAACAAGATGCTATCTTAGCATTGGTGTCACCATGTTCTGCTCTGGATACATATAACCAAAGCTTGCATCTCACAAATAGAACAGAAAACTACCAAAACAAGCTAATGCTAACATTTTTTTACAGAAACCCCATAGTTTCAATTTGTTTCAACTTCAACTTTGGGCTGCCATTCACATTGTGCTGCCATATCACAGTTGTCCTCATAGTACTTCCTTCCACTGCCCCCTCTTTGCTACCTTAATGATGTGTTTCTCTAATTACAGCATGACATCTGATAAAATAATTTAAAATTCAGAAATAAAATATCTAAGTATATTTACTTTGACTGTGAACAGTTTACATCTACGATTTTATCAGTTACTTAGTTGATAAGTATTGTATGACATTTCTGGACGTTGGCTAGATGTATGAAACTAATCAATGGCGAGAATTTTCAAGTAATAAGTTCACAGCTCCAAGAAATGTTTCTATAATGAGTTATTAAGTAAATCACCTGATTTTCTCTTCAATGTTAGCATTTTGAACCAAATACCTCCACTAGTGCTTATCCAATTTTTTAATTTCGCCTCTCTGATCACTGATTACGGATTGTCATTAGAAGCAAAGGACCAGAGCAGCTAAAATGATTAGTTCATTCTTTGATGGCATTTATCTTTGAAGCTCATCAATTTTTCAATAGCTATGAGAAGAAGTCATTTTTTCTGGTTGCTAAAGACAATTTAACATGCAAGTTTTTCTGTTTTGGTTACCATGGTAATAATGTCAGTCCACTGAGAGGCTGTGATTTATAAGTAGGAGTATAAAAATTTTGCCTAGAAATTTAGCAGTGATAAAATGTAATTGTCAAATGGAAGTAGAAAATTGTATTGGTAATCAATATTATAGTAATTTAAAGTAGTTCTTCACACCGACAAATGACTGCTTTTCATAT
Source organism: Corbicula japonica (assembly GCA_038501625.1). Taxonomy (NCBI): domain Eukaryota; kingdom Metazoa; phylum Mollusca; class Bivalvia; order Venerida; family Cyrenidae; genus Corbicula; species Corbicula japonica. Next base: position 1,390,946 of record JAZAYU010000130.1, read on the forward strand.
CAAGAGCAGATGTTGCAACTGTTTTACATATATTTAATAGAGATAATGAAAACAGAATAAATTTTGAAGAGTATGACTTGAGAAAACTATAAACTGTGCTGATATACCGTGACGATATATTGTGATGACCTTGCATGATATGCCGTCACAATACCGGTATATTCTGAAGCATTACCTGAATGATATACTATGACGATGTGTGCAGCATTACCTGCATAATATACCATCACAATATATTAAGAGGTTATTAACCGGTGTTCAAGGGCCGGGAGGTGATATCGGCCCGGAAGAGCAATATTGGCCCGAGAGCTTTAGCTCGAGGGCCTATGTTGCTCTGCCGGGCCGATATCACCTCCCGGCCCTTGAACACCGGTTTATAACCTTTTTATTACATGTGCCGGGCTGATATCAAAGTCTGCCATTTTAATGCTCTTTAATTCAAAAATTAACTGAGCACTTGTCTATTCGTTAATTAACTACGTCACGATGAATGCTTTCGCTACTACGTCATTAAGAGTTTTGTGACGTAATTAAAGATTGTTTACATTTTCAAACTGTAACAGAGGAAGTTGCTGTCAGTTGATTTTTATAGTTTTATTTGGTTTTAAGTGATTATGTCTTCGGACGATTTGATAAAATTGTGCTCGATATGCAGATTGGGAAAATTTGAGTTCTGGAAGTATTTTACAGCGGTATGGGTATGTAAAGGCTGTTATTTGTGAGTGTTTCATTCTCATAACGCTGCTGGGAGCTTCAATTCAACAAAAACACAATGAATCATGTCTTGTTTTAAAGAATAATAGGCCTATGCCTAAAGAAAATATGAAGGAACATGATTCTGGAAATACAGTGCTTTTTGTTCTTGGTTGTCCCCAGGTATGTACAATTTCTCCATGTTTCTCTTGTCATTTTGTCGCTCTTAGAAATATATCTTATGTAAGCATGCAAGTTCTTTTTTAAATATGCTACTTCTTGCATCTAGCTCCAAAAGACTTGAATGGGACTCGATCGATTCAATCGTCGCCATCTTGAAATGTAAAAGTTCAATTCTGTATCAATGGTTACCACGTGCAAAAATTCGTGATACGGGATTTCTGCCCGCGATATCAGGTTTTCGGCCCGCGATATCAGGTTTTCGGCCCGCGATATCATTTTCGGCCGCCCTTTATCATGAAAAGTACCCGGGCATTGTGCAGCATTACCTATGATATAATAATGTGCAGCAGCATTACCTGCATGATATTACCATCACAATATATTGTGCAGCATTACCTGCATGATATTACATCACAATATATTGTGCAGCATTACCTGCATGATATTACATCACAATATATTGTGCAGCATTACCTGCATAATATACCATCACAATATATTGTGCAGCATTACCTGCATGATATTACATCACAATATATTGTGCAGCATTACCTGCATGATATTACATCACAATATATTGTGCAGCATTACCTGCATAATAATTACCATCACAATATATTGTGCAGCATTACCTGCATGATATTACATCACAATATATTGTGCAGCATTACCTACATAATATACCATCACAATATATTGTGCAGCATTACCTGCATAATATACCATCACAATATATTGTGCAGCATTACCTGCATAATATACCATCACAATATATTGTGCAGCATTACCTGCATAATAATTACCATCACAATATATTGTGCAGCATTACCTACATAATATACCATCACAATATATTGTGCAGCATTACCTGCATAATAATTACCATCACAATATATTGTGCAGCATTACCTGCATGATATTACATCACAATATATTGTGCAGCATTACCTACATAATATACCATCACAATATTTTGTGCAGCATTTTGTGCATGATATTACATCACAATATATTGTGCAGCATTACCTGCATGATATACGGTGATGATATATTGTGCAGCATTTTGTGCATGATATACGGTGATGATATATTGTGCAGCATTACCTACATAATATACCATCACAATATATTATGCAGCATTTTGTGCATGATATACGGTGATGATATATTGTGCAGCATTACCTGCATAATATACCATCACAATATATTGTGCAGCATTTTGTGCATGATATACGGTGATGATATATTGTGCAGCATTACCTTCATAATATACCATCACAATATATTGTGCAGCATTACCTGCATAATAATTACCATCACAATATATTGTGCAGCATTTTGTGCATGATATACGGTGATGATATATTGTGCAGCATTACCTGCAAGATATTACATCACAATATATTGTGCAGCATTACCTGCATAATAATTACCATCACAATATATTGTGCAGCATTTTGTGCATGATATACGGTGATGATATATTGTGCAGCATTACCTGCATGATATACATCACAATATATTGTGCAGCATTTTGTGCATGATATACGGTGATGATATATTGTGCAGCATTACCTGCATGATATACGGTGATGATATATTGTGCAGCATTTTGTGCATGATATACGGTGATGATATATTGTGCAGCATTACCTGCATGATATTACATCACAATATATTGTGCAGCATTACCTGCATGATATCCGGTGATGATATATTGTGCAGCATTTTGTGCATGATATACGGTGATGATATATTGTGCAGCATGACCTGCATGATATACGGTGATGATATATTGTGCAGCATTACCTGCATGATATACGGTGATGATATATTGTGCAGCATGACCTGCATGATATACGGTGATGATATATTGTGCAGCATTTTGTGCATGATATACGGTGATGATATATTGTGCAGCATTACCTGCATGATATAATGTAATGAAAAACTCCACACCATTAACATTTTACTTACAAATTATAGTTAATTTAGGTAAAGCCTCATTTTGGATGCGGGAATATTCTCTTTCTCTCATTTATTCAATATTGTCTCATTATATATACATGTATATATATATATATATATATTCTTACTTAAATTTACTTGAAAATATTACCATGTACATAAGATCAAGGATTTTCAGAAGGAAATAAAGCTTTATGATTTCAATATGTGTATATAGTATATCTCATTCCCTAACATATGGCATTGTGTTGAGTGATTAGATTATCGCGAGTTAGGAATTCCCTCCTGTGTTAGGAGGAAGGAATTTTATGCTGGAATATTACATTATATGACTAGAGAGCCCGAGTTACAGGAAACTTTTTCTCATCTTTTATGCTGGTATATTACATTAGTTACATGGAAATGATTGTTCTAGGACACATGTAGGTAATGGTTACTAATGTCAAATGATTAAGTTGTTTTAACTTTACCAGTGGGGTGTTGTAGATGGTCTGGGTACAGATATTTTACACATTTTTAACCCATTATCTGACTTTGAAAGTGATGTCCAGTGGACCTAATACTTTATCTTTTACTCCATATGTGTTTAATGTTTGTGAGACGAGTGTAGATCCTGATCATTTGGCACATCCATGCGGTCTGGTCTGGATCAAAAAGTAACCATTGCAGATCCTAAATCAGATAGTATATGTGAAGGCTGATCTGGATCTACACTGTTTGTCCTTACAGTAAAGGTGTATCTAGGGAGTAAGGAGTTAAAGGTCATTTACTGTCGTTGCACTATCCGGGATAATAAGAAAAATTATCTGAAGCCCGACAGTGAAAAATGCAGTTCAATAAAACTTTTCCGAAAACTTTTTATTAATGTATCTATATTTTACATATGTTACAAAAAGTTAGAACAGGGAAATATATAGCTTTACCTAAAAATTCTCTTCTCTTCTATTTACATCCAAGTTTTCTTTTCTTGCAGGAGATTTGCAACCCAGATGGCTCTCCTAAAGTGAAGACATCGAGGATTCCTGTGTTTTCTCAACATTCCATCTATCATGAGGTATACTAGTAGTGCTTTGCATCATATCAAGCATGAGGCCTCTAAGATTCAGCAGTCAAGCATGAGGCATGGCCTCTGAGATTTAGCAGTCAAGAATGAGGCATGGCCTCTGAGATTTAGCAGTCAAGAATGAGGCATGGCCTCTGAGATTTAGTAGTCAAGAATGAGGCATTAGGCCTCTAAGATTCAGCAGTCAAGTATGAGGCAAGGACTCTAAGATTTAGTAGTCAAGAATGAGGCATTAGGCCTCTAAGATTTAGCAGTCAAGCATGAGGCATGGCCTCTGAGATTTAGCAGTGAAGTATGAGGCAAAGACTCTAAGATTTAGCAGTCAAGCATGAGGTAAGGCCTCTAAGATTTAGCAGTGAAGTATGAGGCAAGGCCTCTAAGATTTAGCAGTAAAGCATGAGGCAAGGCCTCTAAGATTTAGCAGTGAAGTATGAGGCAAGGCCTCTAAGATTTAGCAGTAAAGCATGAGGCAAGGACTCTAAGATTTAGTAGTCAAGAATGAGGCATTAGGCCTCTAAGATTTAGCAGTCAAGCATGAGGCATGGCCTCTGAGATTTAGCAGTGAAGTATGAGGCAAAGACTCTAAGATTTAGCAGTCAAGCATGAGGTAAGGCCTCTAAGATTTAGCAGTGAAGTATGAGGCAAGGCCTCTAAGATTTAGCAGTCAAGCATGAGGCAAGGCCTCTAAGATTTAGCAGTAAAGCATGAGGCAAGGCCCCAAAGATTTAGCAGTGAAGTATGAGGCAAGGCTTCTAAGATTTAGCAGAGTCAACTATGAACCAAAGCCTCTAAAATTTAGCAGAGTCAAGCATGAGGCAATTCCTTTAAAATTTAGCAGTAAGGCATGAGGCAATCCCTCTAAAGTTTAGCAGAGTCAAGTATGAGGCAATGCCTGTAAGATTTAGCAGTCATGCATTAGGCAGGGCCTCTGAGATTTTTCTTAGTCATGAATGGGGCAATGTCACCAAGATTTTTGTATAGTTTAGCTTAAGGTAAGGCTTCTTATGAATTGTTAAATAAAGGTAAAGGACTATTTATAGAACTATTTGTACATTCTTTCTTCAATTTATTATTAAAGCTGGATATTGAATTTGAATTTATCAGATAATATAAAGCAGAAGATTTCTTGTTTCTTCCTGCAAATACTTTGCACCTTGCCTTGTGGGCTTACTTATCTGTTCTCCTTTGTCCAAGATTGTAAAACTAAGACTGGAGACATGTCTCAAAATCTCAAGCTTCTGATTGGCTGAAATAGAGATGTGTCACTGGTCTCTGTAATAAGTTTATGATATTGGGCCCCGGCTTAAGATCAGCCATTAATCAAAATTACCGGAGAATTCTTAAATGCCATGTGTGTAAGACTGTTATAAAACTAAAATAAACTTCATTAAATATTCAGCGTCTAATGAAGAATTAACATGAAAATTCTGAATTCTGCATGTGCCTAAATTTAGAAATTCTATATTAGTCTTTAGTTTCCTCAAAAACCTCTGAGCGTTTCTATATTTAACATGGTGAGATTAATTAAATTAAGATCTGAGTGCAAAACCAGAAAAATAAATGCAGATAAATTGGTTATTTAGTTGCGTACATTTGGCAAGTATCTTTTGATTTCTGAAATGTTTCTCTTAACCCTTTTCTCCATTTATATGCATTTTATCGAATGTGAGACCAGTGTAAATCAGCCTGCACATCTGTGCCATTCGGTGAGGATTTGCACTGTTTGGTTTTTTTAGTCAAAATAAAACTAAAACATGTAAATCAAATGGCAAAAAGTGCAGATCCTGATCAGATGGCACCAATATGCTGGCTGATCTGGATCTACACAGTTTGCTCATGCCATAAAGGCATTTATATGGAGTAAAGGGTTAAGTAACTGTCAAGATTTCTATGATGACGCAGATACGGTGCGACATTTAAGCTCTTACTAAGGCTTCTGCACTTAACAAGTGGGCCTTTATGTTGTGATGAAAATCTCTTTTTTTCTTAAGTAGCTGACATGTAAATTATATTTTGACTGCCCACTACATTACTGTTGACAATATCCTCACAACTGGACACCTCTGTCCAAATCAATGAGAAGCAGTCAAATTGAAGGGCAGACTGTAGTCCAACCAGATTTTCAGCATTTACATTTTAATGCAGACTGCAATCTAACCATTCACATTTATTAAGACCAACAACTTACATCGTAGTGCAATGTAGATTCAGATTAGCCAGCACATCTTGGATGTCTGATCAGGATCTGCACTGTTTGCCTTTTGATTTATTAGGTTATTTCAGTGACCAAGAAGCCTAGAAGAGAACAGTGTAGGTCCTTATCAGTGGATACGGATGTGCCAGCTGATCTACGCTGGTCACACATACGATAAAACCCATAGATATAAAGTAAAAGGTTAAAAATCACAGGAATACAATTCATTTTAGATCATCCTACAATTGTTTAAGTTTTAATATTCTTCTCTCCATAGCAAGACAAAACAGTTTATCATTGAGAGAATAGTCTTCCCAAGGTATCAATACACAGTGACAAGATCGGCAGCCGTATCCAGGCAATACATCACCAAAACATGCAATTTACCCAGTCTAAATTATAGATGAAGAGGAACCAATCCAATTTTCACTTCAAATTAACCAATAAATCTCCAAAAGAGAAATTACACAGTCAAAGCTGTCTTGTTTCTTCTTGGCTTTCCGCTGTTCAATACAGTACAGTACTGCAGGTGCGGAAATCCTAATAACAACCAATACGATCGAAGGTTGTCGGGTGTAACCTTCGTGGGTCTAGACAGATTAAGATGAAGCTGCAGTGAAACCTTTCTATTAAAACCACCTCTGGAACTAGTCAGAAGTGGTCTTAATAAGAGGTGGTCAAAATTCTTTAGTAGAAAATAGTAAAAAACTGTTCAAATGGGCAATAAAATTGTGGTATTATTAGCAAGGCGGTCTTAAACAGGGTGGTTTTCATGTGGGGTTTTACTATTTGAGGCACTCCAAGGCGTAGGCCATGTTTTTATCACCAGTAATTGCCAAAAGTGAAAACATGTGAACTAACCGTCATTTACTTTCTGAATTTTAAAGAAATTCTGGATATTCCCTGCTGGATAGAGGCAACAACTAATCATTTCCTGTCAGTGTAGAGCAAGATCAGCCCTCATGACATTTGAAAATAAACTGAAAACTTTTTTAACTTAACTCTTTACTCCATCCATGGATATGGATTGCATTTGCAGCCAGTTTAGAGCTAGATCTAATGATCAACCTACTGTCTTCATAATATATTTATAGTCTCCCCCCACCCCTTTGATATATCCCAGCAGAAAAACACTTTAAAGTCAGCCCATCACCCGGTACACAACAAATGAGCACAACAGATGAAAGCCATTGTGTATTGTTTAGTGTTTTCTTACACAAAAATATGCAAACTATATATTTTTGATATGTTAACAAAAAGGCAGCAACAAATTGATTTCCTGGCACTAGATTATTGATCGCCTTCAGTATTAGATCTAGTTTAGTGTGTTGGAATACGGCTGGCGGGTGATAAAAAATGCCGACATAATGTAATTTGTTGCTGATTTAGAGGGATTACAGGAGCAGCTGTCATCTCCATTAGAAACTAATATAACACTGTGTACAGAAATCTTTGGCTTTCCTTATACAGTAAAACCTCTCACTTAGACCAATCACAGCAGAATTAAGTCCACCTCAATAATCGGACCACTTCAAATGTCTAATGTTACAGTTTTACACTATTTCTACCCCAAAAATTAAGACAAACCAATTATGAAGACAGACCACTTTTTTCCCAGTCCAAAAGATGGTCTTTATTGCCTTGGTTGCACTGCAGGGATACTAAAATCGTCGGCAGGCCGGTCATTGACCGATTTTCGGGAAGAATGTCCGATTGAAATTTCAAAATTGGAAAAAAAATCGGTCATGAATAGTGGCCCATAAATTGTTACAAAAATTACCAAAATGTACATTTTTTACATCGGTCATGATTAGTTGCCCATAAATTGTTACAAAAATGACCAACATGTACATTTTTTTCACAGCTTAATCAGCTATTAACCTGTCAATTATCGAATTCACAACTCTGTTACCATGACTACCACGACTACACGTTCCGTGAAAAGCCTGCAGCATAGATGAAACGGGATGTGGTCGGTCTCATTTTAACAACGGGCGGGTTTGTTTAATTTGCAAATGAACTGCGCTAGTCAGGCTCTTTGATGTCAGAATTAAAAGTGGCAATACCCGTGATTTTATTAATTAACGTACACAAATAAATCAGCATTTTATTGAAAGAAGTGTCAGTCCGATGTGCGTTATTCTGAATGACCGCCGATCGAATAAAATAAAGTACGTTTAAAAATGCTGTTTCGCAAATTCAAGAAAACTTCTACAATGGGGATTTTAGTTAAATTGATTGCCATTCACAGCAAAGTTGAAAGGCTGAAATGAATATACTTAATGTGAAAATTAATCGAGTAACCGGCTTGCTTAGTTAGGGCCATAACGATTCAAATGAATTTTAAATTTACAAAAATCTACGTACGCAACATTTATTTCCGACTCGGAAATAAATGTTGCATACACAGACTCCTGTAAGTTCTTGTAGATTCAAGAATTACTAATTCATGACATAATGGACATATATTTACGTAAAGCGAATCCTTGCCTCCCGTTATTCCGAGAGTTAATACATGTTTAATGAACTTAAAAATCCACTTCACAAAATCGCTATGAACACTGCTGTAGATTACTATTTTGAACTGTTACGTCACGTTTTCAATGCATGGGATGCTGGTGTATTACAACAAAGACGCTGTAAACTTCAAACGTCGCGTGCCGCTCTAATAAATCTATCAAAGAATTTTTCCGTCTACAGCCCGAAAATCATGAAAGTAATCTGTTGGAAGGTTGTAGGATATCGCCGACGAGAATTTATGTTGTAAGGGAGGAATGAACTGGGGTCGGGAGAGTTAAATGCACTGAACGTGGGGACCGGAAGTCGCAGTTCGTTCGAACCGGAAGTCGGGGAATAGTCAATTTTGGCGCGAATGTCCGATTGGGAATTCGAAATTTTAGAATCCCTGTTGCACTGTACAGTCACATAAACTGTGGTCAGTTTGTGTAAGTCGAGACCACCTTGTGTGTTAGACAACTATTTAACCTGTGCTGTCAGAAAATTTTGATGTCTCTTTTTTATATTTGGAAATGACATTATTAAAGTTTAGCAGATGACATAGTGACATGAATCTTTGTACATTTATGATATAATAAATAGCTGCTGGTGATTTATCACAGGATTTATCATGGGGCAGAGATCATATGCAAAATGATATATCACCAAGGGCATAGGCCCAAGTGATAACATGAATGTGCTTTATAGAGCTTTAAAAATAATGGTACTTTTTTGCTGACTTTGTTTGTAAAGCAGTTTAGGACATCAAAAATTTATGGGTGATGTCAAAAAAGGAATAGCAGTGACATAAAAGTTTGCTTCATTTTCTGATAACATACCATATTGTTTTCTGTTAAGGATCCCCTTACATTAAGAAAACCAGTTTAAATCTTACCAGAAAGTTTTTAAATGATTTCAGCCCCAGAACATTAGCAGCTTGCCGCTGTCCGAGTCAACGTTGCTGCGGTACAATGCTGAGCCATCGGTATACCAGGATGGTCCCCACCCACAGTATGAGGCCGTTAATGGACAAAATCGACACAGTATACTGGCCTATCTGCTGCAGTGTTACCATAACAACATTGCCAACCTGTCAGCCAGATCACACAAAATGTTCTGCAATATGTGCTGCAGGTTTGAATCTCTTTTATAGCTCTGTAAATTTTCAATTTCACATAATGTAATATAATATTCACAGTTGCTATATAATATTAAATATTCTAGTATCATATTGCAGATTTTATTAGCAGCCAAAAATTTCTGCATTGTGACAACATAAAAGGACCCAAAATTATCATGGACATGGCAACTTCGTTAGTTTCAGTTTGAAAATAAACTAATTATTTGAGATTAAAATTTTTGCTAGATTTTGCTGGAAATATTATGCGATTTCTTTCAAAGACTGGAAATACACCAGCTGGAATAACCCAACTTAAGGTATTTCAAATATTGAAATCCTTTCTTTTACAAGAAATTATCGGTAATGGTTCATTGTTAAACTTAGAAAAAAAGTGATAAAAAGTTGGGTGATTTATTGTTATGACCTTTTGAGGTAGACATCTCGAAAAAAAGAGTTCTAAGTTGGAATTTTGCCAGAACTTAATTCACATAAATGTCTGCCTCTACATGACTCTTTGAAATGATGTATTTTGATACTTATTGTTAAACTAATCAATAAAATAATACCGCAAAGTCACCTTTTTAAGAATATTTTTGCTCAAACAATACTGTTTAAGGTAAGATTAAGTGTTCTGTTTAGCTGTAGGTGGTACGACGACATAACACTTGTTGGAAGCAAATAACCAATTATGCTTAATTATCACAGTGCTTAAGGACATGTATTCAATTTTAAAACTATTTGCATGATGGAAATTTAGAGTTTTAACTGCTTCTTGGCAGGTGAAATCATTGTACATCGTGTGCATATGCTGTAATTCGAGAATTTACTTCTGATACATTTTTTGTAATGTTTGTGCTTTAGCGATTGTAATGTTTGATTCTTCAATTTCCCAGCAAGTTTTCCATTTTATTGCTGAAGTAAAATGTTCACAATTTAGAATGTCAAAGTATGTCTCCCGTTTATTGTTGGAAGACATGATATTGTCAATAATTGTATCTCGCTCCTGCGGGGAAATTCTTCTCGGAATGAAGGAAGATTGCTTTAGTGCAAGAATATTGGCTCGTTCCTGCAATGGACCAAAGAATCATGGCCAGGAAACTACGAAACTACTTCTGAAAAATTGAAATGGCAAAAACTTCTTGATTTTTATTTAAATGCATTTACAACAAACAAAAAACAAAAAAATACAACCTTTAAAATGTTAGCAGGAAACCCAGCCTTTTTGTTTCTTTGTTTGTACTCAGTGAATCATGCATTTATTCCTGACATAGGTTTATTTAGTTTTCAGTGGTATCTTTTTATTTGTGGAGCCCAGTTTTCATGCATATGATGCAAATGATGATTTGGCGTGAAATTAAATTAAAAAAATTTAATGCATGAAATGCATGCAAAATGCATGAAAATTCAAAACAAGTGAAATACAGTGATGCCAGACTTAATGAGTACAATATTTAAATGTCTTTCCAATGCTTTCTGTTGTGTTTTTATGTAGCCTTGAGATGATTGAGAGCAAAGGTTCAAGACATTGGTCTTGTATTAAATGTTCTGATTAATTAAGAACAAATTCAGTCAGAGAGGGACAAATGAACACAAAATTTTGAAATAAAGATTCATTTGTGGAGGTTGGAGGGAAAGAATGGACACTTTTCCAATAAGTTTATTTAATTTTGGAGATAATCTACGCTTCTTTGTAAGAAAAACAATCTCAAGTTTTTTAGCTCATGGTGAGCTTTTAGGATCGCCCTGTGTCCGTCGTGCGTCGTCAATTTTTGCTTTAAACAACATCTTCTCTTAAACCCCTGTGCCAAAGTTGATGAAACTTGCCACGGATGTTCCTTGCATGAAGCTCTTCCAAAGTTGTTCAAAGAAATCAATTCCATGCAGAACTCTGGTTGCCATGGCAACCGAAAGGAAAAACTTTAAAAATCTTCTTGTCTGAAACCACAAGGCCTAGAGCTTAGATATTTGGCATTTAGCACCCTCTAGTGGAACTCTATAACGATTGTTCAAATTTTTCCCTGGGGTCAAAATTGGTCCCGCCCCAGGGGTCACTTCATTTTACATAGACTTATATAGGAAAAATTTTAAAAATCTTCTTGTCTGAAACCACAAGGCCTAGAGCTTAGATATTTGGCATTTAGCACCCTCTAGTGGAACTCTATAAAGATTGTTCAAATTATGTCCCCTGGGGTCAAAATTGGCCCCGCCGCAGGGGTCACTTCATTTTACATAGACTTATTTAGGAAAAACATTAAAAATCTTCTTGTCTGAAACCACAAGGCCTAGAGCTTAGATATTTGGCATTTTGCACCCTCTAGTGGAACTCTACAAAGATTGTTCAAATTATTTCCCTGGGGTCAAAATTGGCCCCGCCCCAGGGGTCACTTCATTTTACATAGACTTATATAAGAAAACTTAAAAAATCTTCTTGTCTGAAACCACAAGGCCTAGAGCTTAGATATATGGCATTTAGCACCCTCTAGTGAAACTCTACAAAGATTGTTCAAATTATTTCCCTGGGGTCAAAATTGGCCCTGCCCCAGGGGTCACTTCATTTTACATAGACTTATATAGGAAAAACTTTAAAAATCTTCTTGTTTGAAACCACAAGGCCTAGAGCTTAGATATTTGGCATTTAGCACCCTCTAGTGGAACTCTACAAAGATTGTTCAAATTATTTCCCTGGGGTCAAAATTGGCCCTGCCCCAGGGGTCACTTCATTTTACATATAGTTATATAGGAAAAACATGAAAAATCATTTTTCTCCAAAACTAATAGGACTAGATCTTAGATATTTGGTGCTGAGAATTGTGTAGAGACCCTTTATCAACTTTGTTTAAAAGTTGGCCCTGGGGTCAAAATTGTCCGCGCCCCGGGGGCCCTTAATATGTGAAAAAGGAAAACTTTAAAAATCTTTCTACTGGAAACCTCAATGCCTAAAGCTTAGATATTTGGTATGTAGCATTGTCTAGTGGATGTCTACCAAGTCTGTTCAAATTATGTCCCCTGGGCCAAAATTGGCCACGCCCCAGGGTTCTCTTAGTTTACATTGATTTATATAGGAAAACATGAAAAATCATTTTTCTCCGAAACTAATAGGACTAGACCTTAGATATTTGGTGTTGAGTGTTGTGAAGAGACCCTTTACCAACATTGTTTAAATGTTGGCCCTGGGGTCAAAATTGTCCGCACCCCGGGGGCCCTTAATATGTAAAAAAGGCAATTTTTAAAAATCTTCTTACTGCAAACCTCAATGCTTATTTGGTATGTAGCATTGTCTAGTGGATATCTACCTAGTTTGTTCAAATTATGTCCCCTGGGCAAAAATTGGCCACACCCCAGGGTTCTCTTAGTTTACAATGATTTATATAGGAAAACATAAATAATCATTTTTCTCTGAAACTAATGTGACTAGACCTTAGATATTTCGTGTTGAGTATTGTGAAGAGACCCTTTACCAGCATTATTTAAATGTTGACCCTGGGGTAAAACTGAGAGTACTTTTGTACTCAGGTGAGCGATATAGGGCCATCATGGCCCTCTTGTTTAATTTTGGCAGTATCACAGTTATATTATGAAAAAAGTGAAATATGCATATCAGGAATTACCACATCCAGAAAACACAGCCTCCACAGGCAGCCAAACAGTAGAGAATCTGTTTCTAATAAGACACCATAAACAATTAATGACAAAGATAACCTTTCGGGTTACTGCCTTGGAACAATCGGTGGCAAAACAATTCGCCACTGGGTGTTTACAAGAGTATGATACCACAAATTTTGTTATAGGATAGTGACAACTGGTTTCCACAAGTTACTGTCTGATAAGGAAGACGATGATGTTATAAGGACAACAGCAGTGCACAATGACGGTGCCCACCTGACCGGTCAGAATGCCCCCGGGGAACTTCATCCCAGGATCAGTGTTAGTCCGGCACTTCTCATTGACATGTTGTCCTGTCTCTACTTTATCATGTGAGTATTTTAAAGATCCCAGTTCACATATCACATCGAAAACATTAAGATTTTTCTGATATGAAATTTTATAATATAAACTGTAAAGACCTGTAAACAAAGTAAATGTATGCAATATTTATACACAGACAACTTACAAGTAAAGATATTTAAAGCCAAGTCATTATAGCGTTACTAATGCACAAAATTCAGTCTAACAGATTCTAATAGATACTGATTAGTCCAATTTGCTCTTCTGCAGACATTCTTAGGCATTATATAGTAGTACAGGAGTATTATCCCTTTCCTCCATTGATACACCTTTATTGCATGGGCGAACAGTGTAGATCCAGACCAGCCGGCACATCCTTGCTGTCTGATCAGGATCAACTATTCGCTTTTTGATTCATTAGGTTATTTCTGACCAGAATGTGAGCAGTGCAAATCCCGATCAGACGGCACAGATGTGCCAGCTGATCTGGATCTACACTGGTTGCACATGTGTAAAAATGCGTATATATGGAGGAAAGAGTTAACCCCATATGACACTTTCAAGATTTCCACTACAAAAGGTGAATAGGCAGCTTTAACACTTCAAGCACCAGTCACAGCTTATGTTGCCACTTTTGCCACGAGTATAGACCCAGATCAGCCTATAATTCTGCTCAGTTTGATTGAAGTCTACACTATTTGTTGTTTGCGAACTTCTGCAAAACACTCCATGGGATCTAGACTGATCTAGACTGGCAGCATATGCAATAAAGCATGTCTATAAAGAGTAAAGGATTAAGATGGTTGCATTTGAATTAAAAGATGATGCAGTAAAACTTTAAATCACTTTATGATACGGTGGAGGGTGTAAAGCAATCAGCTATAAACTATATGTTAGGTATGTTATATACAGCCAAGATGAGAGTTATTAAATCCTACATTTAACACCTGCTACAAGGGCCTGTTCAAAGTGAAATTTGAATTATGTCATCTTTACATCATAACCTATGCTGATATATGACATGGAAGATACCAATATGGAATTTTAGCATAAATTTCAGGTAGATATATATTTAAAAACCTGCTTTGAAGTGAAATTGTCTAGACAATCAAAAAAATGAAATGGTGAATGAATAATCAGAAATGCAATGAGTGATATAAAATAACAATCGCATGGGTGAAAGTTTTCAGGCGTGTGCATAAATTCAGGTTTCTTTATGTCTAAAAATGATTGATTTAATTTATTTTTCCATATATATATTGACAAATTTTCAGGATTTCAGGTTTTTCAGAATTCCTAGCTTTCACCCTTGCAACCAGGTGAAGTCAAGGTTACCAGAAGTCAGTGGGTGGGGTTTATTTTACTCCAACGTCTGATTTGGATCAGAAACCTAAGAATCAAAGGCTCAGCATGAGATGATATAATTAACCCTTTCCTCCATAGACACACCTTTATTACATGGGCGAACAGTGTAGATCCAGATCAGCCGGCACATCCACGCACTGGATCTGCACTGTTCACTGTATGATTCGTTAGGTTATTTCTGACCAAAATTTGACCAGTGAAGATCCTAATCAGACGGCATGGATATGCAGGCTGATCTGGATCTACACTGGTCACACATGCGTATATATGGAGGAAAGGGTTAACATATGAAGGGCAGAAGTTTAATTGGAAATATGTGATACAGTTTTCACTTAGAATTTTTAGGGACATTTTGAAAGAAATTCATTGTAGGGAATTAATTTTGTTTACGCATATTTCTTTTTTTTTCTGAAACCGTTCTTTTAATTCGAAGTATAAACATGTTCTCGTTTGAGCAATGGTTTTTGTGTCATTGGAGAGTCTTTGCATATGTTGTCTGTTGGTAGTGGTATGCTGAAAGATGACCAAATGGCATGAAGACGGACCTGTCTTGCTATCATTGTCATTATAGATATGACCTAATAAAGACAAGGTTTTATTTAATGCATTCCAATGAATTTTAGAGTTTTCTTAATTAATAAAATTAAACCTATGTTTCTGTTTTTATGAACCTTTGATAAATTGTATGTCTTAAAAATAAAAGTTGTTTTTGCATTTGCAGGTTCAACGGACAGCCTGTATTAGGTGCTCAAGCCATTGTAGACATTCATTACAGAGCCTGCTATGAGTTATACTCCGATGTTTTGTTGGTAAGTTCTGGTTTTTCTTCCTTCCTTATAAGAAGCTGTGAGATTGTCTCAAATCTGCAATTCGGGTTTGTTGCTGAAATGTTATTGAGTATTTATAAAGCTCAAGGTTGGATTTGTTAAGCATGATTTTTAAGAATTTGTTTGACAGTTTGAAATTATGTTACAACTTCAATACTTGACACAAAAAAGCAAGTTACAACTACAGATGCAATCTTCAAAGTATCTGAACAAAAGTCAATCATTGATGAGTATGGATCTAGAAAATCTAGATTGGATGTTGAGAAAACAGAACACTTGCTATTATTAGTCACAGAGCAGTAACCAGTTATTCCATATACATCTATATACAATTTATCACATATGCGACCAGTGCAGATCAAGATCAGCCATCACATCCATGCCATCTGATTGGACATGCACTGTCGCATCGTGGTCAGAAATAACCTAATGAATCTAAAATCAAAGAGATCCTTATTAGACAGCATGGATGTGCCAGCTGATCTGAATCTACACTGTTCACCCAGGCCATAAAGATGTATACTGTCCTGCGGAACATGCTGCAATATAATAAATCCTATAAAAACAACAATACACTGAATAATGACTTACATGTATTGTACCTACCAGGGTATATTTTAAAATTTAGATTAAAAGTGAAATGCATTACATTAATTTTTTCCCCTTTGATACATCAGTGAGGGATACCCTAAAGAAAAGACATCATTGTGGGATACATTGCGGAAAGATTAGCCTCAGCTCAGACTTTATTTTTCTTGTTTTTACTGCAGGTTACAAACGCAATAAGAAACTCTCTTCCGGACACACCCAGTGGACATCCAGATGATGGCCCCATTGGCATCAGCTTGGCATTGTCTCCCGCATCATCCAGCTACACTCTGTCGAAATCAGCCATTACCAATGCTTCCTTTAGAGCCAAAAAGTTACCAGGTCTGTACTATTGTGTTAATATTATTGTTTTGTTTTTGTTTTGCAAATTTGAGTTATTCATTGTATAAAGTTATGCAGAAAGAGTTGGGTTTTTTATGCCCCCACAAAGTGGGAGGCATATAGAGTTGCACTCATCCATCCGTTCGTACGTACATCCCCAAATCTTGTGGCATCAACTCCTTCTAAACTATAAGGCGGATTTCTTTCAAACTTGCACAGATGATCAAGCAGGATGTGTTGATGATCGTAAAGAAAGGATTTTTTCCTGCCACCATTTTTACCAGAGTTATGGCAGTTTGTTATTAAAAATAATGTTGCAGCAGTGGGGGCATCAGCGTTCGAGGACACATTCTAGTTTTTCAATAACTCATTCCTGTTAACACTTTACTCCATATATTCAAATTTTATGGCATGTGTGACGAGTATAGATACAAATCTGCCAGCACATCCATGCCCTTCGATCAGGATCTGCACTGTTGACGAGTATAGATACAAATCTGCCAGCACATCCATGCCCTTCGATCAGGATCTGCACTGTTGACGAGTATAGATACAAATCTGCCAGCACATCCATGCCCTTCGATCAGGATCTGCACTGTTGAAATAACCTCATAAAACAAAAAGCAAACAGTGCAGATCCTGATCAGATGGCATAGGTGTGCCAGCTGATCTAGATCTACTCTTTTTGCCCACATCATAAAGGAGTACAGTGGAGATCCAATATAACACGGTCCGTGGGGTCCAGACCCTCAAAGCACGTTATTATCGGATCTGCGATAGTCCGGGGACAAAGAAACTTATGCTAATCATAAATCCATAATTATAGCAGATTTTTTGTTACCCTGGATAAGCACTATACTACATGTACACATTATTTATCATAACATTTTATCGTTATTTAAAAATAAATGATTTTGTTGTTTTTCGCTTCAACTGGTGCTATAAAATAAGTACAACGTTAAGACCGCGTTATATTGGATTTCGTGATATAGCGGATCGTGATATAGCGGAGCTCCACTGTATATCTGGAGAAAGGGATTAACCCTTTTATTGCTGAATTGTGCAGACTGAAACAGATCTTGTGGCAAATATGAGAATTGCTGTTCTTAGCACTTCAACCTCAAATACGGACTTCTCGCTTGATGAAGGAACTTTTAATCCAGGGCATTGTTGCAGAAAGCCGAGAGCAAAAATTGCTGAAATAATGAAACAAAAACTAGACAAAATACATTAACACAAATTAAACTTTATAAAATACAATTAATGAAGATAACTTTTCTGTTAAACAAACTTTATGTTTACTTTAACTTAAGGCTGGTGCTGAGTAAACCCCGTACTCCGTAATTTCACATTTGATCACTTGTGTGAACAGTGTAGATCCAGATCATCTAGCATATCTGTGCTATCAGGATCTGAT
The DNA here is from genome assembly GCA_038501625.1 of Corbicula japonica. NCBI lineage: Eukaryota > Metazoa > Mollusca > Bivalvia > Venerida > Cyrenidae > Corbicula > Corbicula japonica. The sequence continues at coordinate 1,409,147 of JAZAYU010000130.1, forward strand.
GCCTTTTTGTCATAAATAACCTAATGACACAGAAACCGAACAATATAGATCCTGTTTAGATGGCACAGATGTTCTAGCTGATCTGGATGTACACTAAAGGCATTCATAGGAAAGGTTTAAGGTATTCATTTTGCAGAACAGCCGAGTTATTTCCAAAGATTTCTTTCATTTTACAAACATCATAGAAATCAAACAATGCTGACAGCTTTGCCTGGTCCCAAGATCATAAAACTGAGATTGGAGACCAGTCTCAAATCTCAATCAGATGCTTGATATTTGAGTCTTGTCTCCTGATTAAGTTTTATGATCTTGGGCCCTGGTTAGCAATACATTACCGGGAACTTTCCTGGTGAAGATTGTCATTTAGCTAGGTTGAAAAAGGACTGATTGAAAGGAAAAAACTCGTTTAATTCTGTCTCAGGTGGGTTTTTGTTAAAGGAATGTCTGCTTAACTTTCAGAGAAAACCATGTTTCTGGAAAAAATGGATCTTCTGGTTTTAGATTTTAATACAGTATTGTTGTTTTATGTAATATTCAATTCCCATAAATAACCGTAAAGATATCACAAGACACATTCATGCTGTCTGATGATAATCTACACTGTTTGCTTTTAAATTTATTGAGTTATTTCTGACCAAGTAATCAGTGTAGATCCAGATAAGACAGCACAGATGTGCTGGCTGATTTAGATCTACACTGTTCACATCTAAATCAGAAATAACCTAAGTAATCTAAAACAAACAGTGTAGATCATCCACAGATAGAACGGATGTGCAGGTTGATCTGGATCTAGACTGGTCGCACACAAGGTTAATTACATATATACTTAAGGAAATTAGAAATGCAACTTCTTTAAATCTGAAATATATTTCCTGTTAAAAGAAGTTGCATTTTTTATTTCTTTAAGTATATAAAATATACTGAAAAAAGTTAAAAACGCAACTTATATAAACAAGAAATATATTTCGTGTTAAAATAAGTTGCATTTCTAATTTCTTTAAGTATGTATTGAGAAAAGGGTTAAAGATAAGATGCAGTCATGTCTAATGTTTTCATTTACCTTCAATTTGCAGATGACATTCCTGTACAACCAGATGAAGCTGGCAAATTGCCAACAATATCAGAAGATGATGGCAATTCAATCAAGCCAAAAGCTTCCAAAAGCAAAGCAATAAAAAAGGAGAAGAGTGACAGATTAAAGAAGGACTCCAAATCTGCCACGGTGGTAGGGACCAATGGTGAAAGCCAGATAGATGGCGCTCAGGCTACTGGGATAAAGCACAGAAATAGCCTCGACACAATTGAACTGACAAGTTTTACTAAATCGAAGGACAGTGAATCATTGCATGGCTCCTCCCCGCATCCATCAAAACACAGTTCTCCTTTAGTTAAATCAAGTGTGGCTGGCATCAGGACTAGTATATCCAATAAAGATATTAAGAATGCTAAGATGGCCAGTGGTCATGTGCGCAGCCTCTCGGGTGGCTCCGGCGGCTCAGAGGAATTCAGCACTAATTTATAACCCTTTAATCCATATGTACAGGGGCCAAGATCATAAAACTAAGTTTTGAGATCAGTCTCAAATCTCAAGGATCTGATTGGCTGAAATGGCCACTGGTCGCCATTTCAGCTAATCAGATGCTTGAGATTTGAGACTGATCTCCAGATTTAGTTTTATGATCTTGGGCATAGGTTTTATTATATGAGCAAACTCTGTAGATCCAGATCATCCAGCTCATCTGTGCCATCTAATCAGTGTAGATCCTGATCTGATGGCATGGATGTGATGGCTGATCTAGATCTACACTGCTTGCAATGGTATGATGGCTATATCCCATGGAACAAAGGATTAAAGATAATTTCCTGGAAATAACTCAGAGGTTTATCAGTATTTGAGGGGCAGATGTATGTAATATTTATACTGAGATGAAAATATTTGTCTAAAAAACGAAATTCTATATTGAAATGATTAGGTGCAAGTCTAACTTGAGTTGACAACATACAATGTTGTGTGGTATTGACTAGTAAGTTACATTTGCTTTAACCCTTTACTCCATATATATATGCATTTTGTTTAGATCCAGATCAGCAGCACAACTGTGCACTGAAATCAGAAAACTAACAGTGAAGATCCTGATCAGATGACACAGTTTTGCCAGCTAATCCAGATCTACATTGTTTGCCGCTGCAGTAAAGGTGTATCTATGGAGTTAAGTGTAAAAGCCAACCAATGAGTATCTTGAACAAAAGTAGAAATTATAAACTGACGAGGAATTTCTGATTTACCATTTAGCTTATTGGTTTTGTATCATCAAATCTTATGAGAACCGAGTCAGTTTGTCATGACAAAAAAAAAAAAACATCTCGGCCCAAGATCATAAAACTAAATCAGGGCTGAAGGTTATAAAACTGAGATTGAAAACCAGCCTAAAATCTCAAGCATCTGATTGGCTGAAATGGTGATTGGTCACCATTTCAGCCAATCAGATGCTTGAGATTTGAGACTAGTTTGCATGCTCAGTTTTATAACCTTGGGCACAGGAGACCAGTTGAGACTGGTCTTCATTTTAAGTTTTATGGAGTGTTTTAATAATAAAATCATGGATGTTATGTTATAAATGGTTGTGTAAACACCTGTTGTTCAAAGAAATTATAATGTGATATGTTTCTGGAATTTAAACAAAGAATAGATGTCAGTCTGTGTGATAAACCCTACTGATGGTTTTTTAGTCTTATCATGTTCAGATCATGTCCTGTGTTCAACTTTACCTATAGCATGTACTTATAAATAATTTTATATTAAAATCTCAAAAACCATCTCAAACATGTTGTTTTTATGTACTTACTGATTTTAATAAACATTAATAAAGCATGTTTGAATGCATTATTTTACATGTTCCTATTGATTTAAATATATATTCGAAACCTGTATCAAGCTGGTGGTCTTATAAAATACTGTCAGCTGCTTAAATCTATAGGTCTGAATAAAAAGGAAAAAGGACAGGAAAGCATAATATCAGAAATCCTACTATAGTAGACAGACAGTGAGAGAGAGATCTGGAAAACTACTGTAATACGAGTTGGATCACACACTTGTTGTTCCATGAATCTGTTTTTTGCAATGTTAAGTAATTGTTGGCAGAGAGAACCCTTTGCTGCTGATGGATACATTTTGTTGCTCTCCCAGTCAATATTTCCAAGATTAAATTCACCTCCCACCAGAATAGGGGGCCCCATCAGGGATCCTAGATAGGCATGTATCGAGGTAAGTGAGATATTCTGGTTGGTTCATGTTTGGTGGTTGGAAGAATGCTTGCGCCGGGAACAGATATTTGCACCCACAGCATCTCACAGTCCCTATCGGTGTTGATTTCTTCTGGGACCCTACACTGGAGCATCTTGTCAACAACTACCAAAGAAGACTGCCTCCCTTCTCTTTATGTCTTTCCCATCTAAAGACATTATTATTGTCAGGAAAGAACTCACTACACTGATGATTTGCTGTAAGCCATGATACAGTCCCAATTATAATGTTAGCTCCAATATTAAGCCATGATACGGTCCCAATTATAATGTTAGCTCCAATATTTAGCCATGATACAGTCCCAATTATAATGTTAGCTCCAATATTAAGCCATGATACAGTCCCAATTATAATGTTAGCGCCAATATTAAGCCATGATACAGTCCCAATTATAATGTAAGCTCCAATATTTTTGCAAAAGACTTCCAACCAGGACCAGTTGCCATTGCAGTCAATCAGTTGCTTATTGGCCACTCAACCAGGTTTCCATTCTCAGTTTTATAATCTTGGGGCCTTGTTACATGAACGTGGCGCAGACCTGGATCAAGAGAATAATGTAAGTTAACCTTATGTTGTACAGTGTATACCTTGAATTACAGTCAAACCTGTGATGAAAACCACATGTAAACTAAGAGCACCTGGGGAAAGAGCACATTTTATTTTTCCACTGACTGAGTTAAAGAACTAATTCACCTCTGAAGAAAGACCACCAGACATAAAAGACCACTTCGGGGTTTTCACAAGAGTGGTCTTTAAGGACAGGTTTGACTGTAATTATTGTTCCTTGTGGTTATTGCAAGACAATAATTTTCAAGGCATTACTTTAAAGTGCTATTGATTTATTAGGACAAGGCAGAATATAACCTGCTTGACCATTTTCCCTTTCCTCCGTATCCTTTAACACATGTGCAACCAGTGTAGATCCAGATCAGTTGCACATCCATGCCATTTGATAAGAATCTGCACTGGTCACTTTTAACCTAATTAATTAAAAACAAGGAGTGTAGATCATGATCAGATGGCAGAGACGTGTCGGATGATCTGGATCTACACTGTTCACCTTTGCCACAAAGGCATGTATATATATGGAGAAAAGGGTTATTTGAGCAACTATTCTCCCTTGAATTTAGTGAGAATTCTTTATATTTTGCATTGATTGATTGCCATGTATTTTGCACAAAATTAGCAAAATCAGACCAAGAAATATAAGAGTGAATAGTACGAGGGGTGATCCAAAAATTCGCGGAAAATGCTCTTATTTCCTTAATTTTGTAAATGGAGCAGTGAAGTTTTATCACAATGTAGATACATCTATTATCTATTGATAGACTAAGTAACAGCCTAACTTAAATCTGCAAACTGGAACGTGTTATGGTTTCCATAGTAACGTTACCGACGTCATTCCGGCCCAAATTTCAAACAGAAAATAGTTGAAAACATAGAGGATATTGGTTTTTACCAGTGTAAGAAAGAAATAATTTATATTTCACCGAGTGAGCTCCGGAATTCGTATTTTCACGAGTGGCGAAGCCACGAGTGAAAATACATAATTCCAAAGACCTATATTTTACATATTTATATATATATATAGGTCTTTGATAATTCCGGAGTTCACGAGTGAGATATATTTCTATCTTTTACTGGTAAAAACAAATTTTCTTTTTATTTTTTTCTTTTAGTGCACAACTTGTGTGAATTTGACTGAAAAATTATAAGAAATGGCGCCAAAACCGCCTGTTTATGACGTGACGTCATGACGTCAAATATCCAAAAAATTGAGCCCGTGTTCTTAACGTTCTTATTCGGTATGTTATGTGCGTTTGGGTACCATCGTGAAAAAGCAGTGAAAATAAAAATGATATTCCACTGTTTGAAAACAGTGAAATACCGCTTTTATTTCACCGGGAAAAATCTATAATTAACTGAAAAGCATAAAATAAATAACGTCTCTTAAAATCAATTTTCAACCTATGTCAACCAAATTATTGGCATGACGTCAGTGACGTCACTTCGAACGTTGACGTCTGACAAGTAAACAAAACACGTGTTCTGCGATGAAAGGCGCTAAATAAATGTTGATCAATGATCAGCCATTGAATAGTGTGTTCGCAATCGACTTTCAAAGAAGTAAACAATTGAAGAGATCACCAAAGTCTCTTGAAAAGCTGGAGTAAAGAAAACAGAAATCTTCAACTGGTATAAGCAGTTTCAGAAAGCCCATGAAAACACGAGCGTAGCGGCGATCCAGCGTCCAAGACGTAGTTAATTAAAGGTCGCCGTCAAGTAAATGTATTATTTGTCAAATGATTACTTCCCCCGATAGTTTTATTCTCGTACGAATGGCCATATGCCTGGTTGAACTGTACAAAATTTTTTTTTCTTTGAAATCACAACATTTTGCACCTACCTCGCAAAACTGTGGGCGATTCTCCAAAAATCAGCAAGGTTTGTGCTTTCTAGTGATACAAACAAAAACTAGAATGGTGAGGGGGTACTTTGCGATCAGTCCCTTGCCATGGTATCATCATCTAAAAAAGTACAAAGTGTAAACTTACTGCGGTGACGACCTTTTGCCATAAAATCCGCCATCAAAATGCGTTGTTTACGTGATAGAAATTCGTTGTTGGCGCGACAGACGCGTCGTAAGCGCGAAAGCTATGTCCGGTGTGGTGTTCTGCGGAGATTACGTTCGCAGCGTTTTTTTTTTTGGTAAGACGTGGCAAGAGCAGAGAGGACGCACGTCACACTCACGGTTGCACAAGGTGTGAATACATGGCCCGCACGCCACGTCTAGGGGTAAAAGGTTGCGTGCATCGTACGTTCCGTAGGTGGTAAGTGAGTTGTACGTGCTGACAACGTGCTTACAACGCAAGATCTCCGTGCATTTTCATGTCAACGTACGGAGGCAGTACTGCTCACGTACGGTGTTCTTACTCGCTCGCCCGTTGTAAGTGCGTGCAAGTGCGGTGACGTGAGTTTATTTCGGTTGTTGTTGGGTGATATATAGAAGGGCGACCTATCGATTCTAGATATATATGTTATATACCGCAGAGGTCCGTGCGCACACCGTGCGTTGTAAGTGCGGAGCACGTTCTTGCTCTGTAAGGTCCGCCTGAGTTCTGTGCGCGTTTTGGACAGTTGAACTGAGGAAGCACGGACCACGCAATGACCACGCAAAGACTCGCAGAGGCAGTGCGTTATGTGCTCGTGGACGTACAGGGCACGCATGTCACCCGTAATGGTGGTGAATCCGTAGCCCGCACCCAGCTCGAACTCAGAGAAAGTTTTGAATGCACTAAAAATGCTACGGCGTCCCTGCGTGCTCCCAATTCCGTACGGAGGCGGTACTCACCACGTACGGATCCCTGAATTTTGCCCACGTTTTTGCACGTAGACAGTACGCACTTGCAAGTACGGCGGGTTGTGACCGGGGCTTTATTCTACAGGTTCACTGTGTGTTTTCATAAAATATTAAGCGTCTAAGATACCATAGCGATCATTCGCCCAACTCATATAAAACTGGCTCCCAGTGGTTTCTATGGCTTATTTTGTTGACATGAAAACTTTATTCTAAATTGTAATGAAACTGATAAAGAAAAAATTGTTTATCTTTCATAAAATGCCAGCCTTGCTTCTTTTTGGCCAGGTGAGCGAGAATGAATCCAAATTAAAAAAGATGACTTAAGACATTGACGAGTTAAGGATGCTGTATGTTACTATTTTTTAAACAACTTACCATTTGTTTATTTTGTTTAAATTCAATGGAAATGATGGGTATTTGCTGAACATTGAATGCTTGAAGTGATTCTCGTAGTATGTTTCTGTAAATGCTATGATTTGAGACTGTTTCATTTTTATACCTCTGCCAGGAGCTTCGTAAAACATCAGGCTTTATGTGAATTATTGAGAAAATGAATCTGGAAAATAAAAGTGTAAAAGTGATTTTAAATCGGGATATTTCACGGGTATGTACAATTTAATCTTATTTAATTAAGAAATATGACGAAACCATGGATAACAACTATAAAAATAACAGTAGATTTTATCAGTTTGTTTGGAAATGCTACATTCTGTAACTAATGTTGGTCAGGATTGTTGTACAACAAATGTCAGACTGTCTACTGTGATTCCTGAGCTCTCTTCTCTTCCCCGACGTAATCTTAATGTTAAAAGCACCTCCAGAAATGTTAGCGAGATAAAACAAAATGGCTGCCATTTCCTAAAGTTTCTTGCTGAAATCTTTATCACTTTTTCGGCCCTGTCTTTTTAGCCAATCAAATTGCTTCAAATGCGGGCTTTATATCTATAACACTTTTCGGCCCGGGGCCGACAAAGTGTTAATGATAATGGTCCTGTTATAAAGCAGGCCATAGTGTTATTGAACGTGGCAGATGTTTTTTATAGGGCTAATAACGTCTATGTTGTTTAATAAATCATTTTATAACCAGCGAAGCTGATTTTAATAATAACACTTCTTACGCGCTTATCGAGGCATGGTGGAGCAAATATAGTAGTATCTGGAAAACGCGGGATCGGTAACTAAATAGGTAGAGCGTCGGTGCGGTAAGCTGGTGGTCCGATGTTTCGAGTCCTGTTTCGAGTCTACTCTTCCTATCCCAATATGGCAGTTTTGTTTAACGAAATTCTTGCAGCAAAATGTGTCCTTTATGAAATAAATAAAATTGTTAAGTTCTCATACATTGGTATTGTTAGACAAAACAATGAATAAATAAAAACAGCATTGAGAATACGATGGGCAGAATGTAGCATTCTCTAATTAAAATCACAATTAAAAAGGTATTCATTTTTTCACTAATTAAAAAAATAAAATGTATACCGTTTACCTTAGCTATAAAATTTCTTAATGAAAAAAAAACGTGACGCATTTAACCGTTTGTTTGTATTAAGGATGGATCGCCATCTTGACCGATGAATGTGTATTAGGAAACAATATTATCTTAAACGGGTATGACATTCAGTATGTTAGAGTACACTTTCTGCTAAATTAGGTGTCAATACGGGGTGACAATTTTATCGCGCTAAGCATCAACAAATTGTCAATCAGTAAAAATTCCTGTAAGCTATCAAAATATATCACGCCCTGTGCAAGACTGCATACATGATAGGCAAAGAGATGTCCCGGTGTTTGTTTTTAGTCTGTTTCCGAACAACAAATATATTTCTTTCCTTTTTTCCTTGTTCTTTTTTTAAATTTCAAGGAAAAATGGCAACGTCTTTGTCAAGTTAAGTGCACGAGGAAGAGCGCTAAAAGAATTTTAAACATGATCCTCTACAAATAAACTAATAATTAAAAATGACAATTGTTGCTAATTTCGTAATTTACACAAAATATGCAATGCCCAAGGTTATAAAACTGACCAGTCGCCATTTCAGCCAATCAGATCCTTGAGATTTGAGACTGGTTTCCAATCTCAGCTTTATAACATTCAGCCCTGATCTGTTGCGAGTTTTGATTCTGTATTAATAGGAATTTAAATAAATACAACCAACTTAGTGCAGAAAACCAAAATGTGTATTCTATACTGAACCAAAAAAGAAACTTTCGCCAAGTTTGATTGTAGATATGTTAGTACAGTTTCAATCTTTTTGGCTGAAAGCTTACATTTTTGTAAAATAATGTATTGTGGTTCTTTTAAAATCGTCATTTTGGAGGAAAGGATCAGATTGATTGTTGAATTTTAAATTAAAATAAGGTAGGGGTCGTTTCTAAAGTTAACAATCAGTAGCGTGTGTGACCGCCGTGTGCGATGCTGACTGCCTGACAGCGACGTCGCATTGAGAGCACAAGTTTGTTAATGTCAGCCTGTGGAATATTATTCCATTCTTCAAGCAAATGCTGCTCGAAGGTCGTTGACGTTGTTTGGAGGGTTCGGACGTCGACGTACGCGTCTATCCAGATTATCCCAAAGATGTTCAATTGGGTTAAATTCCGGACTTTTTGAGGGCCAGTATACGGGGATTAGCTGACCGATTTTGCAAACACAACGAGTTTTACAAGCTACTACATGTATATATGTGTGTACATCTAAGTGGTACCCTTGAACAACTGGCACATACTTTGCGAAAGTTTCTTTTTTGGTTCAGTATATGTGTCCTGCAGTGTTACACATAACAGTTGAATTTGTATTATTTACACTCAATGTCAAATACGACATCATATGTAATAACAAATATAATATCCCAATGTTTACATTCTGCTGGCCGCCCAGTCTCCTGGCAGAATGGAATAATGTTAATTCATATCTTCATTCTAATGGTTTGCCCAGTCTCCTGGCAGAATGGAATAATGTTAATTCATATCTTCATTCTAATGGTTTGCCCAGACTCCTGGCAGAATGGAATAATGTTAGTTCATATCTTCATTTTAATGGTTTGCCCAGTCTCCTGGCAGAATGGAATAATGTTAATTCATATCTTCATTTTAATGGTTTGCCCAGTCTCCTGGCAGAATGGAATAATGTTAATTCATATCTTCATTTTAATGGTTTGCCTAGTCTCCTTGCAGAATTGAATAATGTTAATTCATATCTTCATTCTAATGGTTTGCCCAGTCTCCTGGCAGAATGGAATAATGTTAATTCATATCTTCATTCTAATGGTTTGTCCAGTCTCCTGGCAGAATGGAATAATGTTAATTCATATCTTCATTTTAATGGTTTGCCCAGTCTCCTGGCAGAATGGAATAATGTTAATTCATATCTTCATTTTAATGGTTTGCCTAGTCTCCTTGCAGAATTGAATAATGTTAATTCATATCTTCATTCTAATGGTTTGCCCAGTCTCCTGGCAGAATGGAATAATGTTAATTCATACCTTCATTCTAATGGTTTACCCAGTCTCCTGGCAGAATGGAATAATGATAATTCATATCTTCATTCTAATGGTTTGCCCAGTCACCTGGCATAATGAAATAATGTTAATTCATATCTTCATTCTAATGGTTTGCCCAGTCTCCTGGCAGAATTTAAATGTTTTCATTCTGCTAGTCTGATATTCTGCTAACTTGACCGAGTTACTAATGATGAGTTCTTCAGAGAAGATAGTTGTTGTCAAATAAGTTCAATGGTTAGACCTGGTCATCTCTTTACCTATACTGGTAGTGACCGGTAAAAAGTTTTGACCGCTATTTTAATCGAATCAGGATATATTGTATATTTTAGGGTACATGTGTGACGGGATTTAAGAAAAAATGACCATAAAGGCTTTTTTCAAACCATAAGCGTTAGTTGCCTTTTAGATCATTCACACACGTACAGTGTGTGTAGGTTTTCGAATACCAACTTCGAGTATACAAAAGTGATTTCCAAATAGTGGAAAGTGGCGTACTGCCGGATATAACGCTAAACTCGTCAAATCATTTTGACAATTTTTTTTTCACATGAAAATTGCACTTTAAACAAGAAGATATTTAATTCTTTTATAATGAATACAATTATTATAGAAAAAAATGTATATTTGCTTTAAAACAGAATAACAAGTAATGTACTCATAGAAAAACAATAGTGATTGAATTAATTATTAATTAATGAATTAAAAGGAGGAGGACTCTAGAGTGTTCACAATGTATAACATACAATGATGGTGATTTGTTCGAGGAGTGTTATTTCCGGGGTGTTGCTGATGGCAATATTTGTCTCAGGTGAGTTAGTAGTGCCTATTTAAGTCAACAGGCTACAATACGTCACACTTTACATAAGGCCTCAAGATTAAAAAACTGAGAATGGAAACCAGTCTCAAATCTCAAGCATCTGATTGGCTGAAATGGCGACTGGTCGCCATTTCAGCCAATCAGATGCTTGAGATTTGAGACTGGTTTCAAATCTCTGTTTTATTATCTTCATCCCCGGAATCGGAATGTTCACTTTCTTTGAAAATATTCCTGTATGTTAATTTAAAATTTTAAAACGAGGTATAAGTCATCTAGTTACTACCTGATTGGCGAAATTAGATTTTCTAACCTAAGTATGTTAAATGCTTGCTTTAACGTCGAAAGTCGAATGTTTTTAAATTTATAAATTTCTGTGCGATTGGGGAATTTAGTGTTAACCCTTTATTCCATGGGATATGGCTGTCATTCATAGGTGAACAGAGTAGATCGAGAATACCAAAGATATCCATGCTGCGTGATGAAGATTCACACTTTTCGCTTTTTGATTCATTAGGTTATTTCTGAGTGACCAAAAAAGCAAACAGTGTAGATCCTGATTAAACGGTATGATTGTGCGTGCTGGTCTGGATCTACACTGTTCGCACAAGCGATTAAACCCGTGTATATATAGAGGAAAGGATAAAGGAAGAATTTATTCAAAGAAAAATATTTGTTTTTGACTGTTCTTGTTTAAATTGTCCGGAAAAAGTTTCCTATTCTTCTCCTTTGAGTTAAAATTATGTATAAGCTGTCCAGAGTTGTTTTTTCTTAGCCTTAGCAGTTCTCGATCATTATAATTTTGTTTTATTTCAAGAATTTTTAACGTGTATTCGAATAACTTTATTTTTCAATAGAGTCATTTAGTTCTTCCTAATCATTGTACAAATGCGTGCACTTTGGTTGACAGTTCTCTCATATTGTTCATTGTACAAATGCCTGTACTTTGGTTGAAAGTTCTCTCATATTGTTAGGGTTGTTGTGAATAATATATTTTCCAAAACTTGTTCTTAAATTTTAATAACAAGAAACAACCTTCTCCATCGATTAAAATCACAGTATCTTCATTTATGTACATAATATAACATGTCATTTGTAACGAGCCGTTGATTGTACACTTTTCTTCTTCATTCTTCATATTATTCTTTGTTTTAGTGCCATCATATGCCCAAGGTTATAAAACTGAACATGGAAACCAGTCTCAAATCTCAAGCATCTGAAATGGCGACCAGTCATTGTGCCATTTTAGCTAATCAGATGCTTGAGATTTGAGACTGGTTTCCATGCTCAGTTTTATAACCTTCAGCTATAAGCTTTAGAGCCTATTAGGTTTGAATACAAAAATATCATGTAGCATTCAATTGCTCGGTTGATTAACATAGCACTTAAATTCCCCATGATGAATTACTTCATTTTGAACACGTGTAATAACTCTCTTCAAATATTTCACAGTTGTGTCCCTTTTGAAATTGGATTTTCAGGGATGCGTTTAGTTAATTTACTGATTACTTTAAATAAATAAAGATCTAATCAGTTTAAGTAATAGTATTTCTTTGTTCACCATTATAAATTACTAAATATCGAACAAGTCCCATAACTTTTCTAAAGTATTTTATAGTATTTTATTCCCCTTTTTGAACTAAAAATAATGGTAATGGATTAGCTTCATGAACACAATCACAAACAAACATACGACCCCTTTTCAGTATGTTGGGGCGGATGCGTCGATAACCCAAATTTTCGCAAAAATGGTATGACGTGCACAGGGTTAATACGAGAATCAACGACGAACGAATGCTACAACTCGGACGTTGCAGCCGAGTGCTGTAAATCCTGTAACTATGTAGACACTGGGCTTGCCGGTAAGTATAAAACCTCATTGTCACTCATTGTCACACGCTAAGTTCTTGGAACAGATGAGATGACTTCAGTTCGTGGAACATAGCAGTTGCTGAGATTTTATGCTATAATGTTTCTGTCATCAATAGTCATTTAATGCTTTATAGGATAATGCAACACACAGAGAACTCCCCTACTGGTGGTTATCAGGTGGAATGCGTCACATCCCACCAACTATCAAATATCTAAAATTGTTCATATTTGAAATATGGAGCTGAAAGGGTTTTCATTAATCTCAAAATACGTGGAGGGTTTCAATACTGACCATTTACGACGTCAAAATATTTCAGTTGTCTGGGGGGGGGGGGGGGGGGAGGGGGGGCGGTATCTTCTTTAAGAAATCAAATTGCCTGTTAACTAACCCAAAAGTGCCATAACTGTGATGTTGAAATGTGCTTATATTTTCCGCTGGTCATTTTTTGTAACTATCAAAGCAATTTGTTCAAAGACTTAAAGTTTTACATTATTCCTTTAAAAGTATGAAACAAATAGATACAACATTGCGACAGACGAATAATAACATCTTCTTTTACTCCTACCACAAGACCAAAGTTTGTAGTGTGACATTGTGAGTGCACAGACAGGGTTGTGATGCAGTCAAATCAAAACTTTTAGTTATGTCTATTTCTGTACAAAAACGTCTTTCAACATTCAAATTTGCATATATGTTGCATACAAAAATATTCGCAGGTAAAGATCACATTTGACAGTCAATGTCTTTTCAAATCAGCAACGTTATCTTTATCATCATTTTTTTCGGCGTTAGCTGTCTAAGCTCACTTTTGACCTAGTTTTTCGACCAATAAAATGTTGTAAATAATACTCGTATTCTATTATAATGCAGAGGGAAAATGAAATAAACTATTTCGATTGGTAGCTATTTACACCAGAGAGGCATCTAGCAGGGTGGAGAGGTATCTAGTGGGATTTTTATTATTATGCAGCGGAAAAATCAAATAGATTATTTCGATTGGTTGTTAGTGGGTGTTGTATTGGAGAAAAACATATTTACGATTTAAATAACCAGTTAAGTCAATATTGATGGCTTAAATACAATTTTATATGGAATATTCTTGGGTGTCAGGTAAAAACTTGCGTACAGTATACAGTGTAAAACGAAAAGGAAGTGTGTAGATATTTTTAGTTCTTACTGGTTCCTTTCTAGTTCCTTTGATACTGATTGTTAATTTCAAGTTCAAAATACAAGGTCATTGTAGTGTAGTGGCTAACACTCTCGCCTCGCAAGCGTGAGGCCCCGGGTTCAATACTCAGTACTGATACTTTTTTGTAAAGTTAATTTACGTAAAAGTTGGTAGATTTCGCTCTTGTAACAGGATGTTTTTATTTATTTATATTAAATTTCAGTGACATTTATTCATCTTGAGTTCTAACTCTACAAGAGGTATTTTATTGAAACTGAATAAATGTAGATCAAGACTTAATGTAATACATTGCTTCTTTAATCGACTTGTAATCACTGTATGAAATTGTTGCAACAGCTTCAACATTTTTTTGAAATACACTTTAAATGAATTTATAAGTTGTCATGATTCGGTCGCTTAATCTCTTGGTCATACTAAGAAGGCAGGGAGGGTTCGTCAACAGCTATAACAAGTAAAATAAACTAACTAAACTGTGTCTGCTTCGCCTCTCTGTATTTCTTTCTTTCTTATATACATGTATATATAAATCTATTCCATCAACGCCGTTTATCTTTTTTAAAGATATTTCTTGTTCATATTTATCTTCATCAAACTTTAATGTACGATTTATGACAACATGGGTTTGTTTCGCTTGTACGGGCCACGCCACACCTTTAAAATGCAATACTGTTAGCTTTAACGGTGCTTTGTTGTGTGTTCTGTAACATACATTTATGTTATATCTTTCTTGTTAGTTCTTACTTGCCAATTTTGGAATGGGGTTATGGTTGTCAATTTTATCCCCATCTCATGCACTTATTTAAAACACCCAAATATCAGCTTGAACACTTTTTAAAATTTCAATCTTGCAACATGCTTTGTTGAACCGGAATAGTCACTCATACGAATATACCACATATATGAGATGAATTTGTACGAATATGTTAAGTAGGTGAGTAATTCATATTTTCGTTAATGGCGGAGTTGGTTCTGATGTTTTTCACTGATTGTGTGACATATTCGTACGTATTTGTCACACAATTCGTACAAATTCTTCACACACGTGACATATTCGTATATGTGAAAATTTTGGTTCAACAATTTTTGTTCTATAAAATAAATGTAAAATTGCGAAACTTTATAAACAGTATCTGCTTCATCGCGCTAATTGCTACCAGTGCAGCCTGTCGGGATTAAGCCTTTATAGTTGCCAGCGTAGTATGTTGGTTCATATACACGCATTTTATGGTATGTTCAATCCAGTGTAGATCTAGATCAGCCGCCACATTCTTGCCGTTTGATCGGGATCTGCACGTTTCGTTTTTTGGTCAGAAATAAACTAATTAATTAAAAAGCGAGCAGTGCAGATCCTGATAAGACGGCAAGTATGTGCCTTCTGATCTGTATCTACACTGTTCGCCCATGCCATAAAGGCTTAGATATGGAGAAACGGGTTACACATGAATTATTACTGATGTATCCTGTTACAATTAACCCTTAATACTTCCTTGTGCATTTTGCTGGGATTTGCTATAGTATTCTTGTTGGATTAATCCCGTGTGCTAATGTATCCTACTGGAATTAACCTTCAATATACTCACACAAAAAAAGAAACCTGACACTTTTTAAAGTTGATTCTTATAAAAATCGATATAATTCACACTCCAGTTTTTATTTCTAATGACAATTTACATAGCATGCCAATCTGATTTCGGGAATAAAGGTCTTATAGTGTCAGGTTTCCTTTTTTGTTGGGCATAGTTGCTAGTGTATTTGTTAGAATTAAACCTGTATAGTTGCAAGTGTAACCTGTTCGGATTAACCCATTATAGTTACTATTGTAACCACTTGGGATTAACCCCTTATATTTACAAGTATAGCCTGTTTTGATTAACCAATTGTAGTTGCTTGAGTATTTGTTGGTATTAGCCCTTCATATTTGCGAGTTTGTTTGTTGGGAATAACCGTTAAAAGTTGCTAGAGTTTTTGTTGGTATAAACACTTCATAGTTGCTAGAGTATGTTGGTATCAACACTTTATAGTTGCTAGTTTGTTTGTTGGTAATAACCGTTCAAAGTTGCTAGAGTATTTGTTGGTATTAACACTTTGTAGTTGCTAGAGTTTTTGTTGGTATTAGCCCTTTATCGTTGCTAGTTTGTTTGTTGGTATTAACGCTTTATAGTGGCTAGAGTTTTTGTTGGTATTAATACTTTATAGTTGCTGGTTTGTTTGTTGGGAATAACCTTTTATAGTTGCTTGAGTTTTTGTTGGTATTAGCCCTTTATCGTTGCTAGTTTGTTTGTTGGGAATAACCTTTTATAGTTGCTAGAGTTTTTGTTGGTATTAATACTTTATAGTTGCTGGTTTGTTTGTTGGGAATAACCTTTTATAGTTGCTTGAGTTTTTGTTGGTATTAGCCTTTTATAGTTGCTAGTTTGTTTGTTGGTATTAACGCTTTATAGTGGCTAGAGTATGTTGGTATTAACACTTCATAGTTGCTAGAGTTTTTGTTGCTATTAACACCTTTACTCTTTTCTCTCTACTTAAATGACTTGCATGATTTTTTCAACACCTCAGGTACCGTAAATGGCATAACGTGCTCTACTCATGAGTTTGACAATAATATAATTAGATTTATGAAATTATTTATTTTCTTATACGCCGATGATACAGTAATACTAGCAGACTCGGCAAGTGACCTACAATTCGCATTAAATGTCTATGAACAATTTTGTGATTTTTGGAAACTTACCTTAAATACGTCCAAAACTAAAATCATGGTGTTCTCTCGAGCACGAAATATCCATTATGATTTTAAATTCAAAAACCAGTCTCTCGAAATAGTAAATGAATATAAATATCTCGGTATAATGTTTAACAGAAACGGTTCATTTAGCAATGCAAAAAAAACACATAGCAAATCAAGCAACCAAAGCAATGTACACCCTTCTACGTAAATCAAAATCTATGTCACTCCCCATCGATCTCCAAATAGAACTTTTTAATAAAACTGTTAAACCAATATTATTGTATGGTTGCGAGGTATGGGGTTACGGAAACAAAAGTATCTTAGAAAGAGTACAATTAAAATTCTTAAAATATTTGCTAGGACTAAAATCTACCACCGCTACATGTATTGCATACGGCGAAACAGGAGTCAAACCCCTCCATATTGATATAGAAACAAGAATTATCTCTAACTGGTCAAAATTATCGTTACCAGAAAACGAGAAACTTGCTAGTTCTATATATAAATGAGTTCTTAGCAATTTAATACATACCCCGAATCTAGCACGATCAAGATTTAGTTGGTTAAAAAATGTCCAAAACATTTTAATTAAATGTGGTTTAAACAATGTATTGGTTACCAATAATTATCCCAACTCTAAATGGCTAACGGAAACAGTAAAACAAAAGCTTTCTGATTTATTTCTCAATGAATGGTATTCCGATCTTGAACAATCAGGTAAATGCAGAAATTATAAATTATTTAAAACAGAATTTAAATTAGAAAAATATTTGACATATACAAATCCAAAGCAGCTCAAATATATGATAAAATTTAGAACAAGAAACAACAGACTACCCGTCGAAACAGGAAGCTGGAACAACACAGCCCTTCATTTAAGAGTATGTAATCTTTGTCATCTGAGATGTATAGGTGACGAATTCCACTATCTATTTGAATGTTTATTTTTCAGTAACAGTAGAAAGCGGTACATCAATACAAGGTTTAGTTCAAGACCAAACGTACAAACATTTAGATTTTTAATGAATATAAACAATGTAGACACAAATGAATATCAGAAACTGTGCTTGTTTGTTAAAGAAATAATACTTAATGTCAGGTAAAATCTATTGTACTGTATTGCTTTCTCTTAGGGTACTCTCTCCTTTGATATGTTTCTTTTTTTGTGCGTTTTTTTACTGTCTTCCTTCTTCTGCCACTTTATAACGTACATTCTCTAAATCATCAATTTGATCAGTTATGTTTCATTGTTGTCTCGTTTATGCTTTGAATGTTTTGTTGTACCTCATGCTATCATGTACCATGATCTGAGAGAAATAAATTGTATTGTATTGTATTGTATTTATAGTTGCTAGTATGTTTGTTGGTATTAACACTTCATAGTTGCTAGTTAGTTTGTTGGTATTAACACTTTATAGTTGCTAGTTTGTTTGTTGGGAATAACCTTTATAGTTGCTAGAGTATTTGTTGGTATTAACGCTTCATAGTTGCTAGAGTTTTTGTTGGTATTAACACTTTATAGTTGCTAGTTGTTTTGTTGGGAATAACCTTTTATAGTTGCTAGAGTTTTTGTTGGTATTAACCCTTTATAGTTGCTAGTTTGTTTGTTGGGAAAAACCCTTTATAGTTGCTTGAGTTTTTGTTGGTATTAATACTTTATAGTTGCTAGTTTGTTTGTTGGGAATAACCTTTTATAGTTGCAAGAGTTTTTATTGGTATTAACACTTTATAGTTGCTGATGTATTTCTTGGGATTTATCCTGCTTAAGTTGTCAGTATCGTGTTTTTGTTTATATTCTTTGGTGTGTTTGGTCGCGAAAAAACAAGCTAAACCGACGGCTTCTCTGGAATAAACGTCTTACAGCGCATGCGCTAATCATTTTTCGACATGTCCTGCCAGCCAACATTGAATGTTTTAACAATGTTTTGTATAACAACAAAACAAAGGTCTGGTGACTCTGCATCGTCAATTATGTTCTCTAGATTGTCCATACGGCGACAGACAGACATGTTTTCCGTTTCTGTGTTCAACATACGAGAATGCAACTGATTATTGTTGTATAACTTGTCGTGCTGTTCCACCCAGCTCATCATCAACTACGTCAGCATTTGCGTCACTTTCTACTTCAACAAAAACCGTGTCTGTCTCCAGAATCAGTACCCCGACAACCTCAGGTACATTAGGCAGTTTGTTTTTGATGTAGTAGTAGTAGTAGTAGTAGTAGTAGTAGTGGTAGCAGTAGTAGTAGAAGTAGTAGTAGAAGTAGAAGTAGTTGTTGTTCTGTGGTAATAGGAGCAGCAGCAGTAGCAGCAGTAACTTTGAATAAAGCATCAATATTAGCGCAAGTAGTAATTACTTACACAAGGCTGCGAACTCTGACCTGATTTTGCTACGGGGAATCTAGCGAAATCCATTGGTAAAAAGAGGTAGGATCCTAAAACTCAGCACAAGTATATTACATTTCAACCAGATGTAACTGATTTATAAATTTTGCAAGACTTCATATGAATTTTAAGTTTAACTCATGACGGAATTTGAAACAGTCACTGTGATTAAGACCAGGAACACTTTACCTGTGCCGGTTTCCACCCTTAAGTCTATTTCAGGTTTTCTGCAAATTTCCCGGCTACCGTTCGATAATACATTTTCAGAATTTGACCTACTATACAGTGCGCCTTAAAGGAAATTGTTGGAAACTTTCAATATCTTGATTAATTGAATTTTCCGTAATGCGAAGAAAAAAAGTTTCCCGTTGGCCGTTATGCAAATTTGTCGTGTTGATGTCATTGTTTCTATCAAATATTGAGCCTTTAAATTTTGGCAGCAGAAAAGTTACTCGAAATTGCAAGTGTGTACCAGTGCTACTTCGCTCTACCGGTTGGTTCAGTTTCACCAAATTGAATGTAAAATTCGCCTGAACTGGTTACTTTCAGTACAGTCACTTAGGGCAGCTTTGACGGACAGTAGACTAACTTTAAAGCGTAAGTAGAGGAATGCAGTGTAGGATGGGCATATACTGACTACCATAGAATAACGACTTCTGGTAATTATTTTAATAATATAATGACTGCCCAATATAAAAAATGAACCCCTTATAAATTATAGAATAACGACCCCCTCACCCGAACTTTAACCTTAACCAATCTAAATACACTTACAGCATAATTATCCTAACCGACAGTCAGCGGAAGAGAATATGGTAATGGCACTCGTCCGTAAATATGTCGTCCGTGCGTGTGTACGTGCAATATGTTTGTGACCGCAACTCTTCTAGTATTTTGGTTATAATAACTATACTTTTGTAGCAGGCATATTTAAGTACTTTAAGCCTATGAAATTCCCTATGTATTCAGTAACTGAGAATATATGTGTGACTAAGTCAAGTTCATAAGTGTTGGATATCAGAGTTAACTCTTTTCGCATTAGGAGCAAGGTCAACTGAGCTGGTTACATGTGAAGATGATCCTGACTTCAAGAAGGACGGTGTTGACTGTAGTAATCTTATAAGGGAGACCACAACTAACATGTGTTATGATAAAGACATTGAAGACGCCTGCTGCTTTTCCTGCTCCCAGGTTTCCACGGGGATACCAGGTCAGTCAGTCATTACAATTAACAAATGTACTTTAAATCATCTGCAGTTTTCTAAAAAAACAAAAAAAAACTTTAGTTCTTGTTACAGATAAGTCATAAGGATTATGAAGTCAACCTATACTGTGTGGAACGCTTTGTTTTGGTCACTATAGTGACTGATTTCTCCTTTTTGCCCCGCCGACCAGCTAACACGAAAACAAACAGAAATGGTTATTTGTCGTTTTTATGTTGTTATCTGTACTTCATGCTATAAATATCTGTCGTTCGCGATTTTAATAAGAGGTGTTAGTAATATTCCCAATACTAAGTGACATTAATATTAACCCAAGACTTAATACCGTCTTGAAAATTTCCGATCTGACTGGTTTAAAGAAATTATTCATTGTTACATTACAACTCTAAACCAATCCTGGTCATAAGAATGGCTTTTAAGATGTTAACATACACATTTTGTCCCTATATTTTTATATTCCAAATTCTTTTCTGTTGAATGACGAACCGAAGTATAACTGAAGAAATTTTGACATTGAGTGTTTTCATTGATTTCAAAAATATTTGAAGCCAAATCAAACAGACTGACAACAAAATAACAAGTCTAACTTATACACAAATCATAAGTATGTTGCCTCTTGCTTTTAAAGGCTGTCCGTATGGTGACAGACAGACGTGTTTCCCATTTCTTTGTACAACATACGTTGACCCGGAGGTGAATTGCTGCCTAACGTGTACGTCCGGTTCCTCTTCAAGCTCTTCTACGTCAACCTCCTCCCCGCTTACATTTCCATCAAATAGAGTGACTACATCCACGGAATCAACGTCAACTGTTGCACAAAGTTCTACAATAACAGATACCCTAAGTACTTCAAAAACAGATGCTCTCAGTTCTACAACCGATACCCTTAGTTCGACAACAACAGAAACACTCAGTTCTACACCAACAGATACCCTAAGTTCAACAACAACAGATACCCTTAGTTCGACAACAACAGAAACACTCAGTTCTACACCAACAGATACCCTAAGTACTTCAACAACAGATACCCTTAGTTCGACAACAACAGATACCCTAAGTACTTCAACAACAGATACCCTTAGTTCGACAACAACAGATACCCTAAGTACTTCAACAACAGATACCCTTAGTTCGACAACAACAGATACCCTAAGTACTTCAACAACAGATGCACTCAGTTCTACAACAGATACCCTTAGTTCGACAACAACAGATACCCTAAGTACTTCAACAACAGATGCACTCAGTTCTACAACAGATACCCTTAGTTCGACAACAACAGATACCCTAAGTACTTCAACAACAGATGCACTCAGTTCTACAACAGAAACCCTTAGTTCGACAACAACAGATGCACTCAGTTCTACAACAGATACCCTTAGTTCGACAACAACAGATACCCTAAGTACTTCAACAACAGATGCACTCAGTTCTACAACAGATACCCTTAGTTCGACAACAACAGATGCACTCAGTTCTACAACAGATACCCTTAGTTCGACAACAACAGATACCCTAAGTACTTCAACAACAGATGCACTCAGTTCTACAACAGATACCCTTAGTTCGACAATAACAGATACCCTAAGTACTTCAACAACAGATGCACTCAGTTCTACAACAGATACCCTTAGTTCGACAACAACAGATACCCTTAGTTCGACAACAACAGATACCCTAAGTACTTCAACAACAGATGCACTCAGTTCTACAACAGATACCCTTAGTTCGACAACAACAGAAACACTCAGTTCTACACCAACAGATACCCTAAGTTCGACAACAATAGATACCCTTAGTTCGACAACAACAGAAACACTCAGTTCTACACCAACAGATACCCTAAGTACTTCAACAACAGATACCCTTAGTTCGACAACAACAGAAACACTCAGTTCTACAACAGATACCCTTAGTTCGACAACAACAGATACCCTAAGTACTTCAACAACAGATGCATTCAGTTCTACAACAGATACCCTTAGTTCGACAACAACAGATACCCTAAGTACTTCAACAACAGATGCACTCAGTTCTACAACAGATACCCTTAGTTCGACAATAACAGATACACTCAGTTCTACAACAACAAATACCGTTAGCACTTCAACAACAGATGCACTAAGTTCTACAATAACAGATACCCTAAGTTTGAAAACAACAGATATTCCTAGATCTTCATCATCAGATACTCCTAGTTCTTCAACAACAAATATTCCTAGTTCAACAACATTAGACACACTTACTTCTGCAACTACAGATACACCTAGTACTACAACAAAAGAAACTCCAAGTACTACAACAACAGACACACCTAGTTCAACAACAACAAATACTCCAAGTTTAACAACAACAGTCACACAAAGTTCTACAACTACAGATACACCTAGTAAAACAACAGATGTTCCAAGTACTTCAACAACAGACACCACTAGTTCAACAACAACAGATACTCCTAGTTTAAAAACAACAGATACTCCTTGTTCAACAACAACTGATACTCCTAGTACTACAACAACCGATACCCCAAGTACCACAACAACAGATACTCCTAGTTCAACAACAACAGATTCTCCTAGTACTACAACAACAGATACTCCTAGTGCCACAACAACAAATACGCCTAGTTCAACAACAACAGATACTCCTAGTTCAACAACAACAGATACTCCAAGTTCATCAACAACAGACACACTAAGTTCTACAACAACAGAAGCACCTAGTACTACAACAACAGATACTCCTAGTTCAACAACAACAGATACTCCAAGTTCTACAACAAAAGATACACCTAGTTCAGCATCAACAAATACTCCTAGTTCAACAACAACAAATACTCCAAGTACTGCAACAACAGATACTCCTAGTTCTACAACAACAGATACTCCTAGTACTACAACAACAGATACCCCTAGTACCACAACAGCAGATACACCTAGTTCAACAACAACAGATACTCCAAGTTTAACAACAACAGATACTCCTAGTTCAACAACAACAGATACTCCAAGTTCCACAACAACAGACACACTAAGTTCTACAACCACAGAAGCACATAGTTCAACAACAACAGATACTCCTTGTTCTACAACAACAGATACACCCAGTTCAACATCAACAGATACTCCTAGTTCAACAACAACAAATACTCCAAGATCTACAAAAACAGATTCTCCTAGTTCTACAACAACAGATACTCCTAGTTCAACAACAACAGATACGCCTAGTTCAACAACAACAGATAAACTAAGTTCTACAACAAAAGATACTCCTAGAACTAGAACAACAGATACACCTAGTACTACAACAACAGATACTCCTAGTATTACAACAACAGATACTCCTAGTTCAACAACAACATATACTCCAAGTTCAACAAAAACAGATACTCCTAGTTCAACAACAACAGATACTCCTAGTTCTACAAGAACAGATACTCTTAGTTCAACAAGAACAGATACTCCTAGCTCAACAACAACATATACTGCTAGTACAACAACAACAGATACTTCTAGTACTACAACAAAATACACACCTGGTTCATCAACAACAGATACTCCAAGATCAACATCAACAGATACTCCTAGTTCAACAATAACCGATACTGCTAGTTCAACAACAACCGATACTCCTAGTTCATCAACAACAGATACTGCTAGTACTACAACAACATATACTTCTAGTACTACAACAACATATACAACTGGTTCAACAACAACAGATACTCCAAGTTCAACATCAACAGATACTCCTAGTTCAACAACAACCGATACTGCTAGTTCAACAACAACCGATACTCCTAGTTCAACAACAACAGATACTGCTAGTACTACAACAACAGATACTTCTAGTACTACAACAACATATACACCTGGTTCATCAACAACAGATACTCCTAGTTCACCAACAACAGATACTGCTAGTTCAACCACAACAGATACTCCAAGTTCAACAACAACAGATTCTGCTAGTACTACAACAACATATACACCTGGTTCAACAACAACAGATAATCCTAGTTCAACAACAACAGATACTCCTAGTTCAACAACCACAGACACACTAAGTTCTACAACAACAGACACTTCTAATACCACAACAACGGATACTCCTAGGTCTCTCAATACAGGTAATATACAATTATCAGATCTTCAGTAGAAATGAACGTTTACGAAAAAGTGTTTGTTTTAAGAGCTTACCACACTTCTCCCAACCATGTTCACAGATAAAAAATTTTTTCAAAACTGAATATGATTCTTTTAACACATATAGGCCTACTCGTACTGACGATGTACCAAAGTAAGTTATCGATAATTCGGAAGTCATGTGACAGAAATAGCGTTTATCAGCCCAAAATTAACAAATTCGATATGGCACTCTTTTCTTGACGAGTAATAATTCGCCCGTTTCTATCATAACAGCATTCTTGGTACAATGTGACTTTTTACTTATTCAATTCATAATTAGTTATAACAGTACTATGATAGTAGTATTTTTTCTAGTAATTTAAATCTTGATGTTTTTACATTTCACTAAGCATATAAATCCCCAATCCCTCACAAGAATTTAATTGATTTGTTAAATAAGTAAAAATACAGCAACACAAATAGAACGTTAGCATTTAAGAGGATGCGAACATGCTTATTGGATAGGCTAATGCACAGACATTGATGGATTTTTTTCTCAGAGCTTATAACGCTTTTCGCGGTAAAAATAGCCTTATATTGTCAAAATGCGTAACACACGATCTAGTCGTAGTTAAATAAAAGACAATCGTAAGAACTAATCAAATGTAGAAATAAAATGTCAGCAAGAGTAACAAAAGATACTCCTAGTACAACAACAACAACAGATACATCTAGTACTACAACAACAGATACTCCAATTTCAGCAACAACAGATACTCCAAGTTCAACAACAACATATACTCCTAGTTCAACAACAACAGATACTCCTAGTTCAACAACAACAGATACACCTAGTTCAACAACAACAGATACTCCTAGTTCAACAACAACAGATACTCCTAGTTCAACAACAAAAGATACTCCTAGTTCAACAGCAACAGATACTCCTAGTTCAACAACAAAAGATACTCCTAGTTCAACAACAACAGATATACTTAGTTCAACAACAACAGATACTCCTAGTTCAACAACAAAAGATACTCCTAGTACTACAACAACAGATATACTTAGTTCAACAACAACAGATGTTCCAAGTACTTCAATAACAGACACAATAAATTCTACAACAACAGATACTCGTAGTTCAACAACAAAAGATACTCCTTATACTACAACAACAGATACTCCTAGTTCCACAACAACAGACACAACAAGTTCTACAACAACAGATACTCCTAGTTCAACAACAACAGATACTCCTAGTTCAACTACAACAAATACTCCTAATACTACAACAACAGGTACTCCTAGTACCACAACATCAAATACTCCTAGTACCACAACAACAGACACAATAAGTTCTACAACAACAGATACACCTAGTTCAACAACAAGAGATACTCCTAGTTCAACAACGACAGATACTCCTAGTTCAACAACAACAGATACTCCTAGTTCAACAACAACAGACACTCCTAGTTCAACAACAAAATATACTCCTAATACTTCAATAACAGATACTCCTAGTACCACAACAACAGATACTCATAGTTTAACAACAACAGATACTCCTAGTTCAACAACAAAAGATACTTCTAATACTACAACAACAGAAACTCCTAGTACCACAACAACAGATACTCCTAGTTCAACAACAACAGATACTCCTAGTACCACAACAACAGATACTCCTAGTTCAACAACAACAGATACTCCTAATTCTACAACAACAGATACTCCTAGTTTAACAACAACAGATACTCCTAGTTCAACAACAAAAGATACTTCTAATACTACAACAACAGAAACTCCTAGTACCACAACAACAGATACTCCTAGTTCAACAACAGCAGATACTCATAGTACCACAACAACAGATACTCCTAGTTCAACAACAACAGATACTCCTTATTCTACAACAACAGATACTCCTAGTTCAACAACAACAGATACTCCTAATTCTACAACAACAGATATCCCAAGTACCACAACAACAGACACAATAAGTTCTACAACAACAAATACTCCTAGTTCTACAACAACATATACTCCTAGTACCACAACAATAGATACTCCTAGTTCAACAACAACAGATACTCCTAGTACCACAACAACAGATACTCCTAGTTCAACTACAACAGATACTCCTAGTACCACAACAACAGATACTCCTAGTTCAACAACAACAGATACTCCTAGTACCACAACAAAAGATACTCCTAGTTCAACAACAACAGATACTCCTAGTACCACAACGACAGATACTCCTAGTTCAACAACAACAGATACTCCTAGTACCACAACGACAGATACTCCTAGTTCAACAACAACAGATACTCCTTGTACCACAACAACAGATACTCCTAGTTCAACAACAGATACTTCTGTTTATACAACAACAGATACTTCTAGTGCTACAACAGGCACACTAAGTTCTGTAACAAAAGATGCACTAAGTTCTTCAACAACAGATACCTTTATTATAACAATAACAGATACACCAAGTTCAACAACAACAGGCACACTAAGTACTAAAAAAACAGATACTCCTAGTACTACACCAGCAGACAAACTAAGTTCTACAACAACAAATACTCTTAGTTCAACAACAACAGAAAGTCCTAGATCTACATCAACAGAAACCCATATTTCTACAACAACAGATACCTATATTTCTACAACAACAGAAAACTATATTTCTACTACTACAGATACCCTTATTTCTTCAACAATAGATGTGTTTACATCTACAACAACAGATATCGCTAGTTCTAAAACAACAGATACCGCTAGTTCTACAGTAACTAAAACTCTAATTTCTACAACAAGAGACACCCTTAGTTCTACATCAACAGATACCATTCTTTCGACAACAACAGATATTTTACGTTCTTCACCAATAGATACCCCAAGTTCTACAACAACAGATACTC
Organism: Corbicula japonica; assembly: GCA_038501625.1. NCBI lineage: Eukaryota > Metazoa > Mollusca > Bivalvia > Venerida > Cyrenidae > Corbicula > Corbicula japonica. The sequence continues at coordinate 1,436,574 of JAZAYU010000130.1, forward strand.
CTAGTTCGACAAAAACGGATGCACTTAGTTCTACAACAACGTTCACCCTAAGTACTCTAACAACATATAATTTTAGTTCTACAACAGTAGGTAATCTTAGCTCTACAATTACACATTTTCTAACATCGGCTCAATCAACACAAGTTTCTTCCTCGAATGCAACAGATGTTGTCTCGACCACAACTGCACGAACAAACAATGCAGAAACTATTCCACTAGCTACAGGTAATATATTTTTCGGGGCTTCAGTAAAACGGAATGGTAACAAAACATTTTCAATGAAAATAGAATGAAAGAAAAATGAAATTTAAGGGGGACGCGAACATGCTTATTTGGGTAGGTTTATTCACAAACATTGAAGGAGTGTTTTTATTATTTTTTTTTGTAATAGGAAGTTTGTTGCATGTATTGAAAATACGAGGGCTGTTCAAAAATTACGTGTACTTGCGCCATATGTTTTTATTCCATTGACAAAACCTTTTATATTTGGTATTATGATAAAGATTATTTTGTTTTCTGTTCAAATCAGGCACTTTCATTCTTCCACATCTACAAACTTAATCACAGTGGAACGTTACGTTACCAAAGAAACACGTTACCGGCCCGGGTGTCAGCTAAATAAAGTAAAGTCAATTTGTATTCTATATAGCTCATTTGTTTGACGCGCCAAATTTCTAAAACTCCGCAAAAACGTCACACGACGTTAGAATGACGTCATGTGCGAATCTTACGTCATTTGAATGTTGCGAATGAAAATAAACAACGTTTGAGTCATAGGGATAGCGTAACAAACAACGTCAAAAATGCAACAGCAGGAGCGCGCCGAAATTCGCGCAAACATAAAATTTTGCAGAGAACTCGGCAAAACACCTACGGAGACTTATAAGATGCTAAGATCAACTAAAGCAGGAAGTAAAGTCAGTCGGACACTTGTTTTTAAATGGTTTCACCGGTTTGAAGACTGCCGAGAATCCTTAGAAGACGATAAAGGTCGAGGGAGACATGTGGTTATCTGTGAACGTCATGTGACGTCGTTGAAGAAAGCGCTACTGTCGAAGAGTTTCCTGAAACAGTACGAGCGCAACCCAGCCTTTCTTGAGACAGTAATTACGACTGATGAGACGTGGCTATACCTCCATGACCCCGAGACAAAGGAGCAGTCTGCTGTGTGGAAGAGGGCCGGATCTCCGCCACCCGAGAAAGCTCGAACAGCAAGGTCGGCCGGCAAACAAATGTTCATCATGTTCGCAGACTGCCGAGGGATTATCCTGTGTCATGCGGTGTCTACTGATAAAACCGTCAACGCAAAGTACTATTCCGAAGTAAGACTAATAATAATAATAATAATAATAATAATAGTAACTTTTGAACGGATACAAAATAAGCAAAATATGTTCAAACGGGGTTGTTCTTATTTCAGAAAAAAGTCTGATTATATCATGAATACAATTATTTGATTGAACTATACAAGAAGGGTAACTCATTCGTTTTTATTTATTTTTATAGGTTCTAAGCCGCAACCTTCTTCGCGCGCTTCGGAAGAAACGTCCGGGAATCCCAGTAGACCAGTTCGTTTTGCATCAAGACAACGCACCGCCTCACACGGCCGATTCCACTCAGCTGGCGCTAGCTGTACATGGTCCTCCGCTGTTGGACCACTCACCCTACTCGCCGGATTAGGCCCCTTTCGATTTTGCCATATTTCCTGATTTGAAACTCAAACTCGGGCCGGTAACGAAACCCTCGGTGTATTCAACGACTTGCAGATCAACGATGCCCGAACGCACAGACTCAAAAATCCACATATTTATAAAGAAAACTTTAATGTTTTCAGTCATGTATTTTTTATGTAACTACCATGCATAATAAAAAAGTTATTACGCAAGTACACGTAATTTTTGAACAGCCCTCGTAGAACAAAACTCTAACGATAAATATAAGTGAATCGTACATGTGAAAGTTTGTTTCCTTTTGTTGAGAGTTCTTTGCCCAAGATAATGAAACTGAAACTGGAGACCAGTCTCAAATCTCGGTTTTATAATCTTTGGGTCCTTTTAACTGCAAAGTCTCTTCAACAGAATTCTTACTTTAAATGTTTCATATTTGATTTAGACTCGCCAGTGATCATTTCGGCAGCAGTTAGTGGCGGGCTTCTGATCCTCGTCATCAGTTTAGCAGCAGCATGGTGCACCTCAAAGTTCAAGGCCTACAGAAAGTTACACGTGAAAAGTGTAAGAGTTTTAGTTCTTATCGTACAAAATTGATCAAAAAGCCACATTCGTCAGAATAGCCCGTTTGTATGTGCATCATTTTTTCCAGCCAAGTTCGACACCCGGATCGGAAAATCAGTTTCCCGTGATTTCACTATATGTATACTCTATTCCAAAACTACTTTTCTTAATGCCTAAATATTTGGTATCAAAACTGAGATTATATCATAAACATTTCTATAGTAAAACTATCTGTGATCTCGTCTCAATTTTGACACCAAATATTTTGGCATTACGGAGAGCAGTTAATGAAAAATCGCAGAAAAAAAAACAAAGTGTTAACTTTTGGTATAGAGTACATTATCGTTCCTCAGTCCTTGTTAGGGTGTCTAGTTTGTAAATATGAAACCGGATATTAATTTTAAGTCCTCTGACGTAGGAGATGAGCGGGAAACATAAAAAATGTATCTTCTCGTATTTCGCAAAGAAAATTACAGATAGTCCATGTGTTTTGTTAACAATAATTATTTCATTAATTTCAGGCTTTTAGTTCCGCCCGGTATCCATCGTACACCGATTTTGATGGTCAATCACTTAACAGCGATCACTCTTACGATAATTACACGAGACCTACCTACTTCCCGGAAACTGGTTTCGAGAGAGATGAGACAAACACGAATTATATTATGGTCGGCATCCGCTCGTCCAATAGGAGCAATGAAGACTGGTACACATCAATGTTAAACTCTCAGCGGCCATTTTGGCGTCAATTTGATAGACACTCTGTAACGGATATTGTATGAAAATTGCTACAGAAATGTTATTTAATTGGTGACACGTTCGCAAAAATAAATAATTCACTTTCGCAAAACTACATCTGCATTCAATTTAGTATCTGTGCGTAGCCGCTCAGGCAGTTGCATTAACGTTGGTGAACGTTACATGTACGTAGTGATCGGTATGACATGGTGAACGGTATGAAATACAGCAGAAAACGGCTCTGCATGGTGAACGTGTACTTATACGTCGTTCTTGTTGTGTGCAAAAAGCTTTAATTACAAAAAAAAACTTTAGTGAACAATATGTTACATATAATTCTCTTGTTTTGACATCAAGTTGTTCTATTGCAGTGGTATATTGTACGGATTGTCTCTATTGCTTTTTAAAGAGTTCAACGTCGTTGCTACTGCTGTATGATTGTCAGTCTTGAAGAAAAGAAGCACCTTCTTACCTCTTTTTACAAGTCAAGTCAAAATATTTATTTGCAAAAACATATACATGTTCATCGCCAAGTTACAATATTGGCGGATGTTTTACAAGACAATATATAAATAAAACATAATTTACAACAGAAAAGCATGATTACATGTTATGAGTGCAATTAGTAACTTTGTAGAGTGTGTAAGGTTTATAATCTTAACAAAAGTAACCGAAAAAAAAATACATTTCAGATTGAATTTGTTATAAAATTAGTTCACTTCGCTTCTTTTTTCCATGGCTAAATAGACAAATTTTGCTAGATAAACAATTTTACTCTTTTGTGTTGTTTTCATAATAGATTTGAATTTGTTTATATTTGGCCATACGCAATAATACTTCGGAAGCAACTGTTTACGTAAATCACTATAGAACGGAAATACTAGCAAAAAAATGATACTCTGATTCTATTTGATGCATATTGCATTGACTACAGATACGTTGATTTCTTTCAATATTTCTAAATCTCCCCTCTTCGATTGCTAATTTGTGGGCTGAAGTTTGCAAGTTTGTTTTTAATTGAGCCAGTACATGTATGACAAACTGGCCTCTAAAGGCCACAATCAAATATTGTTGTTTCACATCCCATTTTCCGTAAGCATGTCATTATTTATATGTATGTTCTGAATATCATTATTAAAAAATCAAACTGTTTTTGTTTTGCTTTATTGCTATCCGGTAAAGGTTTTATTCCAACACGGTCCGGAGTGAATCAACTCAATAAGGGTAGCGGCTACTATGAAAACAACAATTTGATATCTGTCGTTGGGTCAGAGACTGCCTGAAAGTTTAAATTTTGTCATCTTCAATTTATTTTCAATAATATTTTGTATTCATTATTTCCCTTATTATTCTAAAGTTTGCATACTTGAATCATAACGCCGCTAACTCCGCGGTAACTTTTATTCCACGGTAAGCAATGTTTAAGATTTATGTTGCCAGTCTTTCTTCGAAACTTAGGTTTCTTACTTACTGTAGTTCTTTTCTGTAGCTTTCCAACTGAGTGTTTGCCTTTCTTGAATCTGGGATTCCAAACAATGATAGAAACATTTTATGTTGATCGTGTCAGTGTTTATACAGTTTTTTAAAAGATCTATTTGCTATGCTTTATTTATATTAAATAATCCCCTTAACATATCAAGTTATTGTTTGGCTTTAAGATATTCAGTAGGAAAAAAATAATAGCAGCGGTTTTAGAGCTCTTCCTACTGCAACCCTGACAAAAGATCTCCAGAACACAATGCACACCGAGTTTTTTGTTACACATTTTGTCTGGCTTAGAAATAATTATTAAGGGCAACATGGAATTGTAGAAACTTGATGTGTCACTGAATACCCCCGCAATATGTACATAAATGTTATGCGATAATTATTTTCATTTAATTCTCATTTTCAAAATATTAAGGTCAGTATTTTCAAAAGCATAAAAATCTGATAATACCATGAGAATAAAATTGATGAAAAAACGTGCTCACCAACCTTCACATTGCTATAATTATAATACATAACAGCACTTATTGAGACTTTTTACGGCCGCAACACGACACGAACAATTTGCCCCTCAAATAAATATTCCAACGAGTGATATGAATTTTTGTCAAAATAACCTATACTTGATGCAGAACATGTTTTAATTGTCATATAAAACGTAAATGATATGAGCCATACACCAATGACCAAGGTTATAAAACTGAGCATGGAAACCAGTCTCAAATCTCAAGCATCTGATTGGCTGAAATGGCGACCAGTCGCCATTTCAGCCAATCAGATGCTTGAGATTTGAGACTGGTTTCCAATCTCAGCTTTATAACCTTCAGCCCAAAATTTGTCAAGAGGAGACAGCACTTTTGACTTTTGGATCCATTTGAAATAAAATAATAATTGTTTGGTTAATTTATTTTATATTCTTTTTGCAAAAAAAAGTTTACTATTTTTAGTTCGGTGTCAACCAGTTTAGTAATACATCTATTAAATATATAAGTCATATGCATGAAACTTAAATAAAAAATACTCGGTAACAAGAGTGCCTAAGTGCCACAAAATACGCCCATCAGAGAATTTGTCAATTTTTTTTTTGTAAAAATAAAGGGCCATAACTCTGAAGTCGCTGAAGCGATTTGGCTGGTTATCGCCCCTGGCCGATGCATTATGCCCATAAACATATTCCCCAAGTTTCATGAAGATCGGTCAACAACTGTTTGAGTTATTGAGCGGACATAGCTGTGGATGCATTCAAACTTATATTAAAGCAAACTTCACTTTCAAGAAAACTAAATGCAAAAATGGCATAATTGTCAAACTATACTGCTCAGAGTTTGATGAGGGCCCCTTTTGTAGTCTGTAATTATATTATGTCTGTTAACATTTTGAACAGTTTACAATACATTAAATTTAGTTTGTATTGTTTATTTGAAAATAAAAAACATCGAATTATTGAACTGAAACATTAGTGTCAACTTATCTAAAACTCAAGAGACTAAAAAGTGGTCCTTACTAATTTGGAGTATTATATTTTAGGCAGAGCGAAGGATTTGTTTGGAAATGAAGTCAGTCATAATTGGGGACTTTCTTGTATAGTTTCATATCAAGTCATGGGGCTATCAAATAAAAATAAACGTAAGTTTAAGTAAAACAATCCAAGTGAAGGTAGAGTGCATGGAGTGAAGATGCATAACGTTAAAATTGTTAACTGTTACTTAAGTTTGAAGTTAATACCTGAAATATGTTCAAAGTTATGGCCAAGTGCATGAAACCTTAAGGGAAAATAGAGTAAGATTTTAACAAGAGGGCCATGATGGCCCTTTATCGCTCACCTGAGTACAACAAAGTTATTTTAAGTAACAGTGACCTAGACCCAGATGACCCATATTCAAACTCGTGCGAGAAATCATTGGGACAAACATCCTGACCAAGTTTCATGACAATTGGAGCAAAAATGTGACCACTAGAGTGTTAACAAGAAAATTCTATTTTTAGTAACAGTGACCTAGTTTTTGGACCCAGATGACCCATATCTGAACTCGTCCGAGAAATCATTGGAAAAAACATCCAGACCAAGTCTCATGACAATCAGAGCAAAAATGTGACGTCTAGAGTGTTAACAAGAAAATTCTATTTTTAGTAACAGTGACCTAGTTTTTGGATGCAGATGACCCATATTCGAACTCATCCAAGAAATCATTGGGACAAACATTCTGACCAAGTTTCATGACAATCGAATCAAAAATGTGACCGCTAGAGTGTTAAATAGAAAATTCTATTTTTAGTAACAGTGACCTTGTTTTTGGACCCACATGACCCATATTCGAACTCGTCCAAGAAATCATTGGGACAAACATCCTGACAAAGTTTCATGACGATCGGAGCAAAAATGTGACCGCTAGAGTGTTAACAAGAAAATTCTATTTTTAGTAACAGTCACCTAGTTTTTGGACCCAGATGACCCATATTCAAACTCATCCGAGAAATCATTGGGACAAACATTCTGACCAAGTTTCATGACAATCGGAGCAAAAATGTGACCCCTAGAGTGTTACCTAGAAAATTCTATTTTTAGTAACAGTGACCTAGTTTTTGGACCCAGATGACCCATTTTCTAACTTGTCCGAGAAATCATTGGGACAAACATCCTGACAAAGTTTCATGACAATCGGAGCAAAAATGTGACCGCTAGAGTGTTAACAAGAAAATTCTATTTTTAGAAACAGTGACCTAGTTTTTGGACCCACATGACCCATATTCGAATTTGTCCAAGAAATCGTTGGGACAAACATCCTGACCAAGTTTCATGGCAATCGGAGCAAAAATGTGACCGCTAGAGTGTTAACAAGAAAATTCTATTTTAAGTAACAGTGACCTACTTTTTGGACCCACAAGACCCATATCCGAACTCGTCCTAGAATCATTGGGACAAACATCCTGACCAAGTTTCATGACAATCAAAGCAAAAATGTGACCGCTAGAGTGTTAACAAGAAAATTCTATTTTTAGTAACAGTGACCTAGTTTTTGGACCCACATGACCCATATTCAAATTCATCCAAGAAATCATTGGGACAAACATTCTGACCAAGTTTCATGACAATCAGAGCAATAATGTGACCGCTAGAGTGTTAACAAGAAAATTCTATTTTTAGTAACAGTGACCTAGTTTTTGGATGCATATGACCCATATTCGAACTCATCCAAGAAATCATTGGGACAAACATCCTGACAAAGTTTCATGACAATCAGATAAAAAAATGTGACCGCTAGAGTGTTAAATAGAAAATTCTATTTTTAGTAACAGTGACCTTGTTTTTGGACCCACATGACCCATATTCAAACTCGTCCAAGAAATCATTGGGACAAACATTCTAACAAAGTTTCATGACAATCGGAGCAAAAATGTGACCGCTAGAGTGTTAACAAGAAAATTCTATTTTTAGTAACAGTGACCTAGTTTTTGGACCCAGATGACCCATATTGAAACTCGTCCGAGAAATCATTGGGACAAACATTCTGCCCAAGTTTCATGACAATCGAATCAAAAATGTGACCGCTAGAGTGTTAAATAGAAAATTCTATTTTTAGTAACAGTGACCTTGTTTTTGGACCCACATGACCCATATTGAAACTCGTCCGAGAAATCATTGGGACAAACATCCTGACCAAGTTTCATGACAATGGGAGCAAAAATGTGACCGCTAGAGTGTTAACAAGAAAATTCTATTTTTAGTAACAGTGACCTAGTTTTTGGACCCACATGACCCATATTCGAACTTGTCCAAGAAATCATTGGGACAAACATCCTGACCAAGTTTCATGACAATCGGAGCAAAAATGTGATGGCTAGAGTGTTAACAAGAAAATTCTATTTTAAGTAACAGTGACCTACTTTTTGGACCCACATGACCCATATCCGAACTCGTCCTAGAAATCATTGGGACAAACATCCTGACCAAGTTTCATGACAATCCGAGCAAAAATGTGACCGCTAGAGTGTTAACAAGAAAATTCTTTTTTTAGTAACAGTGACCTAGTTTTTTGACCCACATGACCCATATTCAAATTCATCCAAGAAATCATTGGGACAAACATTCTGACCAAGTTTCATGACAATCAGAGCAATAATGTGACCGCTAGAGTGTTAACAAGAAAATTCTATTTTTAGAAACAGTGACCTCGTTTTAGGACGCCGATGACCCATATTCAAACTTGTCCAAGAAATCATTGGGACAAACATCCTGACCAAGTTTCATGACAATCAGAGCAAAAATGTGACCGCTAGAGTGTTAACAAGATAATTCTATTTTTAGTAACAGTGACCTAGTTTTAGGACCCACATGACCCATATTCAAACTCGTCCGAGAAATCATTGGGACAAACATCCTGACCAAGTTTCATGACAATCTGAGCAAAAATATAACCGCTAGAGTGTTAACAAGAAAATTCTATTTTTAGTAACAGTGACCTAGTTTTTGGACCCAGATGACCCATATTTGAACTCGTCCAAGAAATCATTGGGACAAACATCCTGACCAAGTTTCATGACAATCCGAGCAAAAATGTGACCGCTAGAGTGTTAACAAGAAAATTCTATTTTAAGTAACAGTGACCTAGTTTTTGGACCCACATGACCCATATCCGAACTCGTCCTAGAAATCATTGGGACAAACATCCTGACCAAGTTTCATGACAATCCGAGCAAAAATGTGACCGCTAGAGTGTTAACAAGAAAATTCTATTTTTAGTAACAGTGACCTAGTTTTTTGACCCACATGACCCATATTCAAATTCATCCAAGAAATCATTGGGACAAACATTCTGACCAAGTTTCATGACAATCAGAGCAATAATGTGACCGCTAGAGTGTTAACAAGAAAATTCTATTTTTAGAAACAGTGACCTCGTTTTAGGACGCCGATGACCCATATTCAAACTTGTCCAAGAAATCATTGGGACAAACATCCTGACCAAGTTTCATGACAATCAGAGCAAAAATGTGACCGCTAGAGTGTTAACAAGATAATTCTATTTTTAGTAACAGTGACCTAGTTTTAGGACCCACATGACCCATATTCAAACTCGTCCGAGAAATCATTGGGACAAACATCCTGACCAAGTTTCATGACAATCTGAGCAAAAATATAACCGCTAGAGTGTTAACAAGAAAATTCTATTTTTAGTAACAGTGACCTAGTTTTTGGACCCAGATGACCCATATTTGAACTCGTCCAAGAAATCATTGGGACAAACATCCTGACCAAGTTTCATGGCAATCGGAGGAAAAATGTGACCGCTAGAGTGTTAACAAGAAAATTCTATTTTTAGTAACAGTGACCTAGTTTTTGGACCCAGATGACCCATATTCGAACTCGTCCGAGAAATCATTGGGACAAACATCCTGACCAAGTTTCATGACAATCGGAGCAAAAATGTGACTGCTAGAGTGTTAACGAACTAAGTGTGGACGGACGACGGACGACAGACGGACGACGGACATTCATCGATCCTAAAAGCTCACCCTGAGCCAGCTCAGGTGAGCTAAAAATACTTGCCAGAGTTTTGGGTCTTTCTGGTTATGATTTAGATTATGACAGCGAATATTGTTTATTCCAAGTTTCATGTTTCAAATCCTAACCTATGTCTAAGCAACATCTCGATACTAAACATAGGGGTTGGTTTATTTTTCCTTTATTTTACAGAACATTAAAACTGGAGACTAAAGCAAGAGGATCAGCATTTTATGAACACCACTGGTGATAAAAGTTTAGTTTTCTTCAACACACCAATCTACATGCCCAGTTTCACAAACAAGAGTGCCATGCTGGCCCTTATATCGCTCACCTGAGTACAAAAGTACTCTCAGCTTGTGGTTTCAGACAAGAAGATTTTTAAAGTTTTTCCTATATCAGTCTATATAAAATAAAGTGAACCCTGGGGCGGGGCCAATTTTCTCCCCAGGGAAATCATTTGAACAATCTTTGTAGAGTTCCACTAGAGGGTGCTAAATGCCAAATATCTAAGCTCTAGGCCTTGTGGTTTCAGACAAGAAGATTTTTAAAGTTTTTCCTATACAAGTCTATATAAAATGAAGTGACCCCTGGGGCGGGGCCAATTTTGACCCCAGGGAAATACTTTGAACAATCTTTGTAGAGTTCCACTAGAGGATGCTAAATGCCAAATATCTAAGCTCTAGGCCTTGTGGTTTCAGACAAGAAGATTTTTAAAGTTTTTCCTATACAAGTCTATGTCAAATGAAGTGACCCCTGGGGCAACGCCAATTTTGACCCCAGGGAAATAATTTGAACAATCTTTGTAGAGTTCCACTAGAGGGTGCTAAATGCCAAATATCTAAGCTCTAGGCCTTGTGGTTTCAGACAAGAAGATTTTTAAAGTTTTTCCTATACAAGTCTATATAAAATGAAGTGACCCCGGGGGCGGGGCCAATTTAGACCCCTGGGAAATAATTTGAACAATCTTTGTAGAGTTTCACAAGAGGATGCTTAATGCCAAAGATCTAAGCTCTAGGCCTTGTGGTTTCAGACAAGAAGATTTTTAAAGTTTTTCCTATATAAGTCTATGTCAAATGAAGTGACCCCTGGGGCGCCAATTTTGACCCCAGGGAAATAATTTGAACAATCTTTGTAGAGTTCCACTTGAGGATGCTAAATGCCAAATATCTAAGCTCTAGGCCTTGTGGTTTCAGACAAGAAGATTTTTAAAGTTTTTCCTATATAAGTCTATATAAAATGAAGTGACCCCTGGGGCGGGGCCAATTTTGACCCCAGGGAAATACTTTGAACAATCTTTGTAGAGTTCCACTAGAGGATGCTAAATGCCAAATATCTAAGCTCTAGGCCTTGTGGTTTCAGACAAGAAGATTTTTAAAGTTTTTCCTATACAAGTCTATGTAAAATGATGTGACCCCTGGGGCGGGGCCAATTTTGACCCCAGGGAAATACTTTGAACAATCTTTGTAGAGTTCCACTAGAGGATGCTAAATGCCAAATATCTAAGCTCTAGGCCTTGTGGTTTCAGACAAGAAGATTTTTAAAGTTTTTCCTATATAAGTCTATATAAAATGAAGTGACCCCTGGGGCGGGGCCAATTTTGACCCCAGGGAAATAATTTGAACAATCTTTGTAGAGTTCCACTAGAGGATGCTAAATGCCAAATATCTAAGCTCTAGGCCTTGTGGTTTCAGACAAGAAGATTTTTAAAGTTTTTCCTATATAAGTCTATATAAAATGAAGTGACCCCTGGGGCGGGGCCAATTTTGACCCCAGGGAAATACTTTGAACAATCTTTGTAGAGTTCCACTAGAGGATGCTAAATGCCAAATATCTAAGCTCTAGGCCTTGTGGTTTCAGACAAGAAGATTTTTTAAGTTTTTCCTATATAAGTCTATATAAAAAGAAGTAACCCCTGGGGCGGGGCAAATTTTGACCCCAGGGAAATAATTTGAACAATCTTTGTAGAGCTCCACTAGAGGATGCTAAATGCCAAATATCTAAGCTCTAGGCCTTGTGGTTTTAGAGAAGAAGATTTTTAAAGTTTTTCCTTTCGGTTGCCATGGCAACCAGAGTTCTGCATGGAATTGATTTCTTTGAACAACTTTGGAAGAGCTTCATGCAAGGAACATATGTGGCGAGTTTCATCAAAATTGGCCAAGCCGTTTCAGAGAAGAAGTCGATTGAAGCAATTGTTGACGACGGACGACGGACGACGGACATCAGGCGGTCACAAAAGCTCACCCTGTCACTTTGTGACAGGTGAGCTAAAAACATAACAAATGTATGAGTGATGATCATGTTTATTACTAAAATGTAATAATTGTGTACTGTGCAAAATCAAAATCCACAACAAATTACTATCAATTAACTACAGAATTTGAATCTGGTTATTGAAACCTCAATTGTATAGCAATTTCAGTTAGAAACAAAACAGAAAAGCATTCTAATTGAATGTAGCAATGAACATCTGTTTAACATAAGGCAAGATTCTTCTAAATTTCTATTTCTTAAAGTTTTAACAAATTTTCCATCATCATGATTGTTGTTGTCATCTATTTTCTATAGATAAATTATTAGCACTTATTTTTAACAATATTCATTATTTTGAAAACTGTAAAAGGTTGCACCAAATACTGTAAAATACAAGTATGGAGAAAGTATGTTGAACTAATGTGCAACTTAATGCAACTAGGGTTCTAATATTTCCTTCTTAATTAAAATCGCTGTATTTTCCTAAAAACCACAATTATGCATCTTCATATCTTGATATTCTTCTAATTCTGTGCCACTTTTTGTACAAAGTCGTTAGCTTGGACAAACTATTGTTCAAACTGAATATTTTTTCCCTAATATTAAAAAAATTGTTGATCCATGGGTAAATATGTAGTGAAGAACAGTTACCTAGAGTATCTGATGATTACAATTCTCAAGATAGAACAACAGACTAGATTGTCCTGTTAGATATTAATACTAAGGTTTAACCAAGTGGTTAGATTTGTCACTTATGTCTGTAAATCTTGACATCCTGGAATCAATTTATTGAAACCTAACTGCATAATAATTTACACATTACTCTCTCCACACTAAACACAAATACAGAAGCCATTTATGATTGTTTAGCACTTGTCATTTAGCACTTGTCATTTATCAGCTGTCACATGGCCAGAAAGGATCAAGCCTGATTCCTGTCTTTGAGGAACTGGATGACAGTAGCTGACTGGGTCTGCATCCAGAGGGCGTTCAGACGAACATTCTCCAGTGCCTGGCTGATAGCACGATCTGCTGCAGGGGCTGGATTCTTTGCAAAGAATTCCTGAAATAAATACCACGATATAACTGCCATGTTACAGGTTCTGAAAAAACAATATTTGCAGAACAGAACACAACTGCTCTACTCAATACCATCTGCTATTTTCATTATTTAATATTATTATCATTATTATATTATATTATCTGCTATTCTAACACGACTTGATGTTTTTCCCATTGAATTACCTGTGAATTATTACACGATGATTCACCGCGCATGGGCACGGCTATTACTAAATACTGGTCGGTATAAACTTATTATTATTATGAACAGAAAGGGCTGTCCAAGTAAGCTTCTTTGATATTCCTACATTAAAAATGGAGATGAAGATTATAGAACTGCGGTTTCTTGCATACCTTAATGGTATTTCCTGTGTTCACCAACACTGGAGAAAGTCATCTTACAACACATGATGTAAGATGAGTCTTGCACGGGGATGTATTTCAGATAGCAAGCCACACCTTGCGATATATATGTATTATAAACAAGACATTAATTCATAATAAATTACTTCACTATTATTATAGTTTCTCAATATAAAATCGATTACCAACCATATGACATCATGGTATGCAAGAAAAATCTATCACAAAAAATGAGTTCCAATTAGATAAATCCAGCCCTCAAGAACATGTTTTTTGGTCCTTATTTAACAAAGCCCAGTTACCACCCTTGCAAAGTTATTCATGATTCGGTATTCCATGTACTGATAGTGCGATTAACTGCTTTAACCCTTTACTCCATTGGATATGTCCATTACCCATGGGGTAACAGTGTAGATCCAGACCAGCTCCATTACCCATGGGGTAACAGTGTAGATCCAGACCAGCTCCATTACCCATGGGGTAACAGTGTAGATCCAGACCAGCTCCATTACCCATGGGGTAACAGTGTAGATCCAGACCAGCTGACACTGTTTGCTTTTTGATGAGTTTATAATTTCTGACCAAGAAGTGAACAGTGAAGATACTGATCAGATGGCATGAATGTGCTTTCTTGCATACCGGATAAGTATTTCCGCGTGATTTACCGGGGAAATAAAATCTTATCTTTTCCCTAGGGAAAAGATAACGTTCGCGTGCTACACAAGTGACGTCACGTCTTCAAGTATCTGACGTAAAATATTCAAGTTAGTGACGTCATTTAGAAAATAAGGTTTGCGTTAACATCAATATTTCAGCGTAAGGAAACAAAATTTAGTTTGTATAAATGGACATAAATGTCATGAACAGTAAAAGGTATGCAAGAAAAAGTATCTTGCATGAGACATTCGATAAAGATAGAAAAATCTGTCACCTCGGGTGAACTGTTTTGGCGGGAACTCGGCAGAGCCTCGTTCCCGCAAAACAGTTCCCCCTCGGTGACAGATTTTTCCATCTTCACCTCACACTCATGCAAGATACTTATATGCTGATCTGGATCTACATTCTTTGCGAATTCGATAAAACCTGTATAAATGAAGTTAAGGTTTAAATTGGGTTGAATTAAATGATAAATCATCCAACTGGAGTCAGCATCAGATCTGTTATCTTTCAGTATCTTAGAAGGATCCTACCGGTTAGATAATATTCCAAACTTTTCTGAAAACTACTATTACTGGATGAAAGCTCTACAGCTTAACTCATCAGATTTGCCATCTGTGGTTCAGTAGGTACTTTCTAAGATGATTAGATCAGATAATTACCTCAATGTGTTTTGCTTTCTCTTCTGTCACAAAGTTTTCAATCATACTCTGAAATTAAAGAGAGAGTACTTATCATGTTTGCGTGTCATATATGCAGCAGGGTTTCACTACTCGTACTTGTACTCGTACTCGTACTTACTCGAGTACCAATTTTTAAGTACTCAGCAGGACTCAGTACTCATCTAAAATTACGAGTACAAGTACTCGTACTTACTTAAGTACTGTCGAAAAATGGTCAGTACTTATGAGTACTTTACGAGTACTATACGAGTACTTTCACACTTCAATGAAATAATATGAAATTAAATAACTTAACCAAATGAAGTGTATAATATATAAAAAGAAATGGTAAGAAATAATTCATTAATATCACATATTGGGCAGGGAAATTTAAACACTTTTGTAAATGTTGTTATATATACTTACTTGTTTTTTATACTATTTCATGCATTATATTAAATCATTAAATAAATCATTATAATTGTCAATGGTTGAAATACATTTGTACCTTACTAAAATTCAAAGTGCATTCAGTAAGATTATATGATTTAGCAATGGAGTCAACAGAACTTATTATAACACAATGGAAGATGACAACATGTTTTCTCACCATTGCAATTATGATTATGGTAAGACCACATAGGTGTAGATGACACTTTTGAAAGGCTAATGATGTTACTTTGCAATGCCGTGACTATTGTCAGTTGAACTAGATGTTGATGGTAACTTTTTTCAATAATGGAATACATCTGATTTTTGTGTGTCAGGGCTTTTTATTACAACCTGGGCAAGGGTCCAACGCCCTATAATTTTAGGGAAAAAAGCGTGCTTTTTTCTCTGAAAGGGAATGAAAAAACCTGATGTAAAGTTACGTTTTGGGGAAAACTGCATGATTTTAAAGAAATTTTTCGAGGGGAAGGTGCCCATTAACGGCCCATACTAAAGAAGGAAAAAAGCACTGTGTGTGTTTATATATTTTTGTCTAGTGACAGTATCAATAAATAAATTATTACTACTTTATTATAAATTAAATAATACGAGCATACCACATTTGAATAAGTGAATAGTACATTGTGTATGCTATACAATTATAAAAACAATACTAAAAGTTTTTGGTACTCGCAAAATACTTGTGAGTACTCTAAGTAGTACTCAGTACTTACTTAAGTACACTGGCAAAAGTGAGTACTCAGTACTTACTCGAGTACATCTTAAGCATCCAGTACTCAGTACTTACTCGAGTACTGAACTTCAGTACTCAGCGAAACCCTGATATGCAGCATTCTAGAATCTATGGTTAATGTATTTAAATAAGCTAAGTATTGCACAAGTACGGTAAGTACTGAATTTAATTGTCAATAAATGCCAATCATTAAAATCATAATACATTAAACAACAATCCCAAAATCTCATTTTAAACATCTGCCAAGTGCAGGCTGTCAACCAGGTCATCTCCAAAATATAGGAAAACTAGAATTATCACTGAAAGTGATTAAATACCCCCACATGTATGCTTGATAATTGAACTGGGAATGCTTCGAATCAATGGCATAATGTGCCCCACTTTCAATCCAAAGTGTCGTCTTCACAGTAGCCACATATTCAGCAAGTTTCATCACAATATCTCATTCCTTCTAAATTTATTGAGCAGAAATGGTTTAAATATGTTAGTAACAGTGGCCTTTATCTAACTTTTATCTAAGAACTGTGAGCCAAACATTGTTTATGAGAAATCATCCAGAAACCATTTTTTCTATTTTTAGTAACAGTGACCTTGACCCCATCAGACCCAATTTCAATACCAAGTTTCGTCTTCACAGACACTACCTATATAGCAATTTTCATCACAATATCTCATTCTGAACCAAAGTTATTGAGCATACAGTTTATTTTCTATTTTTAGTAACAGTGACCTTGACCCCACAGGCCTTGAATCCCAAAAGTCATCTTCACAAAAACCATCAATACACCAAATTTCACTTAAGAATCTCATTCCAAGCTATAGTTACTGAGTGGAAACGAAGTTTTGAAGTTTAAATAACAGTGACCTTGACCTTGAACCCACAGGCCCCAAAGTCAAACCTAATCTTTATCTTGTTATGTTACATCTGTGTCCCAAAAAATAATTAAATCTATGAAGTATTTCATGAGTTATAGTCCAGAAACAATTTTTCTTTTTTAAGTTACAGTGACCTTGACACTGACCCCTCAGGCCCCAAAGTGGAACTCGACCTGTATCTTCTGATATTACATATATGTACCAAAAAAGGATTTAATCTGTGAAGTTTTTCATGAGTTATTATCTGGAAACCCTTTTTCTATTTTTAGTAATACTGACCTTGACATTGACCCCACCAGCCCCAAAGTCGAACTTGACCTGTATCTTGTCATGTTACATCTATTTACCAAACAAGGATTAAATCTGTGAAGTGTTTCATGAGTTATCATCCGGAAACCATTTTTCTATTTTTAGTAACAGTGACCTTGACACTGATCCCACCAGCCCCAAAATCGAACTTGACCTGTATCTTATGACGATATACCTGTGTACCAAAAATTATTTAATTCTGTCAAGCCTTTCATGAGTTATCATCTGGAAACGAAGAATCCGACCGACCGACCGACCGACCGACAAGCTCACTCCTATATACCCCCTCAAACTTCGTTTGTGGGGGTATAAATATAGGAATATTTTTGCAACAAATATAGGAGTTTTTGGCTGATTTTGAGGCAAAATATAGGAGTTTGGAACTGATAATAGTTTTATTTACTTGCACTTATACAAATGATTTTCACATGTGCATTTACTGTTTCTACTATTATCAATGTCCAAAATGTCCACTGTAAAAATGATGGAAACCATTAACTTTAACATCAGCACCATCAAGCACATCACCAGCATCTGAATGACCATTCAAACAAGGGGAAAATGCAGAAAATGCATTAACAAAGCCGGATTTTTCAGTTTTAGTTTGTCTTCATTGATATATAGTACTGTACACAGCATCGACCCATCCACTCATAGTCATATTGCTTTGTGTGTAAAAATCTGAGTTACAATGTCCAAAAGGGTTCAGTCAAAAGTGACCACAAGGCCTTACTTTGGTCAAACTCTATTGAGAACCTGTAGGCAATACATCATACAAAATTATATGCCCTTCACTACTCTAGAGTTCCCGAATATGATTCCATTTATTTATTGAATCTGTATGAAACAGTACTGCAGTCAAATAAGTTAGTTAACCTAAATACAAAGAATATCGCTACAAGTTTCAAGAGAAATGATAAAAACTTATCAAGTTATAACTAAAACTGAACTTTAATTCAAACTGCAATTAAATTTCTGTACAAAAGCAATAATTTTCAAAAGCCAAAGCCTTCTTGAGAATAGATGGACATTATACCTTTCAGGTTTATTGAAGTTTAACAGTAATTTAACTTTTATCCATTAAGTGGTTCCATAAAAAAACTAAAAAAAAACTTTTAGAAAACTGTTCAAATATTTTGCAGATTATCCTAATAAAAAAATTCTAAAGTTATCTCAATTTATTTAACAATTTATAATTATATTTAAGTTGTTGCAAATTATCAAATAATATTGTTTTTATTATCTCCCTTTATTTTACTTTGCCTTTTGAAAATTATTGTTTTTGTAAAGACACCTTCTTTTGCATACACTCTTTTTCAACAGAGTTTGATAACACTCTTTTCAAACTGGAAAACTGACCAAAAAGTCAGCTGAAGAATTCTTGTTCACAGTCAAGCATGTTTTTCCCATGGATCCATCTTGACGTTTTAGACAACCACATAAACCATATCAAATATAAGCTCTCTAGTCCTTGAAGTTGGTGAATAAAATTCAATGATCTTTAACATTTTTTGCATTTGGTTTCAACTGCACAAGAATTCTGCATAGAAGTGAAAAATTGTTTTTGTTAGGTAAGCCTTAATACACAGAAACCTGCTACAAAGTTGTTCGAGAATCAGATTAAAACTTAAGTAAGTGCCACCCCCCAAGTTTTCACCAATCTAAAAGTTGAGTTTTGTTCTTGAAAAAAAAAGAAGAAAGCAAAAGCAGTATCAAAGCAATATTTACTCTCTTCATTAATCGGCAAAAACAAATACTAAAAAATATAGGAATATACATAAAAATATAGGAATATAGGAGGCTTTTCAGAACATAGGATTCTGATCCAAAATATAGGAGAAATATAGGAATATAAGAATCGGTTGACAGCCTGCAAGTGACAAAAGAGGGCATTTTAAATTTTTTTCCCTTTATCCACGGACATGAAAATCAGGAGTACATAGATATCATAATGAGTTTTGATATAAAATACTTC
This sequence comes from Corbicula japonica, assembly GCA_038501625.1. Classification (NCBI taxonomy): domain Eukaryota; kingdom Metazoa; phylum Mollusca; class Bivalvia; order Venerida; family Cyrenidae; genus Corbicula; species Corbicula japonica. The sequence goes on from JAZAYU010000130.1 coordinate 1,455,874, forward strand.
AACACAAACATATTTCGATGAGATGCCAGTCATAAAGAACTTCAATGTCCAGTAAAATGGCAAAGAATTGGAACCATTCTGTTAAAGGACTACCCAAGGATCTGTGCAAGTTCGCAAGAAATCTGCCTTATAGTTTTGGAGGAGTTGACGCCACAAGATTTAATAAATGAATATAACAAAGGGCCATAACTCTGGTAAAAATGGTCGCAGGAAGAAATCCTTTCTTCACGATTATCTACACATCCTGCTTCATCATCTGTGCAAGTTTGCAAGAAATCTGCCTTATAGTTTTGGAGGAGTTGATGCCACAAGATTTAATTACTGAAATTAACAAAGTGTCATAACTCTGGTAAAAATGGTCGCAGGAAAACATCCTTTCTTTACGATCATCTACACATCCTGCTTCATCATCTGTGCAAGGTCGCAAGAAATCTGCCTTATAGTTTTGGAGGAGTTGACGCCACTAGATTTAATTAATGAATATAACAAAGGGCCATTACTCTGGTAAAAATGGTCGCAGGAAGAAATCCTTTCTTCACGATTATCTACACATCCTGCTTCATCATCTGTGCAAGTTTGCAAGAAATCTGCCTTGTAGTTTAGGAGGAGTTGAAGCCACAAGATTTTATAACTGAAATTAACAAAGGGCCATAACTCTGGTAAAAATGGTCGCAGGAAAAAATCCTTTCTTTACGATCATCTACACATCCTGCTTAATCATCTGTGCAAGTTTGAAAGAAATCTGCCTTATAGTTTAGGAGGAGTTGATGCCACAAGATTTGGGGACGTACGGACGGACAAGTGCAACTCTATATGCCTCCCACTTTGTGGGGGAATAAAAATCTTCATATAAAGCACCATAGGCTTTAAGGGAGAGGCCCACTGCCAGGCCAGTTCGAACAAAAGAACATCCAATGATCTTAAGGGTGAAGTTTCAATCATATAATCACAGCAGTTTCATATGGGAAGGCTTATTTAAATATATTAAATGTCTATATAGAGCCCCAGAGAGAATCCTAGTGTTGGACCTGTGAAGAACCCACAGCCATGGCCTGAACAAGGATGTTTCCATACAAAACTCTGTGTTAAGTCTATAGGACAGTTATCTTCCCAATATCACTCAAAAACACACTGTACAAAAATAAATTAGTTTTATACACTGTTACATAATGATAGTAATAAAATATATATGAATTCTGGTGACAGGTTTTACCTTGAGAAGTCTGGCAAGCAGGAATCCACCCTGATAGCGTTTATGTAATTCTGCCCAGTTGTCTTCTACAAACTTCCAGCCCACTTCTCGGCCAAGAACTGATCCAATCACTCCGGCAATCACAAACCCCGTATCCTGTGCTCGCACCTTCTCCTGTTAATACAGTGAAAGGTAGAAATACAGAGGACTAAATCCAATGTACTTTACAAACCTAAATAACATTCATAACTAGAAAGACTGGAAATTCAATGTCTACAGATACATCACACTTTCTGCTGAAACATTAACCCTTTATTTGATATATATATCCCGATACAACCATTTTTCAATCACAACCAAAATTCGAACACTTCCTTTATTTCATGCGCATTGATGTCATATCCACTAATTTGCATAAAGTCACGCGCAGTTTTGACTTACACTCCCGCTGAAATGTCAAAATTGTCAGATCATCTAAAATGATCAGAAAACAGGTAAGAAAAATTTATTTTTACCTCCCATGGTGTAAATCAAACAAAATTAATTATTCCCAATTATAACCTTCTTAAAAATACTGTAAACCTTTTTTCCATCAAGTAAATAAAACTTTGAAAGTGTCGGCTGCACAGCTATGACCTTTACCTCAGTCACAGAAATACGGAATTGAAGAGTTTAGGTTCCACACCACCAAAAGTTTACAAGACAATACCTGGGGGTCCTTACTTGCATGGGTTGGATTTTTTTTTCCCAGAATTGGTTTTTAATTAACTTGAAGCATTCAGATTACTTTCATATTCAAGGCAGGTTCAGTCAACAGCTAGAGGTTCATACAGATGTTACAGTTCTGACAGTGTGATAGGCTTACAATGCTGTTAGGGAGTCTAAAATGCCCATTACAGGTGACCCCCTTCAACTGACCTACATGTACACCTGAACAGGAGCCATTGCAGTGCTTTGTAGTGTAAATATGTTGTAACGCTCATGTTAAGTGTACAAAATTATTTTAAAATGTTGAACTAACTTTTCTCAAAGTTCCACTGACAATAAGTACCCATGACTTACCTTGGATATCATGTATAGGGGTTTGAAGCCTGCTGTTCGAATTTTGGGGAAATATTTCTAGGAAAGAGGTAAGTAGGTCATCACTTCTTGTTTATATTTTTAGAAAATGAAACCAAGTTGTGTAAAAATGTGATATTAGTTCTGATTATGATTGTCAGTTGCAAGAAGATACAACAATGTCTTTAAAGCTATAGTTCTCTTTTATTTTAATATTGGCCAAAGATTGCTTAAGTGTTCGAATATTGGTTGTACCGGGATAGGTTTTATTGCATGTGAGAATAAAGTAGATCCAGATCACCCAACACATCAGATTCTTCCCTGTTTGCTTCTTGGTCAGTTTTTGTTGTGATAATGGATTTCAAAATAAAATCTTGAGTTGTGACCTTGACCTTTGTTGCAATAAATTGTTTTGATGGTGAACAAGTTTGAATACCCGATTCCTTGAATCTTGTAATTATGTATTTCACAACTGACCATTTCAATATGAAAAGTTGTGGCTAGTAATTTCTACACTACTCATTGCATGACCACAGATATATTCTGGACACAAAGAAGTGCAGAAAAAGTCCATTTCCAGTAGCATTTACCTTATCCTTAATGTTACAGACTTGGATGATCTGCATACCACACATGTTGCTAATGTACTGTGACAACTTGTGCTGAATGTTTTGAAAACATCTCCATGTTTACTTGACCCTTTACTCCTTAGAAAGACTTTTTGCATGAGAGAACAATGTACATCCACATCAGCTGGCATATTCGTGCCATCTCATCGGAATTTACACTATTCACTTTAAGATTCATTAGGTTATTTCTTACCAAAATGCAACCAGTGCAGATCCAGATCAGATGGCATGGATGAGCCAGGTGATCTGGATCTACACTGGTCGCACACATGTTAAAGCATGTATAAATGGAGTTAAGGGTTAAGTTATAGTCTGGTCAGGAAATTCCTCAAGGAAGTCTATTTTTAATAACTGTGACCATTGGTTTTCAGGTACTGACCTAAATAATGCAGGGTTGTCATTGGGGGGGGGGGGGGTCCAAGAGGAAATGTAGCTGCAAAATCCAGGCATCAGAGCAGTTGTCGACACATAAAACATCAGAATTTTATCCTATATCTGATAACCATTTCTTTTAAACTAAAGTTTATTAAGAAATTTTTATACTGAATTACAAACTGGATTATGGTTGAGGTGTATGGATATCACACTTCTTCTGGTGTATAAAATAATATAATTTAGTTTGACTGCTGATCACTGGAAAACAGCAAGTCTTTGAAATGAATTCACTTTTTCTAGGATATCCATGAAATTTGTTAGACTACAATTCATTGCTTCCATGAGATGAAAATCATTACTGGCAACAAAACCATTTAAAATTTCTGTAAAATCGAAACTGGAAGGCCTAGACACCTACATTCACTCTTTTGAACAAAGAATATCCTCCTAAAGAAACACCTAAAGAAACAGTCAGAGCATCATTTTCTACACCTAAAGAAACTGTCAGAACATCATTTTCTTCACCTAAAGAAACAGTCAGAGCATCATTTTCTACACCTAAAGAAACAGTCAGAGCATCAATTCTACACCTAAAGAAACAGTCAGAGCATCATTTTCTATCAAATGACCATAACAATATGTTACCAAGATCACAATTGGCTAATAGAAACCAGGCAACCAATTACAAAATCAGTTTATAAACCGGTAAATGAACAAATAACATCATCATCTTGATTTTACATGGCCAATTTTTTTCAAGATTTGAGCCGGCCGAAATCTTGATTGAAAACAGTCAATTTTTCCTGCTGCCGCCTCTTAATGACAACCCTGATGATGAGTGCAACACATCTTGATATTGTCCAGATTTGTTGATTTCAAGCATCAGTGATCTTAGCTAAGAACTTCACTGTTGTGCACAACAAATCTTCTTGACATGGTGCAAATAACAGTATGTCTCCATGCACAACACAGTTATGTTCAGAACCTCTAATACAAAATTCACACCGTATAGGCAGACAACTTACAGACAAAGCAAATTCGAGGGTTCTTTGAAGCAATTTCTCATCTCTCACAGTGCCCAGCAGACGTCCAATCCGCACCTTTTCTTCCTGCATCTCGGCATCATCATACAGCTACAACATAACATCAAACAACATATCAATATAGGCACTGTAATAGTAGGGCCTTCTGACAAGTTTCAAGGTTAGTAACATCACAAAACAGAATGCATCATGATATCTTTTAGGGTTTAAAGAGCAAGTGATAGTGAAATCTATTCACCCAGTATTTTCCACATATACAATTGTGGAATGCTTACTACACATATAGTATTTTTGAACCTCTACATTTACTTTTCAAATGCAATATTTTAAATGTAACAATTTCCTGTGTAAGACTAACTGATAATCAAACAAACAGTCCGGAATTCCGCCATGTGCATTTGATTACACGAGCTGTCAGAGGAAACAGCGCGCTCAACTATTCGAATCATTTGAAACAAACGCAATTTGAAGATTAAAACAATAACAACTATGGCCATACATTCATGTGCAATCAGGAAAAATATTAACAAGTGAATGGTAAGGGAGAAATACATTTCAAATAACAGAAATAATTCCTTAATGTACCATAAATATTAAACTGAATAGGGGAATAACTATGAACTATTTCTGGATTTGTTAGAAAACTTGTTAGTAATTTTTTATTAGAGACATTTACTTTTAGTTCAATATCAATCACTTCAGTAATGTTACAGAAAAAGAACTGAAATGAAAATATAATGGAAGTTTGAAGTTGATACCTTAAGTATTTGCAACGTTATCGATGAAGTGCACTTAAGTGAAAATATACGTGAAAAAAGGAACAGTGGAAAAAGGGGCATAACTTGTAGAGTAATTTTATTACAGTTATGGGTCTTGTTGGTAATGATGTAGATTTTGATGGTGAAAAAATCTTCAAAGTTTCAACAAAATATCGAACAGTCGAGGTAAAAACTAAATGCAAAAGGGGCATAACTTCCAGAAATATTTCCAGTAGAGTTATGGATCTTGTTGATAATGATTTAAAAACTGATGGCAAACACATATTCCAAGTTTCAAAGTAATATCTCCTGTTGTTTCAAAATTATGGGACAATTGCATTAAGTGAAAAAGGGGCATAACTTGAACAAGAGGGCCATGATGACCCTTATATCGCTCACCTGAGTACAAAAGTACTCTCAGCTTGTGGTTTCAGACAAGAAGATTTTTAAAGTTTTTCCTATATCAGTCTATATAAAATAAAGTGAACCCTGGGGCAGGGCCAATTTTGACCCCAGGGAAATCATTTGAACAATCTTTGAAGATTTCCACTAGAGGGTGCTAAATGCCAAATATCTAAGCTCTAGGCCTTGTGGTTTCAGACAAGAAGATTTTTAAAGTTTTTCCTATACAAGTCTATATAAAATAAAGTGACCCCTGGGGCGGGGCCAATTTAGACCCCTGGGAAATAATTTGAACAATCTTTGTAGAGTTTCACAAGAGGATGCTTAATGCCAAATATCTAAGCTCTAGGCCTTGTGGTTTCAGACAAGAAGATTTTAAAAGTTTTTCCTATACAAGTCTATATAAAATGATGTGACCCCTGGGGCGGGGCCAATTTAGACCCCTGGGAAATAATTTGAACAATCTTTGTAGAGTTCCACTAGAGGATGCTAAATACCATATATCTAAGCTCTAGGCCTTGTGGTTTCAGACAAGAAGATTTTTAAAGTTTTTCCTATACAAGTCTATATAAAATGAAGTGACCCCTGGGGCGGGGCCAATTTAGACCCTTGGGAAATACTTTGAACAATCTTTGTAGAGTTTCACAAGAGGATGCTTAATGCCAAATATCTAAGCTCTAGGCCTTGTGGTTTCAGACAAGAAGATTTTTAAAGTTTTTCCTATATAAGTCTATATCAAATGAAGTTACCCCTGGGGCGGGGCCACTTTAGACCCCAGGGAAATAATTTGAACAATCTTTGTAGAGTTTCACAAGAGGATGCTTAATGCCAAATATCTTAGCTCTAGGCCTTGTGGTTTCAGACAAGAAGATTTTTAAAGTGTTTCCTATATAAGTCTATGTCAAATGAAGTGACCCCTGGGGGGGGGGGGGCCAATTTTGAGCCTAGGAAAATAATTTGAACAATCTTTGTAGAGTTCCACTAGAGGATGCTAAATGCCAAATATCTAAGCTCTAGGCCTTGTGGTTTCAGACAAGAAGATTTTTAAAGTTTTTCCTATATAAGTCTATATAAAATGAAGTGACCCCTGGGGCGGGGCCAATTTTGACCCCAGGGAAATAATTTGAACAATCTTTGTAGAGTTCCACTAGAGGGTGCTAAATGCCAAATATCTAAGCTCTAGGCCTTGTGGTTTCAGACAAGAAGATTTTTAAAGTTTTTCCTATACAAGTCTATATAAAATGAAGTGACCCCTGGGGCGGGGCCAATTTTGACCCCAGGGAAATAATTTGAACAATCTTTATAGAGTTCCACTAGAGGATGCTAAATGCCAAATATCTAAGCTCTAGGCCTTGTGGTTTCAGACAAGAAGATTTTTAAAGTTTTTCCTATATAAGTCTATGTAAAATGAAGTGACCCCTGGGGCGGGGCCAATTTTGACCCCAGGGAAATAATTTGAACAATCTTTGTAGAGCTCCACTAGAGGATGCTAAATGCCAAATATCTAAGCTCTAGGCCTTGTGGTTTCAGACAAGAAGATTTTTAAAGTTTTTCCTTTTGGTTGCCATGGCAACCAGAGTTCTGCATGGAATTGATTTCTTTGAACAACTTTGGAAGAGCTTCATGCAAGGAACATACGTGGCAAGTTTCATCAAAATTGGCCAAGCCGTTTCAGAGAAGAAGTCGATTGAAGCAATTGTTGACGACGCACGACGCACGACGGACATCAGGCGGTCACAAAAGCTCACCTTGTCACTACGTGACAGGTGAGCTAAAAATATTGGTAGCAGAGTTATGGGTGTTGTTAATAATGACCTAGATTTTGATGGTGAATATATTTTCCAGGTTTCAAGGTGATAGCACAAGTAGTTTTAAAGTTAAGGGCCAAGTATATATTTTGCTTAACGCAAAATTTAAGTGAAAAAGGGGCATAATTTGAAAAATATTGGAAGCAGGATTATGGGTCTTGTTGGTTATGATGTAGATTTTGATGGTGAAAATATATTTCAAGTTTCAAGGCAATATCTCAAGTAGTTTTAATGTTATGGGCAAAATGCATATTTTGCTTAACACAAAATATAAGAAAACAAGAGGGCCATGATGGCCCTATATCGCTCACCTGACTACAAAAGTACTCTCAGCTTGTGGTTTCAGACAAGAAGATTTTTAAAGTTTTTCCTATACAAGTCTATGTAAAATGAAGTGACCCCTGGGGCGGGGCCAATTTTGACCCCAGGGATATCATTTGAACAATCTTTGAAGAGTTCCAATAGAGGATGCTAAATGCCAAATATCTAAGCTCTAGGCCTTGTGGTTTCAGACAAGAAGATTTTTTAAAGTTTTTCCTATATAAGTCTATGCAAAATGAAGTGACCCCTGGGGCGGGGCCAATTTTGACCCCAGGGATATCATTTGAACAATCTTTGTAGAGTTCCACTAGAGGATGCTAAATGCCAAATATCTAAGCTCTAGGCCTTGTGGTTTCAGACAAGAAGATTTTTAAAGTTTTTCCTATATAAGTCTATATCCTTTCCCAGCCCGACCCTATTTTGTGTTCGAAAGCCTATAACGTACTAAAACGTCGTGAAAAAACGAAGTTCTAAAAACGGACCCCAATTTGTGTCTGAAGACCGGTAACGTATTTAAACAGTAGGAAATTTAACAGTTTTAAAACCCATAGCGTAATATTCCCGTCTCAAGAGAAAAATAACGTAAAAAAGCGGTATTTTATACTTAGTTTCCGTATTTGTACGTTATGGTCGTTTTCATTCAAACCACATGTACCGCAAAATTACGATATCGGTTTTGTATGTAAAAACAATGTTATACGGTAAAATACGTTTCGGGCTTACTTCGTTCCTTTTGTCTCGGAACATTGAGCAATACATGTTTTATGTATAAAAACGTTTATAAACGTTTTTGTGCGCTATTGATATTTAGCAAACCTGATGATACGGCAGTAAGTATAAAAGATTTGTACGTTTGTGTACGTTATGGTCGTTTTCTTCGAAATGACATGTACCGCAAAATTACGTAAGAGGTTTTGTATGTTAAAATAGTTTACGGTAAAATACGTTTCGGTTTTAGTTAGTTTCTTTTGTCTCGGAATATCAAGCAATACATGTTTAATGTATGAAACGTTTATAAACGTTTTAGAACGCTATCGATATCTAACAATACAGAAAATAAGCAGTGAGTTTTAAATACCTGTATCTTAAAATACGCTGTAGATTTATATATTCTTTATAAAAACTTATATGTTTAAATACCGTACCGTCTTTTGATAGTTTTTCCTTTTACGAATTGGTTATTACTTTCAAATCGTTTTTAAACGTTTAATTTGGCTACGGTTTCAGCAATATTTTAGCATTGTTTGCTTCATTTCAAGTGGTTACAAAAAATTAATCTAAACTTCAGCAACTAACTAAACAAGCTGTAAATAAAGCGATACACAAAACTATCAAATAAGCCTCTTACAATTTCTTTTCTCACGATGCAAGTTTTATCTGGACAGTGTTGTTTTACCGTTAGAAATTCCATTCTACTAGAACAATCGAAGAAAGAAATTTATTTTATGCTTTTCAGTGAATTATAGATTTGTCCCGGTGAAATAAAAGTGGTATTTCACTGTTTTCAAACAGTGGAATATCATTTTTATTTTCACTGATATTTTCACGTTGGAACCCAAACGCACAGAACATCCTAAATGAGAACGTTTAGAAAACGGGCTCAAATTTGTATATTTGACGTCACGACGTCACGTCATAAACAAGCATTTTTGGCGCCAATTCTTGCAACTTTTCTGTCAAATTCACGCAGATTTTGCACTAAAAGCATAAAATAAAAAGAAAATTTGTTTTTAACCAGTGAAAGATAGAAATATATTTCACTCGTGAACTCCGGAAATATGTATTTTCACTCGTGGCTTCGCCACTCGTGAAAATACGAATTCCGGAGCTCACTCGGTGAAATATATTTCTATCTTACACTGGTAAAAACAAATATCCTCTATGTATTAGTTCTGGGAAAACATGGTATAATTTAAGGTAAGTAATTCATCTATTTCATTAAAGACATGTGAAGAAACGCTTAAGTAAAAGCATAATTTTATAAATATTTTATCTTTATTTACTATGTGATGACCATTGACGTAAGTGTGGACTCCTCTGGGGCAGTTTTTGTGTAACCTGGAATTTTTCTTAATTGTCGGAAGATGTCTGTACTGAGCCAGGTAAAAACTCTAATTAAACTAGATGACAGGATCCTTATTGAACATCTTTTTAAGCTGATATCAAGTGACTTATAAAATCAAGAACAACCTAAATCAGGTAGTTGACTAACAGATGAGTTGGCAAATGCTTACTGCCGCAAGACATTACTGGAAGAAGGCCGATTAAAACAACCGGAAATGGTTATTGTATAACACAGTGTCAATAATATTGAAATTTAAGTAAGGAAAGAAATAACTAGTTCTTAATGACTAAATGAAAAAACTACATTGTTTAAGTTTCTGCTTGTCACACATGAAACATTTGCAAAAGGTCATTCTTCTGCAAATGATCAGTTAAATAACGAGAAATCGATCAATTCGGAGATCAATATCTAAAATGCCACGTAAATCAGCAAGAGCTGAAATAATTCTTCGTCACATTAGCAAAGAATAAGTTTAATAATACAATTACAACCTGTCTTTTCTCTTAATTGAGGGGTATCTGGTCATGCTTATGCTAGGTGCTATCATCTGTTTTAGAAAAGAACATCATGTCAGTTTTTTTTGATAAGTTACAAGGCAATTCATCCCCTGTTTCACAGCAGTTAAGCCACTTCACAATCGTGTGAATATGGAAACAGTATACACAATGTGGACTTAATGTGTGCAAGGGATGGAAACGAGGACAACAGAAAAGGTTCTGTCTTTGAACAAAACAATTTTGCTCTAATGCTTGATTTATTTTCGGAACCGGATTTTGATGACGATAGCGTTGATGACCGCTCTGTCTTTGTCTTTAAAATACACAGCTACTAACCAGAAAACCAGCAAAGGAAATGAGTTTTTGTACGCCGTTCTCTCAAGACTTGTAGAAAATACCAAAATAGCTGAGTCAGCTTCAGCAATTAAAACTGAAGAAAATGTTATTGTTGAACAAAACTAAAAGAAGAAGTGAGTCAAGCAATATTACCGAAGTTCGAGGAGCATTTGACAAATAATTAAAAAAAAACTTGGCCACCGGAAAGAAAACAATACACACCAAAGAGCTTCGCTCAACAAGGAAATAATATGCGAAAGTAAAGATTTCTTAATGGCTAACAAAGAAAACATCTAGGCCACTTTTATTGCCAACGGCTAACGCACAGACAGTACCAAAAGATTTTTTTGAAGACACGTATTCAAATCCAGACAAACTACCACTATGTGACATAAAACAAAATTTCTAAAAAGGTAGAACACAAAGTAGGCAGTTCTTCTACTTCAACGGAAATAAATTATAAGGCAGATCTATATTGCCAGCACAATGTCCAGAGAAAGGTTAAAATATTCAGAGATACATTCATGTATATAAGATTCCACATGAGATCCTTCATGGCTGGATAAAAAAGGGATCCAGAACATTATTGCGAAAAGATCCACTGTACGAAATTTTTCCATTGATGGAGAAAATCGGAGAAAACAGTAAAGGGAGATACAATGAACACCAAGTAGCCGTGGATGAGGCAGTGATAAAATGCAACACATAACACTGTGAAATTGTTGGAGCCCCAAAGAAACATGCTAAGAGAGGGTTTAACGTTTTTTGGTACTTGCAGATAGCCATACTGGGTACCATTATGATTTGTGGTGCATCTACGTAAGCATAAATATGTTGGATTACGCAACGCGTTGTAGAAAATCTCACGGAAGAAATATCAGGCAAAACCACCTAGTATTTGTGGATGAATTCTATAAATCTGTGTCTCTTGCCTTATCCCTACTAGAATGGGATACATACATTTGCGGATCGTTGATAACTGATATAAAATATTGACCTGCCAAATTGAAGAAGTAAAAATCAAAGAAGAAAAAAGATGATCGAATAAAGAGTATGAAACCCGTCCAAGACGACAGATTGGTAGCGACAGTTTTAAAAGGACAATCGTCATGTATCCATCCTGAACGCTAACCATGTTAGAACACTGGTTTTGACACCGTCCTGAATAATTTAAAGTAATTTTAAATATAAAGCTGTTTGTTTTTTTTTCAAAGTGAATATGGGTTTTAAAGTGCATACTTTTATTTACCTTATGTCAAAAATGAAATTAGGCATACAAAAGTTTCAAGCTTTTCGAGGCTTTAAGTGAATGCTGATTAGTAAAGACTTCTTTTTATTTAATTGCAGGTTCTGTCTCAGTTCGTTTATTACCATTGCAAAGGTCTCCGAGGAAAAAGAATATAAAGTGAATTTATGCCTACCAAGAAAAAACAAACAGACATGAAAGAGTGGAAAAGCCTTGACCGTTCCAAGGCGGTAACCCCTCAGGTTCTCATTTTTGTTTATTGTTAGTGGTGTCTTTTTTGAAACTGATTATTTTATTAACCATGCTCTCTCCCCCTCTCTTCTTCTTGACTGTGTGGGGAGGCTGTTTTTTCTGAATGTGGCGATTCCTGATATGCATATTTCACCTTTTTAGAAATTACATTGAATTAATATGTGATAAAGTATTGTTATAAAAACAATATTTACTGTATTTGTTACGATGGAACCTCTTTGATTAATCCAACACAAGAGGATGTTTGGTCTTACTATGCTAATTATCAAGCTTTCAAACCTCATTTATTCTCCAAATGAATAATCGTATACATATCTAAACTCGTAAATATTTCATTCATTTAGATTGGTCTTAGACATCGAAGATACCAAAATACTAGAATATACTTAACAAGTGTCTGTCTAAGACACGTGTAGAAAATATAGATATAAAGACAGTTCGTTTAGAGAAAAAAATCAACGAAATTTTATGTTTACGTTTGAGTTCAGTCTTTGAATACTGTAAAACCAGAGCGTAATAAAGAGAGTAAAATATCTTCTTACAGCCCTATCCCCCCAAAATCTTTAATTTTACCACAAGCATATTCGAGTTATGGAAGACTACAACGTAATTAAACGTAATAAAGCGTTTTATAACATCATCAAAAGGTTGGCTTGTACTTATCTCAGTTGAAATAGTTTCTAACTAATGATTAGAACGCTTATTTACGTTCTGGTAAATTTCATCACATGCAGTCTAATAAAACCTAGTACGTATTAAATTGTGGTTAAAACGTTTAAAAGCGATACGGGTTTTTAAAAACAATGTTCGTACAACACTTTGAGTGACCCGACCGGTAGCGTATAAAAGCGGTTTGAAAGAACACAACAATCGACCCAAAACGTAAAATTACGTAAAGTAATTAATTTAATTAAACTTAATTATTTTTAAGAAGGCAAACTATTTTATCAAATGACTGGATGCAAAAGCTAATTACATACAAAAACAAAACATTTTTACTCTCGTTCGAAAAAAATCACTCTCTAATCTATTTTTTAATAATTTTTATAATAGGTATATAAATTTGGGGTTTTGCAAAATTAAGCTAATTAACATTTTAATTAACCAATTAACAAATCACTCGTTTTTTAATTTTAAGTCTCACGTAATCAATTTAAAGAAGATAAAAATTCCTAAATGATAATGATAAAAATTATTGACTATGCCCATTTCATCAACCTAAAAAATGACCAGTTTGGACAGGAAAAAATGAAAATCCGTCGGGCTTCCGACCACAAAACGATACCCGTTTTTAAAAGTGAGAAATTTCAGGACGTTTTAGTACGTTATAGGCTTTCATACACAAAAAAGGTCCCGTTTTTAGAAACGCGATTTTTTGTACTGTTTAATTACGTTACGGGCTGGGAAAGGATATAAAATGAAGTGACCCCTGGGGCGGGGCCAATTTTGACCCCAGGGAAATCATTTGAACAATCTTTGTAGAGTTCCACTAGAGGGTGTTAAATGCCAAATATCTAAGCTCTAGGCCTTGTGGTTTCAGACAAGAAGATTTTTAAAGTTTGTCCTATATAAGTCTATGCAAAATGAAGTGACCCCTGGGGTGGGGCCAATTTTGACCCCAGGGAAATAATTTGAATAATCTTTGTAGAGTTCCACTAGAGGATGCTAAATGCCAAATATCTAAGCTCTAGGCCTTGTGGTTTCAGACAAGAAGATTTTTAAAGTTTTTCCTATACAAGTCTATATAAAATGAAGTGACCCCTGGGGCGGGGCCAATTTACACCCCTGGGAAATCATTTGAACAATCTTTGTAGAGTTCCATTAGAGGATGCTAAATGCCAAATATCTAAGCTCTAGGCCTTGTGGTTTCAGACAAGAAGATTTTTAAAGTTTTTCCTATATTAGTATATAAGTCTATGTAAAATGAAGTGACCCCTGGGGCGGGGCCAATTTTGACCCCAGGGAAATCATTTGAACAATCTTTGTAGAGTTCAACTAGAGGGTGCTAAGTGCCAAATATCTAAGCTCTAGGCCTTGTGGTTTCAGACAAGAAGATTTTTAAAGTTTTTCCTATATAAGTCTATGCAAAATGAAGTGACCCCTGGGGCGGGGCCAATTTTGATCCCAGGGAAATCATTTGAACAATCTTTGTAGAGTTCCACTAGAGGATGCTAAATGCCAAATATCTAAGCTCTAGGCCTTGTGGTTTCAGACAAGAAGATTTTTAAAGTTTGTCCTATATAAGTCTATGTAAAATGAAGTTACCCCTGGGGCGGGGCCAATTTTGACCCCAGGGAAATAATTTGAACAAACTTTGTAGAGTTCCACTAGAGGATGCTAAATGCCAAATATCTAAGCTCTGACATTGTGGTTTCAGACAAGAAGATTTTTTAAGTTTTTCCTTTCGGTTGCCATGGCAACCAGAGTTCTGCATGGAATTGATTTCTTTGAACAACTTTGGAAGAGCTTCATGCAAGGAACATTCCTGCCAAGTTTCAGCAAGATTGGCCCAGGAGTTCAGGAGAAGAAGTCGTTTGAAGAAAAAGTTGACGACATACGGACAGACGACGGACATCAGGCGATCACAAAAGCTCACCATGAGCACTTCGTGCTCAGGTGAGCTAAAAAGGGGCATAACTTGAAATATATTGACAGCAGAGTTATGGGTCTTGTTGGTAATGATGTAGAATTTGATGGTGAATATATATGCCAAGGTTCAATTTGATATCTCAAGTAGTTTATAAGTTATGGACCAAAGTGCATATTTTCCTCAACGCAAAATTTAAGTGAAAAAGGGGCATAACTTGAAAAATATTTGTAGCAGAGTTATGGGTTTGTTTGTAATGATGTAGAATTTGATGATGAATATATATTTAAGTAGTTTTCAAGTTATGGACCAAAGTGCAATTTTTGTTTAACGGACGCCGACACCGGGGCGAGTAGGATAGCTCCCCTATTCTTCGAATAGTCGAGCTAAAAATTATGTTTACCCATCATGTTGGTGACAATTTTTGGTTTAAATTTGATTTTACATCTGTGATTTTTTGTTAGGGATGTATTTTACGTTTTGGAAAATAAAATGGCTATATATTTTTACCAGGAGAGCATTACTCACCCAGGTGGATGTGTGCAATTGAAATTACTTGCCCGATCTAGCTATTCACTTGCGAGTGCTAGATTTTGATTTTTCTAGGCATTTAGGCAATCAATCTTTTTCATTTGTAATTTACGTATATAAGTGAGCTTACTTTAAGCATTTTGTTGAAAGTCTCTTCATTTCCATTTGTTAATACTGTCACATATACCTGCAAAATAATAAATAAACCATCATACAGCAACATTTAACCCTTAACTCCATGAATATAGATTATATCCTTCATGCAGATCAGACTGCACATCTGTGATCTGTTTGCCTAAGTAATTGAAGATGAATGCACATCCATGATGTAAAAGGTGTAAAGGGTTTACACCAGAAAAGAAATTCTCTGTCCTGCTCCAACAACCTTTGTCAATTTCTGGAAGAATAAGCAACAGTTAATCTTTGGCAAAACAAGGCAGAATTAAATGTTTAATAGTTCTATTGATATGCTTAGACGAACAAGGGTCTGCTTTGGTGTTAATTGCCATTAAATAATCTCAGAAGAGCAGTTCTTAAAAAAAGCAACTTCCATTATTTTAATCTCAGTTTTTCAACTCACAATTACTACTTGCTTTTTTGTTTAGTTTTTGTCTCCCATTACCTGCTTAACCCTTTATTCCATACATTTGCGTGGCATTTTATCTGGATTTGCACTGGTCATATTTTGGTCAGAAATAACATAATGAATCTAAAAGTGGACAGTGTAGATCCTGATCAGATGGCACATTTGTGTCGGCTGATCTTGATCCACACTGTTCGGCCAGGCCGTAACAGTATAGCTATGTAGTAAAGGGTTAAATATGCAAAAACATTAATTGTACTGGGATCAGTATGCGCTGTAGGTCATGATCTAACCACAGGCATATGCAGGTTATGTACAGAACATTCTGCAAACACTTGCTACTTTCCTGTAGTTGTGGCACAACAATAATGCACAAGCTTTTAACCCTTTAGTCCATGGAAATAACTTTTATCACAGTGTAGATTGAGACCAGCCTGCACATCAATCCAACCTGATCCAGATCTACACTGTTCCATTCTAGATTCATTAGATTAGTCCTGATCCAGATCTACACTGTTCCATTCTAGATTCATTAGATTAGTCCTGATCCAGATCTACACTGTTCCATTCTAGATTCATTAGATTAGTCCTGATCCAGATCTACACTGTTCCATTCTAGATTCATTAGATTAGTCCTGATCCAGATCTACACTGTTCCATTCTAGATTCATTAGATTAGTCCTAAAGAAGAAGAAAACGATGTTGATCTTAACCGACTGCATGGATGTGCTGGTTTATCTGAATCTAAACTGTCTTGCCATGGGATGAAATCCACATCCCATTGAGTAAATGGTTAAGTTTATGTTAATTTTTGAAATGGTTACCTTAATGACAAGCAGTGTTTCTTTTATCCTTACCCCTACCCCCCACCCCCACCCCTGCACATCTGAACAATGCTTGTGATAAATCCTTCAAAAATCACAAGCAGCTATTTCTTTCTTCAATTCAGACAGCACACACACTAGGACTCTTGTTTTTGGAAAGTTATTTGCCTTTCTGGTAAGATGATCCAAGAAGGCTATGACTGTGTATAAGGGCTAAGGATTTCTCTTCAACTGAAATTAAACCTACTGTAGCCCTGAGATCAGCTGGGATGGTGGCCGTCCCACTACAGTGAGCCTCAAATCTTCTGTTGGCCTCGGCTACTGTGTCAGGATCCCCATAACGACCCATTTTCATCAAGACTAGGTCTCTCAACATTGCTGTCAGGGCACCTGCAGGAAAAAATCAAACAAACAAGGTGGGTGTTCAGTTGTCACACTCAGTATGGATAAAAACAGGTTAACAAGAGCCAGTTGGCAAAAAGAACACAAAGGGGCATAACTGATGTTTCAGGTTATAGTTACAGTATGCATTTATTTAAAAGGGGCATAATTAAAAAAGGTTAATCATAGCTGTGTTTATGCAGATGATATTTTCAAGAACCAATCCCATAATACAAGTACTTTAAGTTATAAGCAACATTAAAATGAAAGGTGGAAGTCAGTTCAAAGGGGAATAAATGTTCTCAAGTAAATCGTCACAAATGATTTTAATTTCATGATCCCCAAGACCTTGACCAAGCTAAGATATATGGGGGAAATCTTCTGAGAATGAACAACTCTCATACCAAACTGTGTAGTTAAACGTTCAACTGTTCTATGGTTATTGAAAACAAAACTGTTTTTAATTTAAAGGTCACCCTGACCTTGACCTTTGATCTTATCTAACTTCAGTTTCAGCAGAATGCTTACTTTCAAATATACCATACCTTCTCCACTTTAAATATACCGTACCTTCTCCAGGTTTTTGCTCCCAGCCAAGTTTCTTAGCTATTGGTCCAAACAGAGCTTTGGCATACTGTTTGTACGCATCATCGGCGTCTGTGTATTGTATCAAGTTGGCTATTACTGAAAGATTGACGGACAAGTCTGACCACACGGTGAAATCTGTCTCGGTCACGTAGCCCTCAGCCACCTTCAGAACATCAACTGATGAGCTCAATCCGGCTCTTGCCTGAAAATTAATAAATTCTTTAATTTTTTAGGAAGTGAAGTGTCTTGTTGAAAATGAAGCAGGTCATCATGAGTAACATTGATTTTTAAATTATGTATCAATCATTTCAACAATATAAAAATATTAGCTTTGCACATAAAACTTAAATAAAATTTCTGACTGAAAAAGGGGCAGAACTGTGGAAATATTTTTAACAGAGTTACAGGGTTGTAAGGAATGACGTATGTCATGATTTTTAAAATAGTTAAAGAAATATAAAATATATAGACCAGTCAATTCTTTGTCAGAAATAACCTAATAAATCTAAAAGCAAACTGTAGATTCTGATCAGACAGCATGTATGTGCAAGTTAATCTGAATCTACAATGTTCATATGGCTGTTACCCATGGTAACACTGTAGATCCAGATCAACCAGCACATCCACACCATCTGATCTGGATCTACCCCATTGGCTGTTGGATATAGGTGCCCAAGATCATAAAACTGAGATTGGAGACCAGTCTCAAATCTAAAGCATCTGACTGGCTGAAACGGAGACAGTAACTGGTCACTAATGACTGGAATTGCCACAACTGGATGTTGTTGTACTTACCAGAGCAAACAGGTCATTCTCCAGCCCGAGCCTGTCTCTGGGGGGTAGGGTCTGTGCCTTGATGGCTGGAATAAGAGGGTCCAGCATGTCTGATGTGTACTGTACACGATACACACCCACTGATCCTGTGTTTAACTAAAATAAGAAAACAAATATTTTTAGTTTTGTTGCTTGTGGTGTAAAAATGTCTTGCATTTTAAGTAGGGATGGCATTTTCATCTATTTTACCATTCAAATCAGTTTGGATTCGAACGTTCGAATTATTCACCAACAATCACATTAATCATGAAACCAACTGTCTTTCTCAGTAGAGCTCCTCAGTATCCCCGATACAACGAAATTGTCATACAAATAGACTCTGCCTATAATGTCCGAGTGTTCCAAACTTTTAATAGGTTTATGTACCGGAGAAAGAGTTTATTTTGCAAATTATTGAAGAAAAAGCTCCAAATCATTCTTCGAAGATGTTAACGTAAATTACTAGTAGTACCAATGTATAAAAGTGTAACAATACAAATATTGCATGTCACGCTCTTCCAGTCAAGTGAGCTTCAAAATTGCTTCCGAATGCCCAAGGAAACTATAGCTGGCATAACTGCGCATAAACATCTATTAGGTGTATACGGTTGAAACATTTTGGGAAGATATGATTTCGATACTGAAAAAAATAATTTAGTAAATGTGAAATACTGCCATAATGTGTTGACTATTTGATGGTTCCCTGGTACACAATCATTCTGTCTCCAAACAGGACTATTGTCACTTAACTTGCACCCATAATCATTATGTTTCACGTGTCAAAGATTGATAGTTACAATAGGTGTGAATAACCTTATATAACTTAATTGCTGAATGGATCTATTGATTTAAATGCAGTAAATAATAAAAAAAATTCTAATAATTACTATATATTTTTATCACATTCGTATTCTAGTATATGTACTAACTTCAAAATTTGGTTATGCAAGTGTACCACAATTTATTTTCATCCGCATTTTACATTTCCACCCTATGTTAAAAAAGATCGCACGCGCGCATAAGTCATATACTGACATGTATTTACATGTTCTTTTGTTTATGGAAAAGCAATTATCTTGACAGTATGTTTGAAAAACCTTCTCGATTGCCATTCTCGATATTGAAAATTAACTTAAAAAATGAAACGAGAATTTTCAAACTGTCATTATCATGGGTCAAAGTTAGAAAAATGTAAAAGCCTGAAATAAAGCCGGTGGGTTCAAGGCAAAGCCCTGGCCAGGGTTCCAGGGGGCCGTAGGCCCCCGGAAGCTCCTGCATTTTAGTAAATTTCAAGGCTTATTCTTGTGTTTTCCTGAGACACAATTGTTCTAAAATATATTTTTTTCTCAACAACATATTCTTTTGTCATGTTGAAAATTGACAATTGAGAATGTTTATAAATTATGTAAATCAAGCCACTGATTAGTCTCAATAATTCGACTGCAAGCACAGACCCATTATCATACGGACGTTTTCATTGTCTGTCCTTTACGTCTCAAGCAGTTACGATCAAAACTGTGGTGGAAATCGACCCAATTTAAATTCTTTTTTTTTTTCACTCCCACATGAAAATTTCAACACTGGTATGTCAAACATCGTTATTAAACATAAATAATGATAAAAGTAACAATAAAATGAACTAATAATCCACAAAATAACTTGTTAGACCTACCACAGCATATGCTGTTTACACGGTGAATATTATCGATAAACGCGAGTCAGATAAACTTTATGCGGTGTAATCGACATGGGTGGAGGTTTACAACAGTTTTGCATAAAAAACAAAAACGTTACTTATAAAGGATTACATATATTGATTCTACTTGAATGTGGCTTCTCAGGTATGTAATTTTTTTTAAATAAATATGTTTAAGATGCTTTATGAAGCTGGCAAAAGATTGAAAAGTTGCGATTCATTTTCCGATCGGCGGCATATAGAAATAGAAGGAAAATTTTCCGCATTGATTTGAATAGTAACTGGGTTGTGCGCGAAGAGCGACCATCGTATATATAGACTAGAAATGTGTCCATAGGACACGAATGCCCCCGCTATGCATCGTTTCCAGATACTAAAGTGCAATGATGGGAATAATAGCATTTCAAAGACAGTGATGTTCGAGTAATTATAAGAATATGCATAAACTTGATGATCAAGTAAATTATTTGTATTTGTGGCACTGTTGTCTTCTCATTACGGAAATGTCTGTGAAGAAGTTGGTGGTAATGCAATGCAATGTCATAGTGAACATTTGTGCCAAGTTATTTTGAAATCCCTTCATTCATAAAGAAGTTATAGCTCGAACAAGTAAATTCAAGTTTTAGTAATTGTGACCTTGACCTTGGACTTACAGGCATGGGTAATGTACGCAACACACTGCCTTGTCATGGTGAACATTTGTGCCAAGTTATTTGAAAACCCTCCATTCAAAACAAAGTTATAGCCCAGACAAGGAAATTCTATTTTTAGTAACAGTGACCTTGACCTTGGGCCTAAAGGCTTGGGCATGTATGTGACATACCGTCTTGATATGGTGAACAATTATACCAAGTTATTTAAAAATCCAATAAGAAATAACAAAGTTACAGAGCGGACAAGATTTTGCAAGAAAATTCTATTTTTAGTAACAGTGACCTTGACCTTGGACCTACAGTCACGACACACCGCCTTGTTATGGTGAACATTTGTGCCAAGTTATTTTGAAATCCCTCCATTCCAAACAAAGTTAAGGGCAAAGTGTATATTTTTCTTAACACAAAATGTAAGTGAAAAAGGGGCATAATTTGAAAATATTGGAAGCATGGTTATGGGTCTTGTTGGTTATGATGTAGATTTTGATGGTGAAAATATATTTCAAGTTTCAAGGCAGTATCTCAAGTAGTTTTTAAGTTATGGGCAAAATGCACAAAATATAAGAAACAAGATATATTCCTATTAAAACTAATGTAAATGGAAGTATCAAAGGGCCATAACTTCTGAACAGAACATGTAAGAGCAAAACCCCACCTTTTTGCACAACAACATATCAGGCAAAGCATTGTGATAAAGTTTCATCAAATTCCCAGCAGAGGTGTAGGAGGAGTTGCGTTCACAAGATATATTCCTATTAAAACTAATGTAAATGGAATTATCAAAGGGCCATAACTTCTGAACGGAACATGTAAGAGCAAAACCCTACCTTTATGCACAACAACATATCAGGCCAAGCATTGTGGTCAAGTTTCATTAAATTCCCACCAGTAGTGTAGGAGGAGTTGCGTTCACGAGATATACTCCTATAAAAACTAATGTAAATGGAAGTATCAAAGGGCAATAACTTCTGAACGGAACATGTAAGAGCGAAACCCCACCTTCATGCACAACTTCATATCAGGCCAAGCATTGTGGTCAAGTTTCATTAAATTCTGACCAGTAGTGTAGTAGGAGTTGCGTTCACGAGAATATCGGACGGACGGACGGAAGGACGGACAGGAGCAACTCTTAATGCCCGTCGCCATTTCATGGCGAGGGCATAAAAAGCTCTTCTTCCACACAAATAGTTGGGCTAGCCACTGATTAGACTAAATGATATTTTCTCTCTTTTCATTACATGAAGAATCACAAGGCTACAAAACTAAATCTTATGCTTGCGAAAAAAAAAATTTATTATTATTATTTTTTTTAAACAAACAAAATTATAAGCGTACTTTATTGTCTTGACACAGCACTCGCAATATGCAGCGCCCGGAATATCGGGCTTTCTAAGCCAGATTTCCAACCTGTCACCATTTTTGTCGCATTCTGAGAGCCATTCCGAATTCCAATTATTTTTGACATCTATTTCTAGCGATTTGGTATCACAATCTGATTTTAAGAACTTCATTTTTATTTTCTCATGCTCTCCATGGAGGGCGCCATTTTGCCTGATATTACACTGATATTATGTTACGACGAATTTGATTCGATGATTTCAGCCTTAGTTAGCCTATTATAACCCAGTTTCAGCCAATCAAATTTGATGTTAGGTACACGTGTAATTGCTAAAATAAACGCAATTCGGGTCGATATCGTTGTCGTCGTATGACTCGTCTACACTCCCCCCCTCAAAATCTCCTCGGATTTACACGATTTGGAAAAACGACCCAAGCCGCTCCCGAAAAACCGGAATTCAGGCATAAGCCGGAAAACTTTGACCCCTGCATTATTGAATTTTTCTCGAACATTAAAATGCTTCAAATGCATTAGAATGTTTATAATCTTATCCGAACATCCGAACGTTCGTCTACATCCCTAATTCTTAGTCTATTCTAATAAAAATTGTGTTCAAATTGGTGTTAGGTGAAACAGTGGTACAGATGGTTAGTACGGTGGAATAAGACAACTGCAGTCTTGTTTGTATTTCAATTTATTTATCATCGCTACCGGTTGCCCATATGAGCGATGCCTCCAGTAGTGTTAGTCATTTTAAGTTTTTGGAGGATAGTGCAAGATACAGAGGACTCTCCTATTCCAGAATCATCCCTGGTTCTTTTAAGTGCCCGGTGTATAGCACCACTACACTGGACCTCAGTTTTAAGTCCCATCCGAACGACTATATTAGCTATTTTAGTTGAAGTAGCGGGGGATGGAACCAGGGATCCCTGGACTCAGAGGCAGACGCGCTAACCACTGAGCTAATGATCCGCTCTAACTGCAGTCTACATCAGGGTTGAAGGTTATAAAGCTGAGATTGGAAACCAGTCTCAAATCTCAAGCATCTGATTGGCTGAAATGCCGACTGGTCGCCATTTCAACCAATCAGATGCTTGAGATTTGAGACTGGTTTCCATGCTCAGTTTTATAACCTTGGGACTTGATTTCTGGCTGCAGCAGATTTGCAAATGGTTAACAGTTTCGGGCCATTACTTATTCTGGGAGATTACTTAAACAGGTACTGTTACCGGCAGTTTCAGCCAAGACTAGATGCTGAAGAGGTAAATTGTACCTGCTTTGGGCTCAACTGGAAATAGTTGTTCAGCCCATTCCAGGTGACTTAGTTTGACAACCCATGTAAAATAAGAAACATTAAGCGAAAATGAAATTTGTTGTAATTTTTGAAGTACAGCAAAACTCTGACTTTACACTACTCCAATACTAAGACAACTCCATTATCAAAAGTGCTTTGTGTCCCAAATGTTTCTTTCATTAAATTAGCTATTGAAAATGTCTTTATATATTAAAATCTGCTACTCAGTTTTACAACCACATTTATCTCCTTTCTTATTTATGTTAGTGATTCCGAGACTGCAATAACATTTAACCGACAGAAATAACCAACAACGTTACAATGGGTAATGCATACCTTGACCCAGTCGCCTGGGGCAACGTTCTCAACAACAACCTCCATGCTGGGTTTGTCCAGGAGTATCTTGGTTACTGGCTCACTTGGACTGGCAGAAGTACTGATTGAGATAGGAACCAGCCACTCATTGCTCTCCCCTGAAAAAAACAACAACAACAAAACACTTACAAAGCAATCAATATTTAAGATGATGGACTTGACTTTCTCTCAATTCTGGACATCTCATAACAAGATCAATGGAAAGTTTTATCTACAAAGGAGACAGCCAAAACCAAAGTCAAAATACCAGACATAAAAATAGCTGCAGTTCGCCAAGAAGTGACGAAGGTGTAGATGAACAAAACAACCTTTATGTATTGCCTTTTTCTTAAAGAAAAGGACACATCTAAGATATAGGGGACATATTAAGACCAGCCAGGGTGACGTAAGAATTGGTATTTTCAGTATGAGATAAAGAAATGTAGAGATAAGGCAAAGTCTGAGGTCAAAATTACTTTTCTATGGTTGAAAACATTCAGTCAACCTCAGTGGGCTTAAGTATTCCAGATATCTATTTTAGCAGTATATCATATCATCGGCCATGTGATGGTAGCAAAGAGATAGCCAAAAATATTGCTCAATGTCTTCAAAATAAAATGCTTACGTGTCATATATTAACACAAGGTAATGTGTAACTACAATATATTGTTACAGTAAGATTTAGATGCTGCATTAAAAGTGCAGACCTAACACTCCTGAATGGGTGACAGGGTGTCCTGAATGGGTGACAGGGTGTCCTGAATGGGTATCAGGGTGAGAAAAATATGCAGCAATATCAGTGTTAAAAACTTGGACCTCTCTTACAGAACCTGTGTTCTCCCAAATGAACTACCAAGCCACTTACTCATTTTTCTCTTAATAGTGACTAACGGGTAGATTCGTACCACAACAATACAAGATTCCTTACCCTCTTTGGTTTTGCCATCAGCATTGAATTTTTCCTGAGTCAGGTGTAACACACGATTATTGCCATCTTGTTTCTGTGACACCTGTAAAAAACAGTCGAAATATTTAACCTTACTCCATAGATACACCTTTATTTCATGGGCAAACAGTGTAGATCCAGTTCAGCTGGCACATTCATGCCATCTGATCAGGATCTTTAGATTAATTAGGTTATTTCTGACCAAGCTGCAACTGGTACAGATCCAGGAATGATCTGGATCTACACAGGTAGCACATCACATGTGTTAAAATATGAAAATATTAAGTAAAGGGTTCAATTAAATCATTATTATTCAAAACTAAATAAGCATTCATTGTGTGGATCTCTTGTACACTTGGTACACTTGGTATTTTGTAAGCCACACTAGCTGAAAATAACATTTCTTTCCAGGACCCAAGATCATAAAACTAAGTTTTGAGATCAGTCTCAAATCTCAAGGATCTGATTGGCTGAAATGGCAACTGGTCGCCATTTCAGCCAATCAGATGCTTGAGATTTGAGACTGATCTCCAGAATTAGTTTTATGATCTTGGGCACAGTTTTTCCCATTTTAAAAATCCAGAAGCCCATTACATGGGCACAGCTATCATTGATGGCATCATACTGTTTCTTAAAAGCTGGATACTGATTTCTGATCAATACTTGTTATGAGGATGTAGAAATGTGCTGACTCTCATGCATTTGTTTAAGAATTGTCAATTTCCTTTTTTAAATTGATACATTTCACACATTCTTAGTAACTATACATGTTTTAAAGGAACATTTTAAAGAATTCAAGGCAAAATTTTTTCAACGAAACACTGAATTCAAATACTTTTTCAAGGGAGGAAATTACTTCAAGTTCTTTTTAAAGTCTTCAGCAATCCCTGCATATCTTTAAAGCACCTGGAGGCCTTATTTCAACTGAACATTGTTCGTGGAACTTTGGGAAGTGGAAAACTACAGTTAATTATCCCTTTAACTAACCTTTATAACTGGGAAGCCCATCTGCTTAGTCCAAGTGGACATCACCTTGCCCACAGGTTTGCCGCTGGCTTCCTCCAGTGCTGCCCACAAATCCACGGTAAATGTGTTCTTGTATGCATACTTTGTCAGGTAGGCATTCATTCCCTTCTTGAAATCCTAATATAGAAATCATGAACGTTTCATTACACATAGCATGCTTGGCCTGAATGCATGTATCACTCTTAGATAACACTACCAGCTTTAAAATGCCACAGACCACTGCTAGAAAATACAATACCAGCTGTAAGAATGTTACTTTTTTGTAGGGATGTCAATAGATACCAAATTTGGGATCTGGATATCTGTTTAACAATAATAACTTGAAATCTATTTTTTTAGATTAATTGAAGGAAATTACAATTATGATATCCTTTTTTCCAACATAATTATATTTAAATGGAGATGTGCAGGATTGATGAATGGAACAGATTTGCGAAAGGGGCTATTAATCAGTTGGATATCATTATTTGAAGCTCAAATATTGATTTACACCCAAAATATTTCAAACCAATATTTTATAAAAAAAAGATATATAAATGGTGTTTCCTATCCTATGCGACGCGCATAGGTTAGCTATTTTTGTATTTCCCGCATAAAGCCACGGTGGTTTTTGGGATTGTCACGTGATCACTTCAACCAAAATACGCATTTGGTGTAACTTGCCAACTATCGACGTTGCCATTTGTTTCAAAATGCCTGGGCCACCACGAATAGTAAGCTAAGCGATGAGCTAAATATAGAATGATTGCTAAATATAGAATGTATTTTTGTATAGGGATTTCTTCAGCGGATTTTTTTCAGGTCCGGAAAAATGGTAAAATTAACCGAAAACTTACTCCTGGAGGGTTTGAAATGTAGAGTTTAGTGAAAAGTACACGTAAGTGTTACATAGATCGATCTGTTTATGCTTTTACCTAGTACACCTGCTCGACCCTGCACATCTCCCTTTAAGTATATAATTATTATAATAACTCACAGCATCACCAATGTAGTCATGCAACATTCTGATCACTGAGGCCCCTTTACTGTAGGAAATGGCATCAAATATTTCATCGACCTCGTCAGGGCCTCCTACTGGTACCTGAAACAGATTATAGTTCATATATATGCCTTTCATCAAAGGGGTGACCAGTTTAGATCCAGATCAGCAGCCAAATCGTCTGATCTGGATCTAAAATGATCACCTTGTAGTAAGAAACTACCTAATGAATCAAAAAAAGCAAACAGTTTAAATCTTGATCAGATGGCACCAGGAAATTGTGTATTTTTTGTGTACAATGTGTGTTCCTAAGGTCATGGTACTCAGTTTTAAAATCACCACGAGGTGCAAGTCTATCCTTAGGAGGGTTGATTGATCTATGAAAATCAATACCCTATTAATCAGTTCACATCAGTGTAACAAGGTCTGACTGAACCATACCCATTGGAGGGGAGTGCAAAAAAATAAATATGGTTTTGAAGCTGACATACAGGCTGGGATATTACCTCAATGGGATGACTGGTATGGAGAGCATCCAGATCAAAGGCTCGTCCGAGATCCTGGTTCACAAACTGTGTCCAGATGTCAAACTCGGGAAACACGTAGTCCACACACAGGTACTCTATCCAGGAGGCAAAACCTTCATTGAGCCACAAGTCTGTCCACCATTCCTGTAAAAGAGTTGAGCAAGTACATGTAAGTGAGTACTGCTTGCAATCTATCAGTCCATTACTGATTTTAAGGCTTGTGAGTGAATATAGCTTTACTACTTTTTGAGTTACAACAAGATCCAGTTAAAGTGTGGTAATATCATTATTTTCATTGCCTTAGCAACCAAACCTTGAAGCATCAAAGCTTTAAGCACCCAGGAAGGTTTGGGGCAGTTATGCTTGTCCCAACAATTTCCTTAAGTGATCCATATAAAGATACTGTTGTATCATTTTATTTAGTGATGGCTTAATTTTCACGTATTTCGCGCTCAGGCCAGTGCGCAAATTTAAAACCTAAGCTAAAATTTAACATTATACTTCCACATAAGTATCTGAAACATGCTGATGTCCAAATGGACCTACACTTTTTATTTAGTTGAAAGTATCGCTATTTGATATAAATTTGCGGCATTATATAATTATATTAATAAAGGAAATAAAACAAGTTGTTACTGTCGATTTTTTTGGAATATTTTTATGTTCCTTCGAAACTGTTACAACAAATAAGTCCATGCTATTTATAGGTCAGGTCACATTTTACCAAAAAGTATTGTTGTCATCTCATTCAGTTTATTACGACACACGATTCTGTTATCTACTGGTTACATTTTTTGTTTCAATTTACCCTTTTTGAGTAATCATTTTGCAATAAATTGACACTTTGGAACATAATAAGGGTATGCAATTTAACATGCCAATTATGTTATGAATGGTCCAGGTAGATGGATCAAACATGTCCCATGTCTATAAGCGGCGCCAAATAAACAGCGGTCCGATAATTGACTAACAAAGGAAGTGGTATGTTTTTATAATAATGTTCAATAATACTATGTTTTGAGAAATTGGATTTGCGCGAATTTAAGTCCGCACATAGCTGTCTTTTTGACGACGCGAAATTTTGTGCAAGCCAAATTAAATGATACCACAGTACTATGGAAACCTCGAATTTGAAACCTCAAAAACTCGAAGCTAGGTGTCGGTCCCTTGAGGCATATTTCTTCTTTGTTTCCACTGGAAACATTGGGAACAACAACCGATAATTTTTTCACACTTCTGAAGGGATTAACTGGCACACAGTGACAACCAATTTCCACATCATGTGACATATTTTATTGCCTTATATTTGTCAATCAGCAAAGTCTATTTTTCCTTCCTTTTCTGATCTGATAGTATACAGTCTTTGATGAAATATAAATATTTTTATAATCTTTTGTAAGGTGGTTGCGCTAAGATGCTATTTAAGAATATTTATTTCAAAACTGACCTGGTTTCAAGTTATGATGCTTTACTGACATTAGGGACAAACAACCTCAATACAACATCTTTCTTTGTAATACTAGTAATTCTAAGAGATGTGCTAGTGTATTACCATGGTGACCAGATTTCCAAACCACTGATGAGCCAGCTCATGACCGACCACCAAGGCAACCCACTGCTTGGCTTTGGAGGACGAGTTCTTTGGATCAATGAGTAATGCTGTCTCCCTGTATGTAACCAGTCCCCAGTTCTCCATTGCCCCTGAAACAAACAAACAGAAAAATGCAAAAACTATTTAAAAATTGATAAAAACTAACAATATTTGTATGCCTTTCTACTGCATACTGTTACAAGTCCCAAGACTAATAAAATGGAATAACATAAGCTCACAGGTGCTTTTTAACTGACTGTAGGTTCTTCACTTGATAAACAGACTTAGCAATGAGCACTTCTCAACAAACATTTTGGACGTTGATGATTAAGCAGTCGCTGCTCACGATATTTATTACCCATATAATTCTATACAAATTTGTACTGTCTGTTTTTGATCTCAAGTATCTAGTTTCATTGTAGTCTTAGCTTACAGTCTATGCAATATATCTAATCTTGGATGATTGTAGTTTCTCAAAAGATTTGTTAAATCTTGAAAAATCTTGAATCTACAATTTTTTAATCTTTGCTATCCATGAAAAAATTGTAGACAAATACAATCCATGTTCAAAGCCAAGATGTCTCTAGCTTTCTTATAAATCCTGTATTTATCTTTCATAAACTTCATTCTTACTTTTTTTACTTGTAAAAGAACATGTGGTTGCTATAATAGCATGCTTTAAGCAATTTCCAGAAATATTTTCATACATATTTAGAAAAGCCCTTTTTATAACTATTAGGGGAAGTGTGAAATTTTGATATTGAGCAATAAACATTAATCCTTATATACTGTATCCCAGTCATAGACACATATATAACCACTGACAGTGCCTTACACCTCAATGCTTTTTCACCAGTGAAAATGTTGTCTCTGTGATTACCAGAAACAGTTGATACCTGCAGAGAAGTCGGCTATGGCAATGAGGTCCATCTTAGGTAGAGGGTAAGCAATGTTGAAGTAGTTCTTGTAGAAGGGTAACGTCTTCACTGCTACCTACAAACAATCAACATAGATCAACAGTACAGTAATTGTTCTGTCAACAGGGTTGTTGTTTTTTTTTAAATTCTCATGGGGCCAAATATTTGCCCCATCTTCTTTCTCATACCAAAATTGGTTTGTTTTATATGAAGTGTTTCTAATTCTTTCAAGGGGCCCTTTCTCAAACACAACCAGACAAAGCTTTGGCCAATCAAATGTAATACTTTGGTAAAATAGTTTATGCCAGGGAGAGGTGTTTTAACATTTTTGATACACTGAACATAAATGTACCTGACTTAAGCAACTGATATGTCTATAGAAAGTAAAAGATCTGAATGTATCTAAAGACCACTATCTATGGGAACAATGTTTTCAATATTTAAAATCAAACTCATTTTTACAACTAAGAAAATCAATGAGAAAGTGTGAATATCCTCGTCAAAATATTTTGAATCCTAAAATGCATGATCAAGATAATATTTGAAAGATCTGAAAACTGACAGTTGGTTTCTGCAATTCATTTCTGAGGAAAACCTGTATCCCAAAATATTTCAAACTCTCCAATGTTGTTTTTTTTTTAAAGAACTAAAGAAGGCACAAAATTTGTCTGACATTTAACCCTAATATTTATCCTTTACCATTAAACATTTTTGCCAGGTGATTTCAAAATTTGCTAACAGGTTGTGGAGATCTGAAACTGACACTAACTTTGACAGATCTGACCTTGTATGGTGTAGGCATCTGCATATCATCTCTATTAAATAAATATCAGAGACTAATTTAGAGTTAAGATATTGCAACTATCTTGAATGAGTTCTTGAGATAATAACCAGACACCAGATGGACAGACCAAAAGGACAGACAGAAATCATTTCTATAATCCCTGGTTGCTCCACCTTTTGCCAAAACACTGGTGGACTACTGGAAAGGTAACAACTATATTTGATGATTCAAACCAAAAAGTCATTATCACGTTCAGATTAGAATAACTTACATCCAACGCAAACTGGCCCTGTTCCTTCTTGCCGACTGGAGTGTAGACCCTGACGAGCACTCCGTTTATGTCTTTGCCCTCCACATAGTCGTACTCTCCTACACAGTACGCGACGAGGTACGTGGACATTATAGGAGACTTGTCGTACTTGACAACCTTCAGACTACTGTCATTTGGATCATCCGTCTCGGATATCACAGGCTGAAACAAGATACTGTTCATTAGATATATATCTAAACATCTTTACCCTTTCCAAATATATATATACACAGATTTTATGACATGTGTGAACAATTTATTATCTAGATCAGCTGGAACATCCATGATGCTGTCTGATCTGGATCTACACTGGTCACATCTTGGCCAGAAATAGTCTAATGAATTTAAAAGCAAACCGTGTAGATCCTAATCGACAATGAAATGCCAGCTTACATGTATCTGGATCTACACAGTTTGCCCTTGCAAGGTTTAAATGCACAGAAAAACAAGTGAGGGCTATTTCATTTAAGCATATATCCCACCCCAGGAAAGCACTTTCAAAGTGGACCCTTCAGAAGTTCATTTAACATAAAAAGATTCCCCTATGTAAGCATTATTCTGCTTATTTGGACAACCTACAGATGTTTTTTTTACCATGATGTCAGCAAATGGACATGTTAATCATGTCGTTCATACTTCTGTGATTGCGCCATGTACGAGTTTGCATTGATACACTGCTTCACTTTCATTTCAATAGTGCACATGAAATGGACCCCACTCACCCTACCCCTTTAAGAAGTAAAAAAGCCTTTCCCCTACCCCTATTAGAAAAATAATACACACAGAGATAACCCCAAATTCTTTGTTTTGCCTTCTTGGGTTGTGATATCTGTTCAAATGGAACAGCCCGATAAACAAGAAGCTTAGTTCGAAAACACATATGCCCCCGGTAGCGAAGTTTGTCATGAAACAAATTTTATAATGACAGCACAGTGTTAAAACAGCAACTAAAATCACAAGTTAGTTCTTAATAATGGAAACAACTTTCTGGGGCAAGAACCTGTGCATGAAAAGAATTTAACATAAAAATCAAGTAATGTAACCTATAATCTAAGATGATAAAGTGCAGATTATTCAAGACAAAACTGGAACATTTACAGTATTTAATGTAATAAATGCCTAGAAATTTAGTACAAACACCAACTAGAATTATCACTGTAAGTGATTAAATACCCCCACATGTGTGCTTGATACTTGAGCTGGGAATGCTTACTTCTATTTTTAGTAACAGTGAACAGTGACCTTGACCCCACTAGGCCCATTTTCGATACCAAGTTTCGTCTTCACAGACACTTCCTACATAACAATTTTCACCATAATATCTCATTCAGAACTAAAGTTATTGAGCATTCAGTTTATTCTATTTTAAGAAACAGTGACCTTGATCCCACATACATGCCTTACTTTCAATCCCAAAAGTCGTCTTCACAGAAACCACCAATACACCAAATTTTATTCAAGAATCTCATTCCAAGTTATATAGTTACTCAGTGGAAATGAAGTTTTGAAGTTTAAATAACACTGACCTTGACCCCTCAGGCCCCAAAGTCAAACATAATCTGTATCTTGTGATGTTACACCTGTGTACAAATTTTTTAAAAAATATTTGATGCCTTTAAGAAGTTATTGTCCAGAAAGCATTTTTCTATTTTTAGTAACAGTAACCTTGACACTAACCCCACCAGCCCCAAAATCAAACTTGACCTGTATCTTATGATGTTACACATGTGTACCAAAAATTATTTAAATCTGTCAAGCCCTTCATGAGTTATCATCCAAAATCAATTTTTCTATTTTTAGTAACAGTAATTTTGACACTGACCCCACCAAACACCAAAACAAACTTGACCTGTATCTCATGATGTTACACATGCGTACCAAAAATTATTATAATCTGTCAAGCCCTTCATGAGTTATCATCTGGAAACGATTTTTCTATTTTTAGTAACAGTGACCTTGACAGTGACCCACCAGCCCCAAAATTAAAGTTGACCTGTATCTTATGATGTTACACATGTGTACCAAAAATTATTTAAATCTATCAAGCCCTTCATGAGTTATCATCCAGAAACGAAGAACCAGAAACGAAGAATAAGTACAAAAATGGGAGATAACCCCAGAAATAAGGTACCCAGAGTTATGTTACTTGTAAGGGTCATGACCTGTAAACTGTTAAGTAAGTGTGTAAACTTTCATACCAATGCTCTTTGTAGAAATTGAGAAATATCCAAATTGCCGAAACAGGTTAACCATTCATTTCTAAGTACAAAATGGGGAGATAACCCCAGAAATAAAATAGGCAGAGTTATGTAACTTCTAAGGGTAATGATCTTGGCACTGTTAAGTAAGTGTGTAAACTTTCATGCCAAAGTTCTTTGTAGAAATTGAGAAATATCCAACTTGCCGAAACAGGTTAACCATTTATCTCTAAGTACAAAATGGGGAGATAACCCTGAAATAAGACAGCCAGAGTTATGTAACTTGTTAGGATCATGACCTAAGAACTGTTAAGTAAGTGTGTAAACTTTTATGCCAATGCTCTTTGTAGAAATTGAGAAATATCCAACTTGCCGAAAC
This sequence comes from Corbicula japonica, assembly GCA_038501625.1. Lineage (NCBI taxonomy): Eukaryota > Metazoa > Mollusca > Bivalvia > Venerida > Cyrenidae > Corbicula > Corbicula japonica. The sequence continues at coordinate 1,489,157 of JAZAYU010000130.1, forward strand.
ATGTTAACCATTTATCTCCAAGTACAAAATGGGGATCTGAAATAAGACAGCCAGAGTTATGTAACTTGTTAGGATCATGACCTAAGAACTGTTAAGTAAGTGTGTAAACTTTTATGCCAATGCTCTTTGTGGATATTGAGAAATATCCAACTTGCCGAAAAAGGTTTACCATTTTTCTAAGTACAAAAAGGGGAGATAACCCCAGAAATAAGGTACCCAGAGTTATGTAACTTGTCAGGCTCATGACCAGTGAACTTTTTAGTAAGTGTGTAAACTTTCATGCCAATGCTCTTTGTAGAAATTGAGAAATATCCAACTTACCGAAAAACCTTAACCAGACGGACGGACAGACATACAGACGGTTCAATCACTAGATGCCGGGGGCATAAAAAAATGTACATACTAACACAATTTAAAGAAAATACAGAGAATGGAACAGGGCTGACCCAACATTTTCACCAACATCAACATGACTCAAACATATTAAAACAACACATTTACAACCTGCAACTTTTTATTTTCAAGATATTTTTCTCCAAAGGCTCTTGTACACACCCCTTATTACATATATGTATGCAAATGTCCGGTGCATATAAATTATGTATGCAAATGCGTAACACTACAGAAATAAAAAGTTTAAAAAAGAAAGAAAGAAATGCATGTAATTTAAGAGATACCATGTTGGAGAGGGCGACTCTGTTTTTGGGAACAATCAATGTGATGTCGAATGTTGCTTTATGGGCCGGCTCATCCCAGCATGGGAACGATCTTCTTGCATCAGATGGCTGTAAAATCATATATATTTATATCGATCAATCATTAAAAACAATGTATTCAGAAACTCTAACATTAAAATCCATTGTTCTAAACATCAAGTAAATGTTTAATTAACATGAGCCATGGTAAAATCTTCTGAAGCTTTATTATTATACTGCAAAGAAATTTGCTTGAATTTGATTGGATAATTTGCCGTTGATGTATAACCGTATTTACGGACCGGCCGAAGATATGAACGCACATGCCTTAATTTCCCTCACTGGCCTCCCACCTTTTGTTGTTGTCTGCCATTTTGTTTTGAATTTCCGTAAAAATGCATAATTTGAAGCTGATCTTGTAAATTCTAAAGCGGTATGCTTAGGGATTGCTAAAATTGTTTCAGAAAATATTTGCTTTATGTTTTTAACGTTGAAAACGATCAGATTATTCTCAAATTTTGTAAATAAATATCACATCAATATTTCATTCAATTTCTATAGAAGTGACGTCATGCAGGTAAATTAATGACATCAGACATGTAATTATTGAGGTTCTCAAAGGGGAATTAATCCATTTGGCATTAAATAAGAGAAATAAATAAAAAATCTATGTTTTCTAATTATTTTTGTCTGAAAACGTCTTTGCAGTATAATAAAACAATTATTTGTTTCCTTGAAAGGGTATGTGAGGATATATTGCCAGTCTGGGTGTAATATTATCCCTCGCCTGCGGCTCGGGCAATATAATACCCAGACCAGCTATATATCCTCACAATCCCTGTCAAGAAACCAAATAACTATATAATATTGTTATGCATTTGGTTAATCTTCATTGTGCATGCTCAATATTATTTGATAACCCTTCAAGGGTTCCATTTGACCTGAGAAATGACCTAGGATTGTAGCTGAAGGGTAATTTTTTCTCTAAATAAGGGGTATTTTAGCTAATATTTGACAGAATCCCCTTAATAATGGTCAAATGACCCGTGTGATTCAGCAGCTAGTGGAACCCCTGACACTTCCAACTTCTAGTATCATGGCAGAAATTAGGCATTTGAAACAAACGTCTTGATTGCTCTATATTCATACAACCCCAAAACTAAAATATTTATATATATATATATTTATGACTAAACTCATTATTTAAACTTTAAATAAATGAAATTGTAACAAGACCATTTTTCAATTAAACCCACAGAAATAGAACCTTAAAACTTGTGTATTATTTTAACAAAGTGATAGTATGTGCGATATCATTTTTACCTTTTGATATCTACTGAGCTCAACCTGTCCCGAAAATAACAGACAGCCAAAATTTGACTGAATTTTCTTTACATGGTTGCCAATTATGTCAAACATGGTGACAAATTACTGACGTAGGTACCCTTCTGATATAGAATTCAATGAGTTACACATCACCTTTACTCCATGTGACTTATTGTACTATTATTTTCATGGCAACAGGTAAGTCCCTGGCAGCAGGTTGGTCATAATTAAGTGCCCAAGGTTATAAAGCTGAGCATGGAAACCAGTCTCAAATCTCAAGCATCTGACTGGCTGAAATGGCGACTGGTCGCCATTTCAGCCAATCAGATGCTTGAGATTTGAGACTGGTTTCCAATCTCAGTTTTATAACCTTAGGCCCAGAAACATTACTTATGCTGGGAATACATCCTAAATTCAGTTATGAGAACCACATAAGTATGACAGACATAGTATGCAGACTTCATATCAACCACTGTACCTCGAACTGTGTAACAGCACCGTATCTATCCTCGCCATCCGGACCAGTGTATTTACTCCTGTAGAACCCCTTCATGCGGTCATTCAACCCTCCAGTAAATACAATCTTCAACACTCCTTTGCCCACCTGCAGATGAACACAAACATTTTAACATCAAACCTTAACATAAATATTTAACATAAAACAGTGCCCAAGGTTATAAAACTGAGCATGGAAACCAGTCTCAAATCACAAGCATCTGATTGGCTGAAATGGCGACCAGTCGCCATTTCAGCCAATCAGATGCTAGAGATTTGAGACTGGTTTCCAATCTCAGTTTTATAACCTCCAGCCCAGACTAGCAAGAGCAAGATAAAGCTTGAACTGATGATTTTTTCTCGATGAAAATCATTTACAACACCTTTACTTAAACCTCTACTCTTTATTTAAAATTTTTATCACGTGTGAATACTATAGATCCAGATCATCTGACATATCCATGCTATCTGATCTGGATCTACACTGTCAGTTGGTCAGAAGTAAATGTAGATCCTGATCTATCTGCATAGATGTGCACACTGAACTGGTACTAGACTAGTTATATTCTGATATTACCGGCAGTTCCTCTGGGAAGGTAAATGTAACCGTCTCATGCTCCTTCTTGTAGGTGACAGAACCTGTAATCTCCTTCCCTGCCCCTTCCGGAATGTAACACACAGAACTGACTTCAATCTCTATGGAATTTACGGAGAGGCTCTTTGTTGCATTTTTAACCTGCAATATAATTAAAATCATTGTCAGAGATCAAAGTATTTTATTCTGATCAGCACTTACTCAAGTACCATACCATGTGATAAGGATATGCACCATTTTTACTGAACTGTTAAAATTACCACTCCATAATAAAAAACCAATAATTGTTTATTCTTCAATGATATTTAACTGTCTTATATAATTACAATAAACATGTATGTGGAAATTGTTTAATGGATCGAAAATTATGTTTTGTTGCATTATGACCCTTGAATTTTTGTTTTAAGCCAAATCCATTTGTACCACTATGTTTATGTCTTTTACTGTAACCCAACAAATCTCGTTGTTATACCAACCCATATTTGATAAAGTCATTCTGATTCATTCCAGTCGACTCAGTCTGGATTTCAGCTAACCTGCCCTTCACAATACACACATGAACTCTGTTCAAATACCATTGTTTAAAAAACATTGATAACAGCCTTTAACAGACAACTACTACATGTAACAAACAATCTTACCTCTACACTTATCAATTCAATCCCATCAAAAGTGAAGGCTTTCAAATTAGGTTTGAGCTGAATGTCATAGTTGACAGGAACTACATCAGTGGGTAGACGCTGAAACGGCTCCTTAGCTGGCATACTGGATGGCTTTCCTTGCAATGAAAGAAAAAATACTGGCTAAGTATAAAGTTTAAGCTGTTGTGGGTTTTTTTTAGGTTATTATTTCTCCTTAGTAGCTATGCTTTTTACTGAGTCCATTATTCAATTTAGTTAAAAGATTTAGGGAGATGTTTTTCTGGGTTTGGGTGAAGTGACCTTATGTTTTTCAGATATAAATTTATAAATTTTGTTTATTTCTAAAGTAAAATATAAATGCAGGGAGATTATAACAAGAGCTGGTAGGGATTAAATGATGATCGATTATAATCTAAAATAGATCGTTTTTATGATCGATTTTCGATAATCGATTACGAAGTTTAATAATCGATCATCGGTTTGCTATTCTTTAAGCAGCTCACAAGGGAGTTCACTGTATCAGAACAGAATTATTGATTGATATATGACATAGATCAGTGTTATTTTGGTTTTAAATAAGCTTTGGAATATGTTCTCCCACTAAGTATTTCAAGAAAAGACTCCTGTACCTGCAGCCTACACCCTATGCTCATATCAGATACGGTTACAAATTATAATACATGCAGCCTGTGGTCTGGAAGTGTGGTTCATGTAAATGCTAATTCTTACCAGAAAATACACCGATATCCTTTTGTGATAATACAGTAGTTCTATACAGGGGCCCTCATTTCACAATGGTAGGGACAATCTCATCCCTCCACCCGCCCACCTGCCATTGGAAAAACAGCTAAAAAATTTGGACGAATTGGGCAAATGACACCTTTTAAACACGACATTAGTTCTTCCAGGGTTCTTCAAGAAACTACAAGCATGACTGAATGTTGCAAGAAAGGACGACAAGAATGACAATATGTTTAAAGAAAGGAATCAGTCATCAAACTTTACTAACGTAGTGCCAGTATGGAAGAAAATGTCAAGTAGCAATTTACTCCGACACCGCCCGGCAAAACAAAAACGAAAAAAAAACTTGCATTTCTCAATTCTATATGATTATTTTCTGGTGTCTTTGGAGTAAATTGACCGGTTCTATGCCATAGAATGACTTACAATTCGTCAAGTGTTGCGGCAACTGTACAGTTTCAGTTTCACCTGTCCAATGCTGGGTATGACTGGTTCACGCACCTAGGCTGTTCAAAGGTTGTATTTAAAACCCTGACCAGACCGAGCACTACTCAGACCGTGGAAAGTTTCCACATTAAAGGCCTACGGAAATTTCCGTCAGATTACGATAATCGCCTTAACAAAAAATAACTGACACAGACCGTTCCAAAGAATATTATTACCTATAATTAGAAGTAAAATTTAAAATTTAAATTGTCAATACGAGTACCTATGATAAATACTTTTTTTAAAGAGTCACGATATGGGGAATATGGGAGAGTAGCTCGAGGTGGAAGGACGTGTTTTAACCGCGCTTGAAAATTTTTAACTTTTTAGTGTTTTTAGATATTCTAAAAGGAGGAGGATGTGAATAAATAGTGTACAGGTGTTCCCTCTCAAGCCCACTAGGACAATTTTAATGATTTTAAGGCTCACTCGCGTGGATTTTTAACTTTTTATCTCTTATGGAAATGGCGGGAAATGTGCACGCTTTCCCTTTTTAACTGAACTTTTAAGTTTAAAGGACTGTAAAGATGTTTTATTACCTTTAATAATGATCTTAAACCCCTAAATAGTGCATATTCTGACAGTAAAGTATTAATTATTATAAAAAAAGTGGAAAAAGCTCTTGTCTGTGATCTACGCATACCCCACCCATGAACGATTGGTCTGTAATACGAACTATTTCAATATGAATAGGCGTACCCCAAGTATTGTGGACTGTATTTATTCCGTGCTATTATAAGCTGCAAGACTATATAATGTGGAAAAGTAAATATCTTTAAAAGAAAGACAATTAAAAGCTATATTTCTAAAAACTGCAAACCATTAGTTATGAACTGTTTTCAGCCAGAACTAGTATACTATACAAGGCTTCTATAAAATTTATTAGGGTGTTACTGTCTTACTTTACGCCTATAGTGCTTAAGATCCAGCGAATGCAGGAAATGGAGTCTCCAAACGGACAAGTAGTTCCAAGAACCACCAGACAGAGATTGCCTAGAATAATCTTTACCCCGAGCAGGCCATCCCTGACCAATTCTCAAACCAATTTCATTGGATGTGAACAAAGACCAGCAAGATACGAGCTAAACGCCCGAAAAGCCTTACAGAAGAAAGTCGATGCATCTGCTCGTCCGGAACAGTGTGACATACAGTTAAAACACGGTACTCTGGTTATAAGCTTGACAGCAGCTGCGTATGAACTTTTCAAACAGAGTGTTTATGACTGTCTTAGTGATGATGAAGATATTCAGTATAAGGTTATAAACAAAATGGGAAAAAGTAGTACTGTGGAGTGTAAATTAGTAGAAGAAGAATCTATCTCAGTACGGGCACGTTCAGGAGGGCGTCAGCTTTACAGAATAAATTTTTTCAACACAACCAGTAGAGTAGATGTTAACGGCCATAAATATACTTTGTTCATAGAAAATGTTCTGCCAAGAGTAAGTACACAGATAAGTGCTAATCAAAACATGGACTACCTGAACTCAGAAATCTCTAAACAGTGTAAAAACTTGTTAAGTACCCTGTCAATAATAGATGATCGACAGCAGCCCCCTTCATCTAAACAACTAGTTATACCATCACCAACAGTCCTTGAATGTGAACCTATAAATGAAGACCTACATTCTCCAAGAAATGATGATTCAGACTCTGAAGACTCCAACAGTATGTGCCCTCATTGCAGCTTACGCTGTGACTCTGGAAATACCATTGAATGTAGCAGCTGTGGCATGTGGCCACACATAGAATGTGAACTTATACCAGAAAATGTGTTAAAAAATCTTGAAGACAATCCTTCTTTAGAGTATACATGTATATCCTGTACAGTTCTTAGACAATCTCTAGATGTGGACAGTGATTTAGAGACAAGCCAGAAAATCGAGTCAGTGCAAAATATAGACACTTTGAATACACAAGAGTTGAAACATGAAACCTTACCAAAAATAGTGTCTCCTTTTATAGAGTTTTTAAGTGATAGTAATGAACCAAGGAAAGAGAGTGTTGAAAAGAATAGGATGACTCCGCCATTTCCCACTGCTGACGCTGATATGCAAGAAGAAGCGATAAAGAAAGATCAGATCCCCAAAAAACCAAAACAGAAGAACGGTAAAACAAAGACAGCTCTGGACTCCCAGCTAGCAGACTGCAAAGCACGTATAGCCATGCTTGAAGCTGAAAACATTGACTACAAACAAACTATAAATCTCCTTTCACAAGGTAATGCAGGTGTTGAGCATAAGGCACGTAATAGAACAATTGAAGAACCTCAGCAAATAAGGACTATTCTGGAGCAAAAGATTGACCTCCTTGAATTACAACTTAGGCAACAAATTTTAGTTAGTGATCTTACAAACCAATTAAAAATTCAACAGCTCCAAGACGCGTTAAGGAGTGGTTATAAACCCAATGAGGTGACACATACCTGCCATCAAGAATTATGCTGCTGTCGCAGGGAGTGGTGCAGACAATATCAAGGACAACTACGGTGCCATTCTGATCTTCGTGGATTGCAACAACCTCAACAGTTTTGGCAAACAAGTGTAGGTCCACATCCAAACCCCAATATACCAAACCCCAGACCGAGCAGCGATGCTGATCCCATAAATACCACGCAGCACATGTATCACATGCAATCGCAACCCCAAATACACAATACCTTGCATACAACACTCTATTATGAACAGAATAACACCAACCCAGTAACACACCAAGCTCAGCAGCCGGGTATGATGATGCCTCCACCCATGAGAGCTCCAAACCGTAGACCCTCGCATGACGGCGAAGCATCATACGTAAGAGAACAATACTCTTTTTATAATCAAGGTCATATTCCAAGTGCTACAAGTGATAGATATGGAGTGCAGCATGTAAACCAGCAACCAAATATGATGAAACCAATACCACAACCCACAATGTATAAACAGCAGCCATTAATAGTGAAATCTGGCAGTGGACCTAACTGTGGGCAGCCATGCACTGAGCATACCTGGAATCAAAAACCTCTAAATGTGGACCATCGTCCATCACACGCCGCACAACAGATGCCGTTAAGTCGAGGAGTTGATGGCTCATCAAATCCACTACATATATTCCAACAACACCACACGACAGCGTCTCCAACGCTCCAACAGCCCTATGTGATGACAAACTTAAGGTCTCAACTCAACACACACCCGAATGTCCCGAGTGAGATATACCAAGGTCAACCCTTGATTATGCTGCCTAAGCACAAACCAACATCTAGGAATACAAATAGAAAAAGTTACCACAGAAGGGCCTCCGCTCCTAAACCAGACTGGAATATTTCAAATTCACCAAATCAACGATGTAATAACCAGGGTGGGAGCATGGAAAATATCTTACCAGACGTGAATGCAGCAAAGCAAAGTCCTGACCATTATGGGAACAAGCAGCATACCTCCACCAAGTCCCCATCAGTGCAGGAACAAAAGAATGTCGCAAGCCAAGAAACAACATCCAACGCAAGGGAGGATATTACTATAAATAAACAGCCCGCTCAAGCTTCAAAACAAGGTGAGCTGTCTAAGGGCTCAGGCTCATATGCATCTCATCCTTTTTTGGTCAAAGGCAGAGCCTCAACAGCAACGTGGAAACACTAGTAATTGGCAGTATCAATATCCAGAACGTAAAGACTAACACTGCATATTTAAAAACACTTCTGAACAGACATGATATACTTTGTGTTCAAGAACACTGGTTACTAAATTTTGATAAATCTTATTTACATTCTATTAATGAACATTTTGAAGTATTAGCTAAGAGTGCTGATGACAGTGACCCTCGGCTTGATTTTAACCTGATTCGTGGATATGGGGGAGTATGTGTCTTCTGGGACAAGCGTTTGAATGGATTCGTCAAGGAATTTGATGTCGACTCCTCGAAAATAATTGTACTAGAACTGTTTACCAAAGACAAACCTGTATGCCTGATAAACGTTTACATGCCATCAACTGTAAAAAACTGTGATACCGAGTATAAAACCATGATTGATCAACTTACTGAAGTCTTTCATACCTTTCAAAATACTCATTCTATCATAATCTGTGGGGATATGAATGCATCATTATTTAGAAGCAGATCAAGGGATATTCTCCTACAAGACTTTGTGAACACTCTACAACTGTCAACTAGTAAGATGATGCCAAAGAAAGACACATTTTTTCATCATAATCAGAAGTATACATCACAGATTGACTATTTTTTCTTTAGTGATCCTGCCGAACGTTTAGTTAAACACATAGACATTGCTGATCTAGACTGCCTGAACCTCTCAGATCATACAGTGATATCTGTTCACCTACATGTGAAGACCATGTGCAAGGAAAAACAAGTGGGCAGTTCATGTACCACAAAGACAGTCAAACCCCAATGGAGGAAAATCAACCATGATATATACAAAGAGGAAATCAGACATGGTATTGAGAATATAAATATAAGCGATCCGCTTGAAGACAAATTGAAAAAGTTAATTAATGTACTTCATGATGCTGGTACAAAATCAATACCCAAGTACAGAAAGAAGATTAAAATCAAACCAAAAGGGAGAAAAATCTGGAACAAAAGCATTGGGGACATGTCCAAAAGAGCCAAAATACTATTCAAAAGATGGAAAGACACCGGAAGAAATAATAACATCATATATCGGGAACTCAATAAAACAAAGAAAGAACTGAGAAAACTTCAACGTCAAGCTCAAGCAAGCTCAGAGCAGAAGCTAATAGTCAGAATAATGGAAGCGTCAGAACATGATACGAAGACCTTCTACAAACTAGTTAGTAATCAAAGACAAAACCCTCATAGTGAGACAAACTCTCTAATCTACAACAATACAGAAGTTACAACACCAGAAGATATATTGAAAGTATGGAAAGCCCATTTTCAAAACTTAGCAACAAGCAAATTAAACGCAAACACTGAAATCTGGGATAAAATAAACATAGCAAAAATTCAAAACAAAGTCATCGAACAACAAGAATTAAACCAGAGTAGAATATTACCAGCAACTAGGGAAGAAATTTTGAGGGCCATAGAGAATTTAAATTCTGGTAAAGCAACAGATGGAAATGGCATTGCAGCAGAACATCTTAAGTTGGCAAAAGAAGAATTAACACCCCTGATCACGGATATTGTTAATGAAATATTCTTAATTTTGGATGTCCCAGATTCGATGAAGAATGGCATATTGACACCAGTGCACAAAAAAGACAAAAATAAACAAGACCCAGGGAATTACAGAGGAATTGTTGTTACTGACACTATACAAAAAATACTGGAAAGTATCCTAAAAAGCAGAATAGATATAATCTTCGATAAAAAACAGAGCCCACTGCAAAGAGGTTTTACTGAAGGAAGTTCGTCACTTAATGCTGCATACATAATTACTGAAACCATAAATGATCACAAGGAATCGAAACAACCACTTGCCTTAGTAACACTTGATGCACAGAAAGCGTTCGATACCATCAACCATGAAATTTTATTCAACAAGTTGTACCATATAGGAATAACCGGCCACATGTGGATTCTTCTCCGGAACATCTATCGAAATCTTACCATTCAAGTTAAATGGGATAACTTAACATCAGAAAAATTTTGTGTTCATCAAGGCACCATGCAAGGGGCTAAACTCTCTACAACGTTATACAAGGTCTACCACAATAGCCTGCTAGAAGTCATAGAGAACAGCGGTCTAGGTGCAAACATAGGAAACATAAGGGTACCAACTCCAACCTGTGCTGATGACACCGCAATCCTAGCATCCAGTACACATCATCTACAAGCCATACTAAAACTAGTAGAATTTAATACCAACAGAGACCTTATGAAAATTAATGCTGAAAAATGTGAAATTGTACACTACAAATGTGGGAAAAGCATAGGAGAAGTCACACTTAATGGGAAACTAGTAAAAGCTTCAAATGCAACTAAGCATCTGGGAGTCATCAGGAATCCACTTAATAAAGTAGATATTGATGATAGAGTCAAAACAGCCAGGAGAACTATATATGCTCTACTAGGTCCAAATCTTCATGCCAGAAGAGGGTTCTCACCCATTGTTTCCTTACATATATGGAAAACCTATGCCATTCCCAGATGCTTGTACGGTATAGAAGTACTTCATTGTTCAAAGAGAGACATCAATACCTTGGAAACCCTTCAGCGACAAACCCTCAAACACTTCCAGGGATTGCCCGATAGAGCACCAACACTAGCAGTATACTCCCTTATTGGAGCTGAACCTATCGAAACCCTGATTGATAAAAATATACTCAGTCTCTTTAGAAATATTATCCGAAATACTTCCTCAACTGAATATAAAATTCTAGAGCGGCAACTGATAATGGCAGATCCTACAGGCCACTCATTTACATCTTCGCTCAGGAACACATTGCTGAAGCTTAAACTACCAACTCCAGAGGTAATCATCAAGGAAAACTACAAAAAAGCAGAGTGGAAAAAACTCATCAAGACAGCTGTACAAAACTTCTGGGTAAAAAGATGGGAAGAAGAACTAAGTAATAAAACATCGTTGAGATACTTCTGTCTCCAACAGAACCCTATTGGAAACCCCCACAACATATGGAGAGCAATCCGTAATAAACCACATGAAATAAGAAAGGCGGAAATTAAGGCCAGAATAGTCACAGGTACATATATACTACAAACTAACAGAGCAAAGTTCAACCAAAATGAAGTCTCTGCTGTATGCATATTGTGCAATAAAGATGACGAAACAGTACAACACTTTATTCTTGACTGTGAGATCTTAAAGGATATTAGGCAAATTCCCATTCAAAAACTATGTGAAATCTGTGAACACACCAAACCAGGGAGTATATCGACCATTAAAGAAAAGCAACTCTTCCTACAGCTGATTCTGGACTGTACACACCCCTATGTTCTGGATATACTGCATGCAACACCAGAGGTACAATTAGATATAGAAAGATGTACTCAGTCTATGCTATACAGCCTTCATCTGAAAAGGACTACCTTAATAACTATGGGCACTTAAAAGTAGACAGTAACAAGTATTTAGGCCTTGAACAAAAACTTTATTAGTAAGTTAACTAGTCTATTGATTTTCAGTGAGCCATACATACTATCGGTATTGAACTGTGAACCAGTCTTGTGTATAGACTACCAGCCTGTGAGAAAAACTGTTAACCCTACAACTGTATATATATTGTGTTAAGGTGAAGGACAGTTCATTGTTATGTGTGATAAATTGCTACTCTCCCTAAGTTGTTATAATAAAATTAACAGTGAAAAGTGTATAGTCTAATTAACTGGTGAAGGATATATTAGTGTGGATATATTAATTCACAAAACCTTGGATAACCAAATATCTTCATCCTCTTAAGAAGGGGAGTGCTCCTATGAACAAAGGAGGAAACTACAATACAACAACAACAACAACAAATGGGCCAATATAAAACGCAGCTTTTAACGCAGGCTGCGTTATGCAGGCTGCGTTTTTCGTGTATAAAACGCAGCTGCGCAGTCTGTATAGGGAAAACGCAGCTTTTTCTAAATATATTACTAGACAATATGTTATGTTTATAAAAAAAAAAGAAGTATTCACTGTTCTTTATCGTTATTTTATTAAAATATCGTTATATCTTTATGATATAGTAATGTGTTTTTTCCAAATAAGTAAAAATATTTTTTTATTATGTTGAGTTAATTTTCTGAATTACCTATAGATTTTCTTTACGCCCGAATCACTTGCAAATGGATACATCAATATCCGATTAAAAAAAAATTGTTATATATTGTAAAATTATGAAATACTTTATACTGACTGTATGTCCCATATATCATTCGATTTATGTAGTATGCGATTTAAGGATATAAAACGCAGCGACGCAGCCATTATAGATATGTAGGGAAAACGCAGCTTTTTTTAAACATAAGGGAATCGTTAGAAACAATAAAAATATACAAAAATGTAGTGTTTTTCTGTCATCAATGTTTTTATATCAATGTACATTGGATTGATAGTAAAGTCCATATTTAAAGATATGTTTTTAATGCCTGAACAAAAATAAAGGTTTTTATAAAGGCTCCATTCAATGGAAATAAAGGCCTAGGGTAAAATATTAATAAATAAAGAGTAAATAAAGGCAATTTCTTTTTGAAAAAAATATATGTAAATATATTTGGTTATTTACGAAAAAATGTTGATTTATATAAGGCAACCCACACTCTAACAAAAAAACAGTTATCAGAAATAGAAATAATTGATATTAGTTTCATACTGTCTGAATTATACATTATACTATACATACGCAATATCTAAATAACAAAAGGGGGAAGAAATAATGTAGTGCAATTATTACATGCTTAAAATTGGCAATACAAACAGTTTGAACAAAAATATAAGTCTTGAGTGAAAATTACAGGCTAATAGGCCATTTTCTGGACAAATTATGGGTCATGTATTATATTTATTATTTAACTATTAAAAGATGTTTAATACGTACATCTACTTTGACCCAAGAGAGATAAGAGGGTTACTAAAAAGTTCAGAAAAGATGTTGTTTTGGTAAATACGTGATTTTTGTTACTTATATATTCAAAACTATTGTTTTAGAAATAAAATGTAATGTTATGAACGTTTTTATGGGTAGAAACCTTAGTTTTGAAGTGAAATTGTTGAGTGATTTTGACGGGGTAGAAGAACTTTTTGAACATCCCTTTCAATAACGAAAGTTATGTTTGATAAGGGAAAATTTCAAAGTAATTTATTTGCATTTGGTAAATTGTGTGGATTTTTTTATTTTTGTTAAATATGTTTTAGGCGTTCTTTGATAAAACTTTATTTTTATTTGCGGGCAAATTTTATTCGGATGTGCGAATGAATATCTCGTAAGGATTCGGCGAAATACGTCATTGTGCGTGATATCTTTGAGCTGGCCCCTCTGGATTTTCAAGATGGCGTGCGACATGTGAATGCTTTAGAAATAAATTCGTTATTTTTTACTGTGAATGCATAGTGGATTGTATGAGGTAAGTGCCAGAGATATTTATTTATTGTTTTATATCGATATTCAGTACATAACTAGGTCAAAATATGTTATCTCAAAGGTCGAGAGCATTCTATAAATAGCGGTCACTTGCTAACATATACCTCGTCAGTTGGGTCAAGCGTGATGCATCTTACGTACGCAACAATGTTACTTTTTATCAGGAATGTAGTTCTAGATACCTGTTTTCTGGACGAATTATGGGTCATAATATATTATTACTATGTAACTTTTACTTGATGATCTTTACTATAATACAACTAGTCCGGCCCAAAGGGATAATTGGCCCGGCTTTAAATAGAGGTTTTTAGCGAGTGTTGAGTACCATGTGGCCCGGCTTTACGTATAGATCGTTGAGTACTGAACGGGAACCATGTTGTATGTACAACGGTACGGTATTACCCAAGAAAATCCGATTAGTAAGAGGGAAGATGTCAACGTATTTATTATGTTGCTAGATTATGTGGACTTTTATTGTTAAATTATGTCGTAGGTTATGTATGCAAAAGTTTTATGTTTATATATAAACAAAATATTTATAGACCAAGATGCAATTCCATGTAGGTTTAGTCAGATAATTGATTGTTGTGATTTCGCGTGATAACTTTGAACTGACCCCTCCGGTTTTTCAAGATGGCGTTCAGCACGCAAAGCATTTATACATGATTAGGTAGTGCGAGTGGATATAGTCATAAAGGATTGTTTGCGGTAAGTTTTTGTTATCTACATCTACTAGATAGTTTCGTTTTCTAGATCACTGTTGATCGGGAATGTGCGCCAGGTTATAAAAGAGATCGATGAGTTTTGTGTTTTCTTTTAAGCGTTAGCGAACGTTAAGTTCCAGCTCAAGCTATTTATAATTGAGTATATAAATAGATCTATATATAAAGTATAGATATATATAGATTATATAAAAAGGTCGATGAGTTGGTGTTTTCTTTTAATTAAAAAATATGCGAATTGAAAGTTTATTGTTGTAAGCAGGTATATGAAGAGTGTACATGTAGTAAGAGACATTATTCAGATAGTTATTACACGGCGTCTCAACGCCGTTTATATTGGTATAACGAATTGAGATATATCTATTTATAGCTTTTTGTACCATGGAGGAGCACGTGACTGTTGAGGCTATGGACCACTAATTGAAATCCGATAGACTTCTTGACTGTTTCACTGCTTGGCATATCTCTACTTCAGCAGTCAAGCTGATTTTAAACCGATAACGACTTAGAAAGAGTCAAATAGACTTTCTCTTTAGCATTTCATCACATTCCGAATTTACTGTTAGGTCAAGCCATTAAAATATAACATTTAGAACCAACTTAGAGACACATTAACATTCCACTTTCATCATAGCACAAACGGTTAATTTTTTCTGCATTTAAGCCAGAAGTGTATTGTCTCGTTTGCGGAACGTTTGTTTACAAGTTATCAGCAATACTTCCTATTTTAAACGCAATCTATTTATAGCTTTTGTACCAGTTAAGACATCTGCTGGATAATCAATGTTAGTGACTGTTAATCGGTTTGATACAGTTCTCGCAATATATTAGTATTTTACTTCCGCAAAAGTCGATTTTGTTAATTTAAAAATAATTATGCGGATGCAAACAAAGCATTGGGACTACTAATAAGCATATTTCTTAATTGGTAACGAAATTAAATGCATTGATCAAGCATTGACTCAATAAGTGAGGTTTGTGTTTCGTTTACTAATATTGGCGATCCTGTGACTTTACTTGATTTTGGCGCGTGAATGTGACCTATATATGATGGTTCTTTGTTTACAAATGTTTCTGATGTTGAATTTGACGGTTCTAGTGGGTTTCTGTTTTATAAGAAAAAGGTGATTTCGTGTCTTTAAAGTAAATAATGATTGTATAACCATTTTTGTAGGTCTTTTTCTGTTGTTCAGAATAATTTGGTTTGAGGTGGTATTGCAGTGTGATTCACCCAAAACCCTCCCCATCCCCCAGCACCCTGGTTTACGGGATCAAGATGCTGTGTCTGAATATAGAAAGTTAGTATAGATTTTTTATCCTTAAAGTACCAAAGAAATTGCCATGTACGTGGTAGGACAATTTTGAAAGGTACTGTTATTATTATTAGTGATGTAACGATTATCGATTAAAATCGCTTAATCGTCTATGAATGCCTTTTCGATTTGATAATCGATGTCATTCCCTCATAATCGATTTATATTGATGTTTACCACTGTCAGTTAAGTACAGCAAAATAAGGCATATTGTAGTCATTTATTTGTACAAGTCATAAATTTTGTTGACCTTGTAGGTATTTTTTCCATTTACAACCTGTTTTGGGGGTTGCAGGGATTCAAATAGGTGCAGATTTTTGCATTTTGATGCACACAAATTTGATTTGTTCCAGTTTTGACTGGATATATTTTTGCAAAGCATTGTTCTTTCATCCTATTTTCATTCAATGTTTAGTACATGAAAAAAAATAATTGAAAGATGTTATATTTTATCTTTAAAACTCTAAATTTTATGTTAAAAGTGGCAGCAAGCACACAACAGTAAGGGGTAATTTTGTAAGCTACTACCATTTTGTGAATGATACACTAAGCTGTTTCATAAATTGGTTCTTATCAATGAAATCCCATTGGAAGTGGCAAATGATTCCAGCCAATGATTGTTCATGATTTGCAACCAATATCACAATACTATGATTGTGTCTAAAATTGTTAGCAAATAAAGGTTCAAGTTAAAGGGTGTGGTTGTCTCTTGAATAGTGATTATTTAAAATACTTTACTACCAAATGGGATTACATCTGTATGTGATGCTATCATAATTTACAAATGCATTAACAATTGAACATGTTCAGTCATCAATCCAAGATCATGTTGATGCACTTTCATACTGAATTCTATTAGAATTCTGCTTCAACTTTGAAACAAAACTAGCATGGAAATTTTAATTTAAAGTACTTAGTTTATGTATTTTTGTTCTTGATTTCTCGCAGAAAAAAGAACTGTATTATTTTGCTCATACTTTTCAATGCCTTTGAAATTGCAGCTTGCTGCTTAAGGTCACAGTATATTTGTAGTCCTTTACATAATTAGTTTTTGAGAAAACTAACCCCAAAAATAGGGCAAAGCATTCATGTCACACAACATAGCACCCAGACTAACCTTCTGTAGATTTTCAAGTTAACATTATAACTGTACAAGAATGTAGGTTCTGTTATTTACATAATGACTGCATAGTGTTTAATTGAATTGATTCTCTCAATTGTCTTATTTACATTTAAAGTAGCTAGTTTATAGAACATAATTAAACATTAAAGGTGCATAGCAAAACACGAACATTAACCTTCAAAGCCTGTGTCAAAGTTTTCGATTATTTTCCGGTTTAAATCGATTTCTTCTAGGAATTTCCATTCGATAATCGATTATCATATTTGTCCGATTCTGCAACACTAATTATTATTATTATTATTATTATCCACATTTATATAGCACCTTTTTCATACATATACATACGCTCAAAGGTGCTTTACAAACAGAAACATACATTTTAAGAATACGATAAACAGAATCACAGGTTCCTATTAAAAAAAATTAAAAACAAACTTTACATGAAAAAAAAAGTGAAATAAGATTACACAAACATATTGATAGGTAAAACATCAGACCATATTGCGCTGCATAAAAAATTGAGAGTGTCTGTCTGTACATTAAAAATAAAAACAGTTCACAAATTGGAGAAATATAAATGTATCACTACAGATTAAAACTACTGTGCTTCGTAACACTGAAGGAAAAGGTATGTTTTAATAGCTTTTTTAAAAGAAGCAAAGCTGCTAGACTGGCGTAGTGTCACTGGTAACGAATTCTACAGCCGAGGTGCACACACACAGAAACAGCGGTCACCGTAGCTCACTATTTTAGATCTGGGTTGTACCAAAATCAATGTATTGTCTTGAGATCTAAGTGTTCGCTTTGGTGTATACAGTTCCAGCAAAGATTTAATATAAGCTGGTGCTTGGTTGTGAAGTGCCTTGTATGTGAGGGTACAAATCTTGTACTTGATTCTACTGTCTATCGGTAACCAATGCAGCTCTTTCAAAATCGGAGTGATATGACTGGTGCGCGAAGCTTTTGAAATTATACGTGCTGCTGTGTTTTTAACAGTCTGTAGCTTGTTAAGAGTGGTTTTCGGTAGTCCGTATAGCAGAGAATTACAGTAGTCTAGTCGAGATGTAACAAGACTGTTGATCAGAGATTTTGTAGCATCACAAGTTATGTATTGTCTTATGTGGCTAATTTGGCGTAATTGAGCATAGCTGGATCGACACAGGAGTTAACATGGCTTTCCATATTCATCCTAGAGTCGAAGAATGCCCCTAGATTTCTGACAACTTTTGCTGGCTTTATCAGAGATGCGCCAATAGTGATGGTTATATCTCCAACAAACTGCTCAATATGTTTGGATGAGAAGACAATGACCTCAGTTTTATCCGTGTTTAACTTCAGCATGTTAGAGTGCATCCAAGATACAATGTCTGAAAGGCAGCTCTCCACCCGGCGTAGAGCTTCCTCGGCGCTGACCTTATCATTGGGCTTGAACGCTAGATATAGTTGAGAGTCGTCCGCATAAAAGTGGTGATCCAGACCATGGTCTCTACAGATAGACCCTACAGGCTTGGTATACATAATATAGTTTTTAGGGCCTAGTACTGATCCCTGTGGCACACTGTAGGTCATTAGAACTGCCTCTGACAATTGGCCGTCAATACAAACTGTTTGGTACCTATCACTAAGGTAAGAGGTCATCCATTTTAGCGGAGCACCCATAATACCGAACTCGTGCTCAAGTCGATTGAGG
This sequence comes from Corbicula japonica, assembly GCA_038501625.1. Taxonomy (NCBI): domain Eukaryota; kingdom Metazoa; phylum Mollusca; class Bivalvia; order Venerida; family Cyrenidae; genus Corbicula; species Corbicula japonica. The sequence goes on from JAZAYU010000130.1 coordinate 1,508,034, forward strand.
AGAGTAATATGATCTATGGTATCAAATGCTGCTGAAAGATCCAATAGAATGAGAACTGTAATGTTGTTTTGATCTAAAGATTGCATAATGTCATTTTGTACTTTAATTAGTGCACTCTCTGTTGAATGAAACTTCCGGTAAGCCGACTGATTTGGTTCATGCAGGTTGTTTGAAGCAAGATGCGATTCTAATTGCATGTCCACAGCCTTTTCTAGAACCTTGGATATTAAGGGCAGATTAGACACGGGTCTGTAGTTTTTAAGTTCATTTTGGTCAAGGCCCGGTTTCTTTAGTAATGGCCGTATTCGTGAACATTTAAACACTTTTGGTACATAGGCCGTTTCTAATGAAGTATTTATTATTTATTACTGTTGAGTTTATATAGAGCAAATTCATTGTAATGTGGTTAGCGCTATGATAATTTTTAACTTCCAGGTAACTCCTTCATGAAAATTAAATGTTGGTGTAACTGTTCACAAAGTGCAAGGTCTAACATAATCTTCAGCTGCTGTTGATACCGGGAAAACGATATTACAATGATGAATGGCTTACATAGCTCTCAGTAGAGTATCTACTTATGAAACTATACAATGACAATAATGGAAAATCAGTTATTTTTATGAAATTTTGAGTGCTCTTAACGGTCCACTACACTCCTCCTTGTTCGACCATCGATTAAAAAGAAAATTATCAAACTAAACAAAATTAACATTCATTTGTGCAAAATTTTTGAAATGTTAATGCTTTTCTTTTTTTATCGATAAAGGTGCAAGGAGGATTGTAGTAAATTCTTAAAATGTGAGAAATTATTTTGTATCCTAAAATAAATACATATCAATACATATACTGATACTGCATGTTACCATAGCAACCATCTCTTTCACTATTTTCCAGCTAGTTATCATTATATTTAAAAGGAAAACTGTTCTATTCGTTTTCTTTCAAATCATTCACTACATTTACTGCAAACTTGTAAATGTTCAGCAAACAAACGATCATCATAAACCCCTGACCATACCATTTCCGGTATATTTCATTTCAAACCGCACTCTTTGTATACAACGCGTTCCACAACTACATGTAATACACAAGCACATCCTTCAACGTTCAATACCCTTTGCCAATAAAAGACAACAATATATTATCACTTAAGTCTTTATTTGTTTAAAAACAATCCATCACCTGCATGAACTCTTACACCCAACATATAAATTCTTTTAAATGTCGTCCACATATAACACATCTGTGTTATACTTTTCTTGTTATATACCCTTCTCGCTCATAATAAACGATAAATTTGAATACGCTGGAAAAAAAATTCGACATCATGGTTTACTAAAAACAAAAGCAACATTAGTTTCATGCTTAATGGCGTGAGAATATCGTAATGATTATAAAAATAACAGCGAACGGATTTTCCAAAACTATTTCGGAGTTCGGTATGTGCCGTAGAGTAACGGAAAAACACGATCAGAATACACATTCTCATGATACATGTAATGCACACGCTGTAGAGATATTTTGATTATGCTGGTCTAGTGACAGCACAGGACATATAGAAATAACTTCTACGTTTGCTAAATAGAGGGAGTATTTTTTGTTGTGTGCTTCTGGTGTTGATGTTTTTGACCAATTACATATATGTTGCATGGCTGATCCCAAACCTATTGACAAGCAGATGAGCATAACATAATGTGTATTTGTAATGGAAAATAACATACTTTTTGTAGGTGTGGTTTGGAATAGCCAAGACTACCCATTTTGTGGAAGTGTGGCAGATTTAGGAATCATTATTGGACATGTGGACTGGTAGACCGATGCCGTGATGGTGTGGTGGCTTGATCATAGGTCGAACAACTATTCACTTCAGATCTACAATCAAACTTTTAAAGGTTTGCAATAAAAATTAAAGGTTCTAAAAGGTTATAAAGGTTTCGCTAGGAGGCCTTTGAAAATGTTGTCACTTTGTGCTATCCAGGATACAGTCAAAGACTTCATGGATCTGGACATTGTGTTCGACATGGTACCATCAGTGTCGGTACGTGTGTTTTATTATGGTTGCCGTTATATCAATATAGTGTTTATGATATAATGGTATAATCATATCACTGTCCTTTTCTAATAACGTGAAATATTGGCGATGACACTAACAGTTTATTCGATAAATTAATTGTATCTTACGATAATATATTATAAAAAGGACAATGTTGGATTATTATGAAGATATAAAGTGCGCATATTATAATTAAAAAGATACGTTCTTATGATGTCTGTCAGTCTGTCTATAATATTACATGAAATATTTATGTTGTTAAAATATGAATATTGCTGAGTAGAATTACACGAAAACTAGATTTAAATTATAAATGTTGTTTATACAGGATTATTTTCGTCCCACTATAGAATGATGAACCCTAAGACACGCGATATAGTGTTTTGTGCATTTAATAGCACAGCAAACATAACCAAGATGAACATGTGCACCTTCAGAAAGCCATGAGGATTTTTGTTAGGAATAATAAAGACGGGCGCGGCTACAACTATAGTTTATTAATATTAATATTCGACACTTAAAATGTGTAATATAGTATAAGTAAGTCTTTAAGTGAAGTGTATTTGCCGAATAATTTATGAATGTGCGCGAAGTTGCGCCATCGTCGTGACATAATCTCTCGATTCTACCTACTCGGCAATCTCCGGCATGCGTCAGATATTGATTCCACCATGGATACCATCAGAGCTACCTTGTGATGGCTTAGTCTCGGAAGCGTGACCCGAGTGGTAAAATCTACGCAAATGGAGCACTCTTTATCGTTTTAAAGTGCATCCTAGTCATTGATACAGGACCGTCATTTATGATTGTCTATAAAAAAACCTCGAAAAGCTTGTTGTATGTTTAAGTCTGTCTCCCCCACCAGCCACCTTTTCCTGGCTCCCCGAAGTAGGTGAGCTTCTGGAATGTTGTATAACCATTTTCCCATCCGCTAGTTTATGTTTTATTTTGAAACAGAGGCTGTGGTTTTTGGTAAAGTATCTTTTTTAGCACTACTTTCCACTCCGAAATAACGACCCCACTATTAAAACCATTTTTATCCCGTCCCGTGGTCGTAATAGTGGGGTTTCACTGTATGTGCTAGAAAAGTTGTTTATCTATAGGCCTATCTAAGAAAGATGTTTCTGTACTTATTTAAAATACACAAATAAATAGAACAGAACAGAACAGATATTTTATTAAAACGTGTGCAAAGTACATTGTCTGGATAAATTACAGTTTATAACATATAATATATTGTCACAAATACAGCACAAAATGGAAAAACATGTCTATATACAATATTTGATTACCAAGATGAATAACATATTAGCATGACATAGTTTACATCTAAATGGATATAAATGTGAATCAGACACAAAGCAGATTATGATCTGCTATATCAGAGGGAAGACTATACAATGATTATAATGAAATTAATGTTCTAAGTTATAATATCTTTTCTGATGGACAAAGCTTCTTTAACAAACAATGATAATTTTACAAGTTCATTTTTGTTGTTAGAAGTAATAAGACTAATAAATTTATGGACACATAAATAACACATAATCAATGATTTTAGTTGAACTTTATTGAAAACAATTGTATGTTAGAGTAAGATGAAAAAATTGGAAGTTGCGATAATTAGAATTTTGGAAAATGGGAACAAACCTCCTTGAAGCCCTCCTAGTCCAACACAACCCAGAAATGGGCCGGACCCAGAACCATTGCCAGCTCGGACTAACGATCGGTGAAAGCTTTTTGTGTCGCCTGCGAGAGCATGTAGACGCATAGGGATCCTATTGTCCGGCGGCGGCATCTTCGTCGTCGTTGTCGGCGCGACGGCGGCGTCTTCCCGTAGTCTCCGAACTTTGACATGAAACTTAATGTTGGCTACAACTTTGAAAATACTTGTTCTTTTGACCTAGTTCATTATTACTAAGAAAATGTCAGCTGCATGAACAACGCTATCGGTAATAACAAGAATGATAACTCCCGTTTCACTATTTCTGAGTTATGCCCTTTCATATGCAACTTTAGGCGGCATGTGTGTTTCGAGGAACACCAAATTCTAGTTTGCTAATACGAGCAGATACTTAATATATTTTTATGCTCACTATCCCAATGCAACCAGATCCGTGCTATTGTAATACTTATAACACAGGTTCAAGGTTCACCTATTGCAATATCACAGGATCGTGTTTTTGCCGTGTGGCGGGTGTAAGAATGTCTTTGTTGTTATCAATTATGCCTGGGTTAGAATATTGGTTATTTACCAACCAATTCTTATTCCGTTCTCGTTTTTAACTCTTCAAACAATTAGTCTTGAGGCAAATGTAAGTATTGATACCAGGTTTTTACCACATTTTAGAATTTTCGCAAAAGAACACTTGTGTGCAGAACTTTTTTGTTGGGTATATTACAATGATCAATCGGTTCATTTTGGATTGAGAAATAAAAGCTGTATGGAGAAGAATACAGTAATTTAGCCCCAGGGTGTGTGCATACTTGCAAACCTATATTTGTAAGAATTGAATGCGTTTTAAGGTAGCGGATTGTATGTGACTTAAAGCAAAAATATAAATATTAAAATAAAGATGGCGACTTATGTTTGGCAGAAATATGTTCAAAATAACAGTTCAATGTTGTTTTGTTGTTTTTTTTAATTTGACTTAATTTTTGGTGGAAGTTTAATCATACGACAGAGACAAGTGAAATGTTGTGGAATAATAAAAGATCTGTGATGTGACAATGATGTGAAGTACTCTTGCTTGAACATGTAGAGTGATCCTGTTCTCAACATAACAGTGGCAGAAGATAGTGCGGTAAGGACAAGATAATAGGTATGGTGAGAGTTCCTTTACAAATCTTTAAACATCGTTAACTTTTAATTTAATAAGGTCAATTATTCAACCAACCTTCTTTCTAGAATGTGCCGGAAGTGATATTGATTGCTTTTTACAGATCTAATAGTTTTCATGAACAATAAGACAAGTAAATGTTATGTTAAATGAACAGAACAAAATTTGGTTTTACAGATATATAATTCTATGACACCTGTGGTATGTTCAGATGACACTGTTGTTTACAGGCATACTAATGCCGAAGTTGACAAGATTCTCTTATCAAACGTTCTTCGACAACACTCCCCGAATGTACTTACCTATCTAAAACCTGATTTTCCCGTGTCCTTTTTTTTAAACTGAACCTTTTTTTTATATAAAATCCCGAATGCAGGGCGGTTTCGTTCATTTTCCAGCTAAACATTAAAAGCTAACAGAACTAGATTCTGGATTTTCTTTAAAGTATCACATAAGGTAAAACTACTCCATTTACGCCGCCTCTATCAGCCTTATTTTGTCTTCGATCACAGTTCGAAAAAATACTGAGTGAGGCAAGAGGCGAGCAAAGGTACCATCAGGCTGGGAACCGAACATACAGGGCACAAGAATATAAAGATAAAACTGGAGACCAGTCCCAAATCTCAAGCAACTGATTGGCTGAAATGGTGATCTTACTTAACCTATCCCCCAACCGACAAATCCAGCATGCAAACCGTTCACCCAGATATGGTGAATGCCGTGGGTATGCCGACGGCAGTTGCCTATGTACATGTACGTTTTTCGGTGAAGTTGAGTATTGGTCTGATTTCTAGATTTTTCCGCAGTATCTTAGTAGATCAAATTATACAGATTGATTCCGTGTTTGAAAAGGAATCTACTGACGACATCATGATGTACACTGAATATTATTGATAGAGAAATTGCAGAAAAAATGTGCAACATTTCGACAAAATGTCATTTGATGAATCGGTCGCAAAACTTATGTAAACCAAACACACTTGATTGTATTTACGGTTTTGAAGTAGGTGATCCAAATATTATTTCTGATCATTGTTTGTTAACAGCTTACTTTGTATTTTCTAAATTATCTAGCGATGATAATATTGTAATAAATGATTCACTTGAATCAGAACATTGTGATTTTAAAGCCACTATGCTTCTCAAAAATCTCCAATAAATAACCATAAAGTGAATATCTGGATTTGTATATGGTATAATTTTACAAGCCCTGCTACTCGTAACATGGGTCAGTTTATTCTCTTATCCGTAGAAAATTACTTTGTTTCTAATGTATTTGTTTACATATGAAAGTTTACAGCGACTTTTCGTGTGACTCCGTACGATTCCGAATACAACGGAAGCTAAATATGCAAATAATATATTGCGCACAATTATTGATGACGTAGTACACGAATCCAATCGTTGTTTTGCAATTTTCACTTGAGCTTCCATTTTTCATAAACTGACTCGTGTGACGTCATAGGAATGTGCGTATTTCCGAAGTCTACCGAACTCTATCGGAAAAGCTCGTCAACATTCGAATGTAAACAAAGTAGTATTTTTCCTTCCAGGCAAAATACCAAACCGGGTGTTTATATAACCGTTTTTAGATTGAAGGAGAATTTTGGTAGACCTTATATCTCTTATACTGGTGTTATATGAGTACCTGTATAAGTACACTTATTTATTTTTAAAATTTATGATGAAAAAAAAAAAGATAAATTGAGCAGGATTGTGGCTTTAAGGATGTGTTCATATATAGTTTGTCTACAGACGAGAAAAGTGAAATTTTTTCAGCTTTAACACACGATATATCTTTATGTTCATGCTTTAGGGATATTGATACATTTATTAGCCGTCTAGAAAATATATTTACTGATGTTGCTGCACCTTTTATAAAGAAGTGTAAAAATAATAAGAGTTTACTCGATTGCCATATAAAAGAACATTCATATCATTGGTTAATGAAGTTTGTTATGAAAAGAAACATGCATTTTTATATTGTTTAAATAAATATAGATTATGTGCCGATGACACTAATCGAATTAACATGGTGAAGGCTCGATCAGATTATAAGACCACATTGCGAAATTGTATTTTGATAAAAATAGTACACAAAAACTTTTAAATGCAAGATTTAAAAACGTGAAATTGTATTGGAATATGTTAAAAGAGGCATCCGGGATAAAGAAATCTAATATACCTTTGTCCGATTTTGAAAATTATTTCAAAGCTACAAACAATCCTACAGATCAATTCTTTACACCTAATGATGAGATCCTGTATTTTATTGTATCCTATTTATAGTTTTTTAATAATAATTCTATAGGATTCTTTTGTATTTTCTAATCCAGCATCATATGGTTACACTATACATTTTCGTTTTATTTCTTCATTTCCCTTTCACTGTTTTAAAATTATTTTCCGCCATTTTACGTTAGACGTTGACGTTTACGTTGATTCTAGCGCCAGTTAACGTCATTGTATTTGGCGCGCTGACGTCAACGTCTGACGTTACTTCCGTTTATACATTTTACCTGATGAAGGCGTTCATGCCGAAACGTTGTATAATAAACATATAGTAAACATGTAAAAATAATTCCGTGTGTGGTGTTGTTTACTTCCATAAAATTCTGTATTTTATTGAGAGGTACGAAAATAACGAATTTGAATAAATGTTTGACGAATTAAATATGTTGATCACACCAGACGAAATCAGTAGAGCTTTAAAGCAGCTAAGCAATAACAGGTCAGGGGGTCGGACTTATTGATTAATGAATTCTATTTTATTGATATTATTTAATAAGATTTTTGAAACTGGATATTTTCCCAGGCGGTGGTCAGAAGGTTTTGTTATACCTTTGCATAAAAAAGGTGGTATAAATCATGTTGAAAACTATCGTGGGATAACATTATTAAGTTCTTTAGGTAAGCTTTTCACGCCTATTATAAACAATAGATTGAAAACATGGGCCGAAAATAATAATGTTTATGTTGAGGCGCAAGCAGGTTTTAGACCTTACATGAGTACTGTTGATAATGTATACGTGTTACATGGCTTGATCTCACATTTCTTAAACCAAGGGCGGCAACTCTTTGCATTATTTGTAGATATTACTAAGGCGTTTGACTATGTGGTTAGGGAACATTTATGGTATAAATTAATAAATAAGGTCTTAGGGGAAAACTATTAGATATAATAAAATCCATGTATGAATCTGTTAAGTCCAGAGTTAAATACTGTAATGAGATAAGTAAAAAATATAGCTGCTTACTTGGAGTGAGACAGGGTTCGTGTTTGTCTCCCTTTTTATTCTCAATGTTTATAAATGATTTAGAAGAGAAGTTTATTCATAATAATATGCAAGGTGTTGATGTTAATATGTTTAAAGTTTTTCTTCTGCTATATGCTGACGATATTGTTATTTTTGGAAACTCAGCAGAAGAACTACAAAACAGTATGTATTTGCTTAGTGAATATTGTGATACCTGGAAATTAAAAGTAAACGAAAATAAAACCAAGGTTATGATTTTTAAAAGGGGTGGTTCAATACCACGGGAAACATTTTTTTATTACAATGGTCAGTTGGTTGAAATAGTGAAGCATTTTACATACTTAGGCATAGTTTTTACTTGTGGCGGATCTTTCAGTACAGCACAAAAAAACTCTTTCGGAACAAGCTCTTAAAGCAGTATTTAAGTTGGAGAAATATTTATATAAATTTACATACATATCACCCAAACACAACCTAGAGTTATTTGACAAGCTAGTATCTCCCATTCAAAATTATTGTAGCGAGGTGTGCGGTTTTGGTACCGACCCCTCCATTGAAAGAGTCCATATGCTTTATTGTAAAAAATACTTGGGGTTAAGAAAACTACGCAAAATGATTTTATTTATGGTGAATGTGGACGTACTTCTTTTAGATGTGTACAAATGTACAATATTGTGATAGTATTATTCACCATATCTGGGTGAACGGTTTGCATGCTGGATTTGTCGGTTGGGGGATAGGTTAAGTAAGTTCACCATTTTATTTTTACAAACTCTCGGGAAAAAAAACGTTTCACGCGCAAATAACGCTGATATACCACGTGATCGTCAAGTGTGCTACACCGGTGTCACCGATAAAAAAAGTTTCTACACCGCAGTCACCGATTTATTGTTTTATACCAATGACTATTCTGACTTGGGTCATTGCTCAAACAATGCTGGTAAAATAATCAGTGATCTTTTTGTTTCAGCAGTACATGTTTTGGTCAATAAAATTAAATGATCATGAAGCGGCACCAAGACTTGCATCTCTTAGTAACTGTTAAGTAATCCTTGAAGCAGACAAATCAATGATGTTGATAGGAAGTGAGGCAATTATCTGGTGACACTGGCTATCGCTAATACGATCTGTTTCTTGTTTGATATATTCCCCCGAGAATAGTAGAGAAATGGCTGCAGCGTCAAGCATTGGACTTCCAGTGTTTGGTTACGTTTCTCTACAAATAGCAGAGGAATAAATGTTAAACTTTTACGTTGATTTTAGCATTTTGTTTGTCTACAGATGATAATTAAAATTCCAATACTTTGGATGAGAATCTTGAGTTTGCAAAAGGCGAGTATCTGATAACTGGGAGACCTGTGTAAACAAGGTAAGCTGTATCTATCTTACATGTACAGTGTAATATCGATTAAATGTGCATTGTAGCATTAAAGGAGCATTTTCTCAATTCGTTAACATGATGAACAGATATCTATTTCTTGATTATGTTTGTAGAAACCCTATGAATAACAACACACTCACTTGGATTTGTGTTTCTAACTAAATAGGTAAAGTAAACTTTGCTTTAATGTAACGTTTGGATAAAACAACAACAACAACACCAACATGAACTATTTCTGTTGTGACAGTTTACCTTCATTAAGTAATGTTCTTTTCATCAGTTTGTAATACGATTTATTATTTGCAAGAGACTTCCATTAGAAGTGCAAAGAGCTAATATTGCTTCCGGCAAGATGTTGTAATGCGGAAGAGAGAGAACGTAATAGGATTACGTGGTTTATGATTATCAAAATCTTGTGGCTTTAGCTTGCATATTAACACTTCGGTAAAACCCTTCATTACGACCACCGGAATTAAGACCACACCGATAATAAGACCACTATTTAATGTCCTTTTTTACAGTTTTGCAAATATTTCACCCCAAAATTAAAACCACCCCACTATAAAGACTTCTTAAGTCCAGTCGGCAGTCCCAGAGGTGGTATTAATAGCGAGGTTTCATTGAATTTACAATTATAGAAATATGACAGAAAATTGAAACATGGCGTTTTAATATTAAATAAGGTGGGACGTTTGATATTTGGGACATATGTATCTTGACTGAAAGATCTGAAACAAAGCAATAAGACAAAATCCCATGCTAAGTATGACACAAAAATATAACATGGGATTGATCCATTTTTATCCTTATTCCCAAACAATTCTTCACATAATTTTTATTTGAAAATAGAGCAATAAATTTGTCCCGGGATATATTCAAGACACATACCAATACAGAGAAGCATTAATATTAAAATAAGAATTGTAAGTACTGAAAACTTTAAAATACCTCAGCCAAAAATATAATTATTAAAGGAAAGTATGTCATTATCTGGGTCAAGGACGTTTGGAATGTGTTCAAGAAAGTTTTGGATTAACGTTTAAAAGCTGGTTAGAACGAACGTATTTTACAAACATGCTATATACATTTTAGAGTTTTTTTTCATTATTAAACATGATGTAATAATTCTCTCTGATTTGCATATACATCTTGGAAAATAACAACAACAACCATCCCTAAAATTTTAACACTTTGCTGTTGTTCTTCTTTATTTTGAACATGTTTATAATATTAATCATTAACATTGATTTTGAAGTGTGTGGTGTCATTTGTTATAAAGATTAGCCACTGAAAAAAATATTTCGTTCCTTTGTTCCTGTTCTTGCGTTCGGACGTGCATTCGTTCGTTCGTTCGGGCGTGCGTTCGTTTGTTCAAACAAACCAGTAATCCCCCAACTTGTTACTTCCTCTCTGAAACATTCACGTCATGGATTGACTCACAACTTTGAATGATTTATCACCAATCTAGGATTTATATTGTCTGGGATAAACTTAATAGCTTTAGCCTAACTAGCCTTATGGGTGTAGGACATGATTGATATGAGCGTCTGAAGAGGTTACAAGACACATGATGGAATACTTGACAAGCAAGCGTCATTCACATTTCAGAAGGGTGATTTTTTTCAGAATTATGCCTTAAGGTTTTAGAACTGTAATATTTCCGCCAAACATCGACTTATGCCGTCACTAATTCGTTTTTTCCGAACGCCGATTCGTACGTTTCCGGTTGATACTATTTTTCGTAAAAGGAGTCTACTCTTTAGGTGTTTTCCGCGATTATGACGTCATAAATAACTAAATCAAATAATAACAAAGTGCGGATATAAAATTGATGTAAAGCAAACAAATATTTTCATAACAAATACTCAAAAGAAGTCTATAGACGAACAACACTCAGTAATGAATAGAGCTTATATGAAGTTGACCGCCAATTGATCAATCTTCCGTGGCGTAGTGGTAACGCCCAGGACCTTACATTTTGACGGACCCGGTTCAATCCTCGAGAGAGGAACCTTTTTTTCCCATTTTTCTTCTTTTTTTTTAAATTATTGTGATGAAATTTTTGGAGAAAATAGTATAATCAATAGGTTTAAAATTCGGAAATAATTGTTATTATTCTTCATCTTCATTTAGTAGCCATGAAAACTGAAATATTGTAATGATATTATTGCAAAATACTGACTCTTTTATAATACAGCAACAGAATCACGATATGAAACTAAAATGATTATGGAATATGTACTTTCATTTAGGAAAATGTTGCTATTTTATTGTTTCTATAATTGAACAGTAATTTTGTGATACTTGTCTTATAAAACTAATTTTATGTGTTTGCACGATGATTTTTACCTTTAAAAGAAAGCTTTGGTTGCTATGGTTACGGTTGCCAAAATTACTTTTTTGAGGTTAAATTCTAACCAGCATAGCTGATTGCTTGCGTATTTCTTGTTTTTCAAACAATTTGAGGGGGTATAAAAAAATCACCATTCGTAAACCAAGCCCTTTGGTTTTTGTGGTTTTTAACCGTTTGGTCTGGGCCATAGGTACCTATTTTGTAGGCCAATAAAATGAAAACGAAGACGGTGAGGTGCTCTTTTTTTTAATTATTTGATTCTATACACATTGCAGATAATTTTAATGTATAACACAATTATTTTACTGCATTAAACATGCACAAAAATCACAGATAAAAACTTGCTTAATTTTTGCAGATCGGAAAAATGTGCATTTCCGAAGATGGGGTACACTTTAAAAAGTCAATTTATAAAGTGTTAGAAATAAATTCTAAACATAATGCTTGTTTTTTCCTGTTCAGATATAATGTCATTAAACAATCAGCCTTTATTTTACAAAATTTTACAAGGTTTCAAAGAAATAGAGATGAATTTAGCTTCTAGTATGTTTGATTTTACAGCCCACTTTCCGAAACAGAGGGTCCCCTTCTAAAATACTAAATTTCTCGAGTTACGCACGGTAAATGTTTTTTAAAACTCGTGTTTAGATGTCTAAATGGATGTACTTGGAAATGAAAACAACAAAATCCCAATCTGCAAAAGTGCATATTACAGTTCTAATACCTCAAATTCATGAGTCTGTGTGTCTTAAATGTTACATTTCGTCATTTCATCTACATATATTGACAAATTTTCAGGATTTCCGTTTTTCAGAATTTCTAACTTTCATCTTGCATTTTTTTCTCGAAATAAATTTGGAACATTTATGCGTGAACTTGATGGAATATTTTGACAAGTACATGTACGTAGGCGCTGAAGCTGTTTTGATCAACTACCCTAACGTTTTGTTTATCTGTCACTTCGTACACAATGTTGTGAGTGCGGAATAACGTAAGATACATTAAGCCAGTTTAGTTGCTTCTGATGTTTTTTGTGGTTTTAATAAGATGTTTCTTTCGTATTTTGAAATGTCAATGCTATAAAATCGACAAAGAATATCACTGAATTAATGATGTTTCTTTCTCCTTATGTTTTCAAAACATTTGTATTGCCACGCGAAATTATGACGTTGATTATGCATTTTCTGCCAGTATTCATTGATCTTGCTGTAATAGCGTTGTGGAAAATAAAGCTGTTTTTTTGTGGATTTCAACAGTTTATTTAAATCACTTTATTTTCAGACAATTGCCGTGTCACCAAGTAAGTATGGATAAAGGGACTTACGGAGATTTCGTAAGTGACTGTCATGTGACTATTGCTGATGAATTAACTAGCTCAACCGGCGAAACCGGTTTGAAACCCGACTCGGAAGAGACAGGCCATGAAAGGCTTCTCAGGAAGACAGCGTCCACGGAAGGAAAATCTATTCCGCATTGTCGGGCTTCGAGACCGCCACATTACCTCTGTTTCGCTATTATAGTAAGTTTGACTGTGTTAACTATTGTTTTCGCGATTTCTAAGTTTAATTAAAAGAAAATGTTACGATTATTTACCACTTTTTCGCTCATCACAACCACCTTTGTGGTAGCATGAATTCAAAACTTCACCAAAGATGGTGGCAAAGTTGCTATTATATGTTGTTTCAACTGTTCTTGTTTTTCTTGTTTGTTTTTGTTTGTTGTTTTTTAATATAAATTAATACTTTTTATTTTTCCTGTTTACTGTTTTTCTTTGCAAAGTAATATTATGTTGTTATTTTCCATTTGGTGAGGTATCAGTGAACTTTGATGTGAACAATTATATACTGTTAATGTTTTATGCTTCAGATCTCGTGTCTTTTCCTTTGCAGGTAACATTATGTTGTAATTTTCCATTTGGTGGTGTGGCTGTGATCTTTTCTCTGATGTCGAGGAAAAGTGGCCGAAATGGTAATGTGACAGATGCAGAGCTGTGGGGCAATGTCTCCAAGTGGCTGAGCATAGTCGGTATCGCCGTAGCCGCGGTGATTGTCGCATTTCTCGTGGTATACTATGTGTGTATAGACAAAAACATCGTTGATACTCCTGAAGAACTAGATATGAACGGTGGATGAACAGTGCTATATAGTGTCTGTGATGGTAATCATGTTGTGAACATCGAAGCGAAGTATGATTTCAATGAAGTGTCGTCAATCATTTCACGTTGTCTTCAATGTGAAATGTACTGACTGGTTGTGAATGAAGAATTCTTTGTTAGAAAATCTGACCGATAAATCCTTTCCTCCAAGGGTGCGGTTTTTATCACGTTTGCGACCGGGGTTCATCATGCAACTTAGTCTGATCTGGATCTAAATTGTTCGCTTTTAGATAAATTACATTATTTGACTGATAGTGAATGAACAATCTTGGGTTGGAAATGTGATTAATGAATTTTTTACTCCATTAATGCGACTTTTATCTCGTGTGGGAACGGGTTAAATCACGATAAGACTACCGATCTGTGCCCTCTAATTAGCTTTGTTCGCTTTTTATATTCGTAAAATATTTCTGATCAAGAAGCGAACAGTGTAGATCCAGTTTAGTATTGATTTATTTATTTTAAACCGATTGTGGAACTAGTTACTCCATCTTCCATTAATCACGCTGGATGACCGTTTCTGAGTTGAAACCAGTACTCGAGCAGATTGTGGATTCGGGAAGGTGCGGAAGAATCTCATACCTGCTGGGATTCGAACCTGCATTTTCCAGATCTGGAGTCCAACGCTGTACCCCTAGACGATTGAACTCCCACCTCCACTGTGTGCCTGTAAATCTTGATGTGCACTGGTCGTCCATGAGATAGAAGACGTATGAACGGAGCAAAGGAGGCCTTATGTCATAATTTGAATTGTGTTCACAGAAAAATATCTACGGGTGCTTTAAATGTGCACTAGGTCAGTGAGTCGGTATTTCAGTTTGCAAGTACCTTCCAACAATACAATGAGATAAGCCAGGCGAAATGTTGTGTTGTGGGAGTTCATGTTTATGCACTGCTTTCAATGCATTCTAATGAATATGGAACCCATATATCTAAAGAAGGGACTTATCAAACTTTCATGCAAATTTCATTCTTGCAAACCATATTGTAAGTAATTTCAGCTAAATTCAAGATATCGTTTCATTCTTAAATAAATATCCATTAAATTTTCATTGTGATTGTAGAAGCTAGTTTTAACAGAGAGTCAAACTTGCATCATGATATTATTGCTAACGACTTCTATTGACATCGTGGATCAAAATCAGCTGTTATTGTTTTATCATATTAATTATTTTCAATGATGTAAAATATGGTAGCTTTTGTTGTTGTTGATGATGATGAAAAATATGTTGCAAATTTTAGAAATACTAATTCTAGATTTTAAGTCATTTTTTCGTATGCGTTTTGAACACGTATTGTTGGAATAATTAGCATTACATTGTGCTGCATTAAAGTGTTTCGCCTCGATATTTGTGGAATTTTGAAACGATCTGATCAAATGTATTTCATTGTTTTTCTTTTATAAAATGGACATATATTAAGTAAAGTTACATGTAATCCGTACATTGTCCTTCGACCTACATAAAAAGGAATAAGAATAGTGATCCCCCATCCCCACCCCCGAAAACCCTAATCTCAACAAAGTTAATGGACAGCATACAGGCAAATAACACGCATAGTCCCTGTAGTAAAGATAAACTAGCGGTATATAAACTATAAGTCCATAATATGGAAAGCCAGAGCTGTCTTATATTGTTGTTTTCGAATTTATTCAACCGCTTTGGTATTATATCAGTTCATTTCTATAATATATAAAACCAAAACATGTATTTATTGAACCAAAACTCATTATATTAATTCACACGTACAATATATTATACGGACTCGTCGATATATGAAACCAATATACCTTTATATAGATTCAGTCTTGCTTTGTTTGTATCGGAAACTGTATTGAATGAAACCAGTATGTTCAAATATGAATTCACATTTTAATATATACAACCAACTGCCTTTGTATACTGCCAACTTGCGCATATATAAATATATTTTTGAATTGTATTTAACGAATGTATTAATATTTAAAACCGAATTAGACATACATAAATCCAACTGTCCTTATGTGGAATGAGAGTATCATTATATTATATCATTTTCACGATATATGAAAGTAACTGTTCATATATAAAACCGAAGAAAAAATATATATATTCGCTTCGTCCTTGTATGAAATCGAGTAATACTTATATTATTTCGATTCATCATTCGTTGAACCAACCATTCAAATGTGTAACCAATGTTGCAATATATCAGTTCATATTGACATTGTATTTAATGACTGCATCTTTTTTATCAAACCAAAGTAGACATATATGTATCCATCTGTCCTTGTGTGTAACGAGTGTAGCATTATATGATATCATTTTGACAATATATGAAAGTAAACTGTTCATATATAAAACCGAATAGAAAAAATATATATGTTCGGTTTGATATACAATAAGAGCAGCTATCATTATACTTAACCGAAATGCATTGCTTTTATTTCATTTAACATTATATTAACTGAAAACGTTCTTATATTAAATTTTAATCATCTCCTCGCTGACGTCCATGTTACAAGGCAATTGCGCAGTGTGAAGCACGTTGCTTGAACACATCGAAAGTTATGTTTTAAATAGCTATTTTGGTTTAATATAGTGATGAAGTATCATATATTCCAAAAGCCATCTTATATATTGTATAATCGGTTTCAGTTAAGGACACCTGATTTCATACATTGATTGTTTGTTTTCATACCATACATTATAACTATCATAGATTGTGACAATGATATTACACAATGCTACTCTAGTTCCACACAAGAACAGATCGATTCGCAAATGTTTACTTTGGTGTGATATAGAGATGAAGTCGTTAAACACAATATCACTATGAACCGATACATCGCATCTTTGTTTACATATAAGGAAGGTTGGTTCCATGCACTGATAAATCAGAACAATATAAGCATAACGTTATTTCATACAATTACAAAACGAACATATATATTTCTTATTCGGTTTTATATATGAACAGTTTACTTTCATATATCGTGAAAATGATATAATATAATGCTACTCTCGTTCCCCATAAGGACAGTTGGATTTATGTATGTCTAATTCGGTTTTAAATATTAACACATTCGTTAAATACAATCCAAAAATATATTTATATATGCGCAAGTTGGTTCTATACAAAGGCAGTTGGTTGTATATATTAAAATGTGAATTCATATTTGAACATACTGGTTTCATTCAATACAGTTTCCAATACAAACATAGCAAGGCTGAATCTACATAAAGGTATATTGGTTTCATATATCGACGAGTCCGTATAATATATTGTACGCGTGGATTAATATAATGAGTATTGGTTCAATAAATGCATGTTTTGGTTTTATATATTATAGAAATGAACTGATATAATACCAAAGCGGTTGAATACATTCGAAAACAACAATATAAGACAGCTCTGGCTTTCCATATAAGGGTAGTATAAAGGCCGATTGGTCTTTAATTCTGGAATTATGGATTATTTTTAGCCTTCACAAATTAAATATTGTGATTGTTGATTGCTTACTAACATGGACCTGTTCATTAAGGAGGAACTTAAGATACAAACTATTCAACAAGATTTAGCTTTTCTAAGCAAAGTTTAGTTTTGCCACCCCTCTATCCCTCAGCGCTCTGGCTGCTGTAGCACTTTGACGCTCGCCGGCAGAAGACCCGTTCGCCGATGCGGTGCGAGGTCTTGCGTTCAAGGGTGGGCACAAAAGGCCTGAATACCCGGGTGTGCTGGGCTTTTTTTCAGAGTTTTGATGCACAGTGTTCCTTTTGCTTTAATGCGTGCCTGGGAATTGGAACATTAATTCTTCTGAACTCAGAGTGCACATTTTTATGCAGAAACAGGGCTGAATGTTATAAAACTGAGTTTGGAAACCAGTCTCAAATCTCAAGCATCTGATTGGCTGAAATGGCGACTGGTCGCCATTTCAGCCAATCAGATGCTTGAGATTTGAGACTGGTTTCCATGCTCAGTTTTATTATCTTGAGCACAGATGAATACACTGTATATTCTCGTATATTTCTTTGCTAATATCTGGCCGGAAATGAGTTTGGTTGTTTTATTTAAATCTATTTAGTATTTTTAGCCTGTTTTTGCCCTTTCCAATGTTTTGTGAACTCTTTGTTGTATAATGGTATAATGATCGCTAATTATTCTGCCTTTGGATGATCATTTACATGGTAATTGGTTCGATAATTGGTCTGACATTTTTTTGTTTCTGTTCAGTCACAAAGATCTGATAATCATTATTACAGACATTTCCAGAAAGTTTGCCGAGAATGTTGGTTACTTTAATCTGCTCTTATTATTTGATATTTAAGGTTATTGAGAATGTTTTCTTTAAACGTAGATGGCATCAGAAAATATATCTTAAAATCGGTCCTATTAGTCTGAAAATCTATAAGATGTTTAGCAAACAAAAGACACTTGGCACTCGGCGAGATCGTGGAGAGGGTTATTTCTTTGAATTATAATGATTATAATTTTTTTTTCGAATCATGGTTAAAAATGTAAACTCTTTTCGTTGTTGTGCAATTGCTTATATTCTTATCTGCCCAACGAGCTTCGTTTTGATGACTTATTTATATGCAAATAAACTGAAACATATATACGAGTTTTAGTACTCAACTGCCTGCTACAGGTGGAAGGATCATACCTTGGTACCCCCGCCCCGCTCAGGTGACCCCCACATTTCCCTGGGCAAAATTATTCCAGACTGAAAAATGCATAAACTTTTGTTTTCATACCTGGATACTTATCATAGACAAGTATCCCGGTATGAAAAATAAAGTGTAAGAATTTTTTTATGATTTTTTTATGATAAAAAGGAACTGCTTGACTTTTTTTTCTGTCTGGAATAATTTTTACCAAGACAAGTGGGGGATCACCTGAGCGGGGTACCAAGGTATGTTCATTCCACCCGTGCTATATATGGTATATTAAAACATTACTTACTATGTGGGCTACAGTTATAGGCTAACTGGTATGTTTGATGCTCTGATACGGCCAACAATAAAGGACATATTTTACATGTACGTGAATAAATGGGCCAACATGATTATAATACATCAGACGAATAAGTATCAAAATGCGCCATCATGGGCGGTATCATTTGAAATACAAAGTAAAGAGTGGCGTTCGTAGAAAATTCCCCTTATATTAAGTCAAGACTGTTATCGACAAATCACCGGTTACCGATGTCAGGTAAAAAGCCGCGCAATTTTTTTCTGGGGTTGTCCCGGGGACCTGCCCGGGTAGCTCCGTTGATAGCGTGCTTGGAGTGACGTGTTCCTGGCGTGCCCATATTAATTAAATTGTTAGTCTGGCGGTATCATTTTGATTGAACTTATTGCAATGTCTGGCAATATATTTCCGTAATAAAACCGAGACTGCAGTAAATTCCGTTCGCTTGGTATTAAACCTATTCCTGTAATTGTCTAAGTCTGGCTGCGTGTGACAAGAAAAATAATGATATATGATCATTGTATGACATCAAGAGTATCTTCCGGGGGTTCAGTTTTCAGGAAACATTGGAAAGGGGTTTGTTAATATAATATAAATATCTATGCTTTTTATTAATATTTTCTGTTAAGTTATAACTACATGTATAACGACATATCAGTTTACCAGGTAATTTCCTACACCGTGGGTTGTAACGTATCAGTTAACATATGCGGATCCTAGGTGATTCCCTCCGCCGTGGGTTGTATCGTATGTCTGTATTTCAACGTTATGACCATCGATGGAGAAATTGCATTGTTGATTTCTCCGGGTGAAGTAGCACACTGTGAACATTGCAATATCTAACTCTGGGCTTGTCCCATACATCATTGAACCAATCGGCTTCGTTTTGGACAACCATTGGAAATGGGTTCCGATAACATTTGGCTACAAACAGAAAATTGTGCACATTTTACTTCAAGTACAAGAAAAATGGTTTTTAGCATATACAGTTTCCCGACCAGGACCCATCCAGAGAAATGATTGAGTTTTAAGCCTGTGGCCAAGGTTATAAAACTGAGCATGGAAACCAGTCTCAAATCTCAAGCATCTGATTGGCTGAAATGGCGACCAGTCGCCATTTCAGCCAATCAGATGCTTGAGATTTGAGACTGGTTTCCAATCTCAGCTTTATAACCTTCAGCCCTGGTCTCCAATATCAGTATATGATCCTGAGCCCCGGTGATGGAAAGTACGAGTAGTTATAATGCTATGTAAAGTAAAAATTATATATTTATATTGAATGTCATTTCAGCTTAAACTGTTCATCTAAGATGACAGTAATTTTCTTCTTAATCGAAGGTCTCGTGAAATAAACCATTTTCTTGCTTATATCATTTGGATTTATGTAGATGTTATTTTAGGCTATCTGGTGATGATTCAACTTGTATGTTCTTATTGAGCCACATTATGATCCAGGATGACCTGAGCAAGCTAAAGATAAAGAAAGGATATTTATTCCCGACCCTTTTCCCAGGTGAGAAACTCAAAATTTCTACAGGAATATGAGGTAAGTTTTTATTTGCTCCATGTTCAAACATTTCGTTTACTTCGCTTGTATTTCAAAGCACCTTTTCATTTCTTTCCATCAACATCGAAAAAAAAAACAGTATAAGTTACCTTTCCCATTTCAACTTGCGATCCTACATTAGAGAACTTTCACTTCAGACAAAACAGATTGCATTTTTCAAATATAACATACACTGGGGTATACGAGTTGATGACATCGAAATAATAAGTTTGGTGTTGTACAGTAGCCGCTAGTTAATATAACATTACCGAAGCTATGTTATTTTGATTGTGCACCTGTTTTGAGAAGATGTATCCCAAATAATTCAAGTTTCCGGCTTTCTCCTGCAAATGGAACTGAATCCAGTTATGGAAGCCAACAACTTCCGATGAATCAGTTTCGCCGACGAACACATGCTCGAACCCACAACTGTCGTCAACGTGTCCGTGGCGTGGATATGTAGCAAACCAGATTTGACGAATTTGTGATTCAAGGGAACTCCAAGTGCTGCCACAATAACCTATAGCATTAATTCATAACAATTTATTTGCCGTATCCATGGTAATTTCAGAAGATCAAAATAATCTCGAACCTCTTACACTAGCCTGGAAAAAGCTAGATAGTTAATGAAACACTGAAAAACTTAATCTACGAGCGTATGTTTTAATTTTCTTTTTTGTCTGATACGCTGAAGGGAAGTAAAATGCATTTCAACAAAGTACCTGCAAGAGTTGCTTTTCTTGTAAGTATTGGTAATAACTGAGCATGTAGAAAATACACCATTTTCTGATGTTCTTGATCATTAAGCTTGTTATTGTCAAAATCTAAACTCTCTTGCCAACTTACTTTATATTCATTCACACGTTCATACACAACATATTTTGCAAATGATATTGTAAAATTTCAGGGTAACAGTAGAGCAATTAACGAAATGATACTGCACTATGGGATAAAAGCATGAAACTTGGCACTAAATGTTTTCGCCCCCCCCCCCCAATTTATGAAAAAAAAATGTCAATAAAGCGGGGTGCTCATTATATAAATATACAAATTCACAAATAGTTCAAATATGCCCTTTATTCATTAACAGATACCAGCGAGCTTTTCATTAGGTAAGACTCCCTTGTGAGTTCAAAATGTTGTTATAAACGACGTACAAGTTGAGACAAATTTCCGTGTTTATTTCTTTGCTAATAGATGAAAAGGGAAACTGAAAGCCACCAAACACGACGAATATGAAAATATTGCAGGCTCGGTTTGAGCCTGTTCGTGGGCAGTAGTGGAAATGCATATTACTCCCCACGCCGCCTAGCCCCGGGTTGAGCAACACTCAATATTTACAGCTATGAACAGTACAAGTAAATTCGACTTGATGAATGGAAATTGAATACATCTTATACATAACAGATCAAAAACGAGGAATTGTGATTTTGTGTTCTGGAATAAAAATGACACGTTCAGAAAATAAAACTCAACAAAGTTGCTGTGTTAAATTAACTCCAGGAAACAATATTAAATTAGGTTACGGTGACGCTAATAAAGTTCGTGACTTAAATCGACAACTTTTGGTGTATCAGAGATTTTTCGTTGTAGAATAAGGTAGCCCTGCATTGTTTCTGGTTAGGCCTTAAACATTTCTTCTATGTCTTGATAGGAAACAGAATGTTCAATAGGCACAACGTCCCCAAACGCGTAAAACATTAATTCCAACATATACTGTTAGAAATATAAAATTAATTACTCAATCTGTGGCAACCTTATTGTAGGCCTTAACAGTAGTCCTGAATCCTGGATTCCTCTTTCAAGATGACAAATGTTAAACGAATAACGGTTCGTAATAAATACATTTTTCTAGTTAATGTGTGACAACATTCAAACTTCTTTTTTTCACTAAATGTCGCCAACATTGATGTTGGCAATATTTGTACATGGTTGTCTTAACTTTTAAATTTGTGTATTGTTTGAGAAATTTGATAGTTGTGAGACAACTAACCGTATTGATGAAGAAACTCCAATGTTTTCTGCATCACTGTTGTTTTCGAGATTTCTTGTAAAAATGTCGTGATCTCGTGGTCTTCTTGTGACGATCCATGCTCCGCCCCTCCGACCACGTGATTATAATTATCTAGCAGACTCAATAAAGCTGCGTACGTGGGACGACTAAGATAATAAGTGTCATCTACGTAGCTAAATAAGCTGAAAACAACAGTTGTTTCTGTTAGCAAACAGGGGTCCGTCAAATACATTAAACTACGCAATGTTTATAAACCAAACGTGCTCTAATAACCGAAAGTGGAAAAACACAGCAAATTAGTTTGCCCCATGATAGCTACCCATAGGAAGTAAGGAACTAGATTTTTTAACAGCTATATAGCAGTATTATCCAGTTTCAAACTTTCAACTTAGCCGACTTACATAGGACATTTTGGTAACGAATGTTTCTATCCTCAGAAATTATATACAATTATTTTAGTGTACAGTTTAATAACAGTTAGTCAAGACAAGAATAATCTTATTACATAAAGGACCATCAGCGACCTCCGAATGAGAAGTGCGGTGCTCTAAACACTTTCTCTCCTTTTTTATTTTATGAGAATCTGTTGGGGTCAAGTGTGAAGTTGGTGCACCCTAGAACCTGGTTTAAACCCCCGGTGGCAAATTGTTTTGTCACTGACCGTTCCAAGGCGGCAACCCCTCTGGTTCTCATTTTGGTTGCGTCTATTTTGAAAATGATCATTGTATCACCATGCTTTCTCTTCCTCTCTACTTGTTGACTTTGTGGAGAAGCTGTTTCTACAGCATATAGCCATTCCGTATATGCATATATCATTTTTCTATACCAGTTCAATGGTGATGCGCCTTTTAAATAATAAAATAATTAACACACCAACATAACAGAAACAGTAGAATTTGCAAGGTGTCCCGCATCTGCCAGCAGTATTACTGGTGTTACTAATGTGAATGCCAGCAGTAATACTGCTGTTACTTCTCTTGCACTGCTAACTTCCTGGTCATCAGATAGCATCTCTTAGTCGTTTATGTCGTTTGTTGACAGATCTATATAGATAATTTAGTTTTATTTGTATGTATGACTTTCCATCAAATAAAGAACAAGTTAGAATAAGAATTAGTGACTTACTTACTACTTGCTCTATCGTCTGTGGCACCAGAGGATGTGTGACCCTGAAGCTGAATCCGGACATTCCTGGCCGCGTTGACGTCGCTGTGCCAGAGTGATGCCATGAAGTCTGAGAGCTGACCGCTCGTGACGGAAGCAGACGACACTGCACTTTGCACGGCTAGCGGTGTAAATAGGTAATATCATTGCACTTCAAGGAAACAACCGATCACAAAAATGACATTTAAATGAGATCATTACCTTAAAAGGCAATTGGTAAGGATAAAAACGTTACAGAAAGCACAAAACCTTCTGGCGATTTGTATAACTTTCAATTAACTCGGTCCGTGTCTCAACTATTAATCTAAATCTGAAAAAAGATTTCACTACTTAATGATTGGATTTAAACTTCGGCTTGAAAAGTTTCTAGCATTTACTTCATCAGCACGCATGTCCCATAACTTATGACTGTCAAGTTCTGTCTTTGATTTTTGTAAAGTTTTTAAGTAATTTATAATTCCTTAAATAATTAGTTAGCATTCGGCTAATAAATTATTTGAAGCATCCAGCACACGCGTGTCCCATAATTCCCAAATGTGTTATGTCAGAGTATGGCCTATTTGCTGACTATGCAATTCGGCGTCCGAGACACGCACTTCTTCAATTATCATATCCCGTGCAAATTAGTCAGTTCTGTCATCAAACGATGTCATTTTATGGCACAGGAAATGATATATTCGATCAATTAAGGGAAGTCTAGCCTTTTTTCTTTACTGTTCTAACGCGCCTTACCATATGAAAAATAAAGATACATTAATAACATTCATTTGTGCAAAGTTTCATTGAACGGCATTTCGATAATTTCCTTTTTGATCGATGAACGTGCAAGGAGTGTAGTGGATCTTTAACGTTGTTCCGTCAATTGACATCATTAATACCTTTTTCTCCCATTACTTATTGCTTATCATGCACTGCGCGGTTAAAATAACAGTATTTAGTTAAATGAGTAATGAAGAAATAATAGATCACTGCAAGTTCTTTCCAAATAAAGTAAAACTAAAATGTCGAAAAGATCCCTTTTTCCGTGACGTATCTCATAATTATATTGCTGGTCACGCTTATCATCTTTAACCATGCAACCTTTTCTTTGGTCGCTCCTGGGGTTAGCGCAGTTATGCCCGGAGTTTTGTGGCTTGTTGCTGTCGACGATGGAGTTCAAATTCCCAGCCGAAGCCCAATATCATTGACATGTAAAGTATTGAATATTTCTTCTTATGTTACAATCTTTTTCCATTTTATCGGAAATCGAATCATTTGCAATTTCATTTGATAACGATAAAAGTCTTCCAGAATTGTATGTTAACATTTTAATTCACTTATTACAATTATATAATAACTTACCGTAGAGTATCAGAATCGCTAAATACGATCGAGAATCCATCTCTTGTTCTTGTGTAGAGTTGAATCGACACGGACAACAACAATTTCGTGATCTTCTTATCTGTGTCAGTGTAATATGATTTCTCAAATAGATCAAGTAGCGGTCATACTGTATGACCAAAAAATGCAGTGCGGTGCAGTGAGTTGGAATTCAGCCTATTTTGAGAGACCCTTCTTTATATTGTCATTAAACGATTTAAAGGGGGACTAAGATATTAAGTGTATGGCGAATTATTCAATAAAAATAACAAAACTATACTTTTGACAAAACACATTAAATTTTGATTTTGCATATTTTATTTTCTATAAATATAAAATCGAACATAAATGGGAACTTGAAAGGGGAAATAATGCCCAATAAGTGGTTGTCTTTGTAGTATTACAAAGAAAGATAACAAGGACGTGAAAGATATCTAAGATAATTACAATTAAGTGCCCTTTTCTGTTTGATGCTGTTTTGTAATTTCGCATGATTACACGGCATTACTGTTACATCAGTTGACCGAAAGTATGCATGATAAAATAGATTTATAGCGCAAAACTTACTTAACATTACTCAAAACGGTGTGTTTGTTGCTGTTGATACATAATAATAATAATAATAATAATAATAATAATAATAATAATAAATTCTTTATTTTGAGAGGATAACATGTTTGGCACGGCTATTCTTACATATGGTCCTCTTAACAACAAGTACAAATGATTACAAATTTACATTCATACATACATACATTCTCATAATATAATTTAAAGCAAGAAAAAACAAATAAAGTTACAATAAAATTTAAAGAACAATATGAAAATGCTGAAAACAGACATATTTAAATGAAAAATTATAACAATAGCAATTATAACAAAAGATTCATGACCAAAACATCTTAAACATTTATGCATAATTAAACTGTAATTGTCTTGACAATGCACTACATATTATGAAATAAGAATTTTTATTATTATTATTATTATTATTATTATTATCTTATATCACTTAACTGATTCTTTGGTATACAAGTATCTATAAATGCTTTAAGAAAGACCTTCGGTTTTGTTTTCATTTAAAAACAACACCTCAAATCATAAACTTACGCTACACATGCTTTCTTTTTCTCTTCATTTTGCTATGTATGTAGGAGGTCATTTTCTGAATGTAGCTTTTTCTGATATGTTTCATAACACGTGTATAAGAACTTCAAAATATAGCGTAAGATAATACAGGAAAATGGAATGTTGATAGCCACCGAACACCACAAATATAAAAATACATGTATTGCAAGTTCTGTTTGATAGAGCCTGTTTATGAGCATTCATCAAAATTGCATATTACTTTCGTTGGCGCATATCCCTGTGTTGAGCGCAAGTCAGTATTTACACTAGTAAACACTAACTATTTTGATCCATCCCAAACGACGGTGTGCATATCACGATAAACATGGATCTTTCAGTTCAACATATTCAGAATAATATCATCCCACGATTAACGTCGTATGGTCCTCGGATAAAAGAATGGCTTTGCCCTAAATAAGAAAGGGATGGAAGGAACTGATCAGAAAAGAATTTCGACAGGGGATATGAGAATATGAATCCTGCATTTGTTCCACAGAGAACGCCAAAGAAAGACAAAAATTAAAAAGCGAGAGGTATATCCTAGTTTTGATTGAATACTATTAAAAGCTCTTGGCATGGATATTAAAACCACTCAAACAAAACAGGCCGAAATATTGAAACAAGATATTTTTAGGAGTACTATTAACATACATAAGAAACATTAACATACATGGTCAACAACCATCAAAGGACGTATTTGATAAAGGCACTGATTGAATGTATGGAAGACTTATTACAGCCGCCACATGGCACAAACAACACTACTTTGATATTGAAATAGATGAAACGGGAACTTTGAGAGCCATCGAACACTACAAATTTACGAAATTATTACGAAAACTTATGCTCGAAGTACTTTAGACACTGTTTTCTGTACGTGTTTTAATAAAGCAAACATTACGTACAACACACACGTTGTATTGATGTTGCTTGTAACTTGTTGCAACAGACAGTGCAGCCGCAGTCATATAGGGAGCTGTAAATTAATAATTTAAACATTCTAGTGCTGGAAATTATAAAACAGAGAGTTTGGTTTCCTTTCTCAGTTGTATTACCTTTGGACCAGGTATGATTGATGATTGACATTTAAGAAATATCTCGTTCACGAAATGCCATTGACTCATTGAGAAGAGGTTTAACAAAAGAGGGCTATGAACGAATGACTGTTGACGGTCAATGAACTGACTTTGCTAATTGGCCTTGATAACGTGAACGTGCCTTCTAACAGGCCAACCTTTTGTTCTAGGTTCAGTGTAACCAATGTCACGTTCACAATCAAGCCGTCAACTCGTGGGCACAACTGATATAGTAAGCAGATCGTTTGGGGTGGTTATCAAAAATGGTGTCTGCAATAATATTGCCATGCATTTTAAGAATGCTATCAGAGTATCAGAATGCAGGATGCTGTTTGATATTTTTTTCCTGAAAAAAAAAAACAAACAACAGAAGTAGTATGGCACCGATCCCCCCTCTTCCCGTTTTACCCTGTCGCTTATTTAAGAATATGTATCTGCCAGTAATGTCGAGCTCCTGTGCCCAAGGTTATAACACTGAGCATGGAAACCAGTCTCAAATCTCAAGCATCTGATTCGCTGAAATGGCGACTGGTCTCAGCTTTATAACCTTCAGCCCAGGTGGGGACTACACATATTGACTAACCAGTCAGTGTAGCCAAACGCCACAAATTGTTGAACATAAAATAACACGCAAAATGCAAACGATTGAAAATTTAGCATAATTACATTGTATTAGTGTGAAGCGGAAATTTCTTAATTAACATACGCTCCTAACCCAAGAGATTTTGTAGTCGTTGTCCTTTCTCAAGATCATTGAATCTGAGGTTGTTCGCCCAGTCACTGACATCCTTTATGACTTTGTGGATTTCATAAGTATTATCGATTATGATATGGTTAGTACATTGATTGTAATATTACCACAATAACTACCATAGGAATCAAACCACTGTTTGGGGGGGGGGGGGGGGTATGAACTGGACCAATGTTACAACATCTGGGTGGGGTAGGGACTGGACCACTGTTAAAACATCAGGATGACTATGGTGGCATAAAACTGCCAGAACTTAATAATCAGGTTTCACGACAAGTTTCACGAAAATAAGTTAGTTTATCACGAAAAGAATAACGAAAATAGATTAACATTTCATGGATGCAAGAAAATATCTTAACATGAAAAATTGGTGGTTACTCCTTCAAACAGCCACAGCCCCATTAACTAAGAGTTCTATAGATACCAAATAACTGTTAACATATAACAGAAATATTTATGTTACGTGTTACGGGGAATAAACTCATGTTAAATTTATCTGCTTTTAAAATTAATGATCTACAGACCAAATTTCAATTTCAAATAAAACAGAAGGGTTAAATAAATAAATGGTCTATCTAATAGTATAACATTCGGACATTTGGACAGTACCAAAAGTAAATCTTCAATACCCCCACTCCCACCCCATCCAAAAAAAGCCAACAAAAAAAACATATCCGGTTTATATATATGAAATCTCTATCAACTTTGCTTTGCTTATCTCGAATTTTCCCAGGTGTTCGACTAAAACGAACGCCGACGGCAATCAAAGTTAACAAAGATGACCCAAGAAGCTGTTCCATGGCTTTCAAATTTCCTTTTTACCGATTTAATATCGGAATTTATTCGCTTATGATTGTTATTTGTTATACAAGTTATGGCTTTGTCTACCTGTATAATAAGAACACTCTAATGTTAAGATTGGTAAATAAAGCTCGCAACATTAAAAAGTCATTGAACTTTAGATGGAAATGAGGAAATCATGTATTTTTGTTGATCTCTGATAAGCAGTTAGGGTTGATATTCTAGGGTATTTTATGAGATAAACCTAACCATTAAATGAAAGAAATTTAAAACTACATGTACTTGACAATAATGGACACATAGATGTGAGGGTGCAATGACATGTTGCAACAGTTTTATTGTTTGTTTGTTTGTTGTTGTTTTTTGTGTAAAACTCATTTTTGCGAGTTTATAAACACAAACAATTTAAACAATGGTTCATTAAATTAATATTCAACAAACCGAACTTAACATTATTCTTGGCTTTTCTTCATGTTATCTTGATTGCAAAAATCTCAGCCTTGGCAATGACGAGTCAACTTTGTGTTAAATTGAAATTTGGTTTATAAGGAAATAAAATCAAATGGAATGTTTTGCCTTCTGTAAATTCAAAAAGAAAGGTTACCAACATGGTATTATGTGGTGCTCTGCATGCTTGGTGATTTAAGCCTTCTAATCGCGATGTTACGGGCGGTGGCACGGATTTCTAGGAAAATTGTGAAAAAAAACGTAAAAGCTCGATCTTATTCTTTTTATGCTCCCCGAAAAAAATCGGGGGAGCATATAGTCGCCGGGTTGTCCGTCCGTCCGTCCGTCAGTCCTTCAGTCCGTCCGTACGTTGTGTCCGGCCCATAACTTCGTTATTTGAAATCTGATTTTAAAATTATTTCACAGAAATAATCACTATATTGAGACGACGTGTCGCGTGCAACATTTGGGTTGCTACCTTGAAGGTCAAGGTCACATCATGACCTTGCATCAAATTCGTTTCCGGCCCATAACTCTATTTCAAGTCGGATTTCAAATTATTTCACAGAAATGATCAACATATTGAGACGACGTGTCATGCGCAACATTTAGGTCGCTACCTTGAAGATCAAGGTCACAGCATGTCCTTGCATCAAAATCGTGTCCGGCACATAACTTCGTAATTTCAAGTCGGATTTATCAAATTATTTCAAAGAAATGATCATCATATTGAGACGACGTGTCGCGTGCAACATTTGGGTCGCTACCTTGAAGGTCAAGGTCACAGCATGACCTTGAAGCAAAATCATGTCCGGCCCATTACTTTTTTATTTGAAGTAGGATTTTAAAATTATTTCACAGAAATGATCACCATAATGAGACAACGTTTCCCGTGAAATGTTAGTGTCGCTACCTTGAAGATCAAGGTCACAGCATGACCTTGCAGCAAAATCGTGTCCGGCCCATAACTTTTTTATCTGAAGTTGGATTTTAAAATAGAAATGATCACCATCATAAGACCTTGTAGCTTAATCATGTCTGGTCCATAACTTTGTTATTTATAGTTGGATTTTAAAATTGTCTCATTTTATAGCACTACACTATTTTCAAAATTCACCTCCATAGTTATACAACAAACAGTGTTTTTGACAAAGAACCCATTCGGGGAGCATCACCCGTCTTCGACGGTCACTTGTTTTTTAATGATGTCGTATTTGCACCTACCTTTTTCGCTTGACAATGTCATTAGCTTCTTGTTTTTATGGCATTGTGTTATTTTGCTTGCAACATAGTCGAGCTAATGGGTAGGAGTTAGTTCATCAAGACATCTTGTACTTGTGTTTGTTCAATTTGCGAAACTATTTGGGCAAGTTTAAGGTTTTTGCACCACAGAACCTGATTTAAACCCCCAAGGACAATGTTTGTCACTGATCGATTCTGATTTTGTTAATTATTTTGATGTATCTTTTTAATTGATTATACGTGTATTATAGACATTTGCACTCCATTTATTTTTGGCTGTGAGGAGAGGCGGCTGTGTTTTCTGAATGTGGCTGTTCCTGACAAGCACAGTTCACTTTTTAAACACTAAACTTCCGTTTCATAAGGTTTCATAAGGTTTTAAAGCAAACGAATATAAATCTGCACTTTGACCAAACGGGAAAAGATTGTTCAATAATTGGCTTTGACTTGAAGCTTAGGGCTTATGCGTGTTATTCATACAAATGAAAAAGACATACAGTCAGATAAAAATCAAAGCACTGAAAGTACT
Organism: Corbicula japonica; assembly: GCA_038501625.1. NCBI lineage: Eukaryota > Metazoa > Mollusca > Bivalvia > Venerida > Cyrenidae > Corbicula > Corbicula japonica. The sequence goes on from JAZAYU010000130.1 coordinate 1,539,080, forward strand.
GATGGGTGGCGTTTTAGAGTGATTGTCATGTCACAGCATCTATAGATTGTGTGGAGTTTCCTATTGGAGGAGTGTGAAGGAACTTTCGGATGGCAGAGCAAAAGTTTGCATGCCCGGCTTCTGCTTTATCAAGTTTTTATCTACCACGGATATTCGGGCGGATACTAATATCCAAGACTGAAGTCATATTATGCCAGGAAAAATAAATAATAAGTCAACCTTTGATTTGAAACTTTTAATTGACAAGAAAGAAGTGAAACACATGGAAAAATACAAAATACTTTAACTATGATATAGTTGCTATTTGCACTATGATTTGAAACAATATTTATTGACTAGAAGGAAATAAAAGATATGCAAAAATAAAAATAATATGACTATAAAGCAATTTTAAAAACATAAGTCAGAGCACTGCATCAAGTCTAATTAAATTGAAACGCTTTAAACGCTTTAAAGTTTCGTCTAAAGTTTACACTTCAGAGCCGTCTTTTTGTTAGAATGTCATGCTAATTACCGACTAGCTTTTTGGAAACTAAAACTTGTTTGAACACGTACCGTGTGCAAAAAAGTTGCATCATGGTTAATGGATGATTTTATTTATTTATTTTTGTTCTTTTCGAATAATATGACTATAAAGCAATTTTATAAAAATGAGTCAGAGCACTGCATCAAATTTAATTAAATTTAAACGCTTTAAAGTTTAAACGCTTTAAAGTTTCGCCTAAGGTTTACACTTTAAAGCCGTATTTTTGTTAAACCTCCAACTTGACTATTTAATATTTAAGCCACTAGATGGCGCTGGGGCAGGTTTTCATGGTATTTTTGACATGCTTCACATCTAAGGGCCCTTTTTCAAATAGTACAATAACCAAGAAGTATTTTCCCTAAAACCTTTTTATATAACTTCTTTGCAACATTTCAAATGAAATGGCAGAGAAAAGTTTATGACAAAATGCATTTTATTGTAATTTTTGAGAAAAAAATATGTTAACTGTCAAAATTTGAAAATCCCGGGGATGAGTTTCTGGGGTCATGAACTGCAGATAGTAAACAAATACACCTGGCAGTGTAGCTTGAAATACTACTCTTGGCAACTGTGGGAAGCTGATCAGTAATAATACAGTTAAACAGCAGTCATTTGAACAATATATTTGATTAATATCCATGCTTATTGTACGAATATAATCAAATTTCCCTCCAAATTCTGCATGAATGAAATGCCACACCAAGTTTGAGATAAGCTATCATCACCCCATTATTATTCTTGCTATTATCACTGGTAAATGTCCGAATATCCCTTGAATAATGTATATTTATTATTGTTCCTATCTTGGCTTATCAGTACTAATTACAAGCAAAGCCCTCTGTTGAAAGCTGGTCAGTGTATTGCTATTTGTAAACACATAAGCCGTTGCGAGATAACCTGTTTACCTAGAACAGGCCACGTGATCGCTTGATGATACGGTCAAGATTTAGCACAGTACAGCACCGTCTACCGTCTCATAAACTCATCGAACCTACATATACTGTCTACGTTATTCAAGGGAACTAATCCACTGGAGGTAAAATGATCGAATTTCACAAAATGATACCTGGTTCGACTATTAGAAGTAGATAGAGACCGAGGTACCATCACCCAAAAATGGTATACCATTGTGTGGCTACGCCACCCAAAAATGAATTAGCAATACTGTGTTCATTTGTTGCAGAACTCAATCGCCTTGTACACCTGTGTCTAAGGTTATAAAACTCAGCATGGAAACCAGTCTTAAATCTCAAGCATCTGATTGGCTAAAATGGCGTCAAGCTGCCAATTCAGCCAATCAGATGCTTGAGATTTGAGGCTGGTTTCTAATCTCAGCTTTATAACCTTGGCATCTGATCCCTATCCACATGTGAATCCACATAAGGGTCAAATGTATGTAGACATTATTATCATCCCCTATTAAAATATTTGCAGATGTCTGAATAACTTCGTGTAGTAACAATTTTATGGTTGGTCGCAATTTTAAGAAAACACATTGTGTAATTCAGATGGACAAAGCTAATTAGAAGCGGAGAGTTTGTTGCAACAATCCAACATATACGCTTTTAAGCATTGCGGAAAGTGTGACACAAGGCTCTATGCTATGGTCGGTCCTATTACCAATCTATATCAATTGCATAGTTAACAAAACACATTCCCGGTAATTTAGTTATTGTGCATGAACCAGAGTTGGCGATAAATCCAGAGTTGGCGATAAATCCTATTTGGTGTGCGGCGTTTTGTGCATGTTAGGCAACCAATGCATAGAAGGTACTTTATCATGTTTTGGCTCAATACTGATTCTATTGTGTAATGTATAGGCTGTGTGCAGTAACAATATCACTTTGTGTGTATCCATCTCCCTATAATAACATTATTAAAAGCTTAATCATCAGGTCTTCATACAATTCTGCCTTGACTTCCCTTTTTTCAGATGACGGTTAAAACGGGACAGAGGTGGCAACAAAGCTGTTTCTTTCAGAAAATGCTATATGCGAATGTCAATTACTAAGTCGAATAGTTGTTTTTGTTGTTGTCTTTTTTTTCAATTAGAAAGAGCATTATACTCAACATATTCTCTTTTGCACGAGTTATTAGAAATAAGTATAAAGACCCGGCAACTTCTGCACTACATGTATTAAAATAAATGGATGGAATTCTATAATTGGGACCTTTAGAAAAAGGTGAAACATGCATATCCGGAATTGCGACATCCAGAATTCACAACATTCACACGCAGCCAAACAGTGGAGAGAAATAATATGGGTTTATACATTGAGCAGTGTCAATGAGATACCACAAACAATTAACGAAAAAGAGAACCTGAGTGGCAAAAGCACACAAACAAATAAAACAAAAGAAGCTAAAAGCATTGCAAAGCAAAAAGGCGGGTACTCCTGGAGTCAAATCAGCAAGAACACGATGGCAGTGATAAAGGAAACAAATCGAGCTTTATGTTCTTTTACAAGATTTCCCCCATGAACCCGTAAAACTCTTTAAACCCATGTCACCGTTGTGCAACCAAAGAGGTGAGCATAATGATCAACTGTAGATGAGTTAATCAGCAGGCATGCAAAGCGCTGTAGAATGTCATGTAGGTAATCATTCTTTTTGAATTTACAGATAGTTTTTTTTACGAATAACGTGGAGAAATGAAGATTGCCTTTTATTTTCTCAAGTTTAAAAATTAAATCTCCATAAATGACTGGCTGTGAAATACCGTTTTGTAATGGTGACTTTAAACTGTCTTGTATTTTTTAATTTCATCTGGTTGTCGGCGAAAAAACTTGCAAAAGGTTTTCCTTAATTTGTGATACCGGTAACCTTGGTTAAAAGTTTATCTGTTATGCATAGATTACGTTCATTGAAATCTTTAATATTGTTGCAAGCTCTAGAAAAGCGAACAAGCTGTATGATATAAAACCCATAAGAACTTTAGAAATTTTAACATAAAATATTCTGCAGCATTTCGAACCCCACAGAAAAAGGACCATCTTGCAAAAAAAGTTTTATGGTGTTTTTTTCTGATTTTTAGCAGCTTTTTTAGGTTCTATGTTCACCGCCATATGCATACCAGCGTTTGGCATGGATCAAAATTGTACTGGTTAATGGTGAAAATATTGAGTTGCCCGGGGATAGGCAGCGTGGGCAGTAATACCCATTTTCATGACTACCAATGAACAGGCTCAATCAAACCGAGACTGCAATATTTTCATATTTGTTGTGTTTGGTGGCTTTCAAAGTTCCCTTTTCATCTAACTTAAAGTTCATAACAGCACCATCCGAATCCTTAAAAAACATGGTTAAACTGATCCCGTCTTCACACAAACCTAGTGATATAAAATGGGCGTACAGAGCACACGTAATTAATGTTTTGTTTACTTATAGACGGTGAATATGGTTAAAGCATATACAAAATATGGGGGTAGGGGTGGGTGGTGGTGAAGTGTGCGGGAATCGATAAACTTAAGGTAAAGTTTTAGGAGTGAATCTGATTATGATAAACGTGTTGTTTCCGACCAAAAAACATATTTTATTTTATATGTAACACGATACCATACATAATGCAGTTGGTTTGGGCCACTCTACCAATAGCAGCAGGAATCTATAAAGCTTATGTGTAGGTGTATGACAGCAGTTACCAAACTTTAAAGTTTAAATGAAAACCAGATTTTTCTCTTCACAGTTTCAGTTTTCTAAAACAAAACAACCGAATTTTGATTTTTGTAAACGTTCCTTATAATTACTATGATTACTGTATATATAGTATTCTCTGCGTTCATCTTTTTTAGTTATTAAATAGCCCGGTTTATACATTTCAATGGCCTTTCATACGCCGATTTGAATTTCCGTTCCATTGGTACCTTACTTTCCCCTCAGAGTTGCGTAAATTTCTAGTTTACCCTTTGAATGTGTTTTGTTTACAAAAGAGTTCTAAAAGAACTCTTTTGTAAACAAAACAAATTCAAAGTGTATTTGAGGATTTTGGATTTTTATCCTTGATTTTAAACAAAATACCGACACAATTAGTGAAATGATATTTGCCACGTAATGAAATTTTATGACATCTTTCACGTACAGGTATAAACCGATGTGGGCCATACAATGACTAAAAAAATATGAACTTACCGGCGATTTAGGTCGGCTACAATTAATTGAGTTTATGTTTATTTGGCGCTCCATAGACACCAACGCCGTATTTTGCCGGAGATTGCCGAGTAAGTACGATTGCAAGCGCGCACGTGCGGAAATGCGCTGCGTTCCACATCCCGAGGTTTGGTCTGCTTCATGAGTTTTCGCGAGCCTTCAATCCACGGACCCTTGTGATATAGCTAGACCCTTTACTTGTTGCCGAAGGACAGAACTGTTGCCATTTCCAGTTGATAAGAAGTAAGCTTTCACGTTGGTAATGAATACGTAATATGCACGCTGCACCACGTTTACAAACTGGCCAGAAAAGGACCTCAAAACAGGTGTCTGTGCGCTGCACCACAGGTGCTTGGAAGACGGAGCCCGTTTTCTCCAAAATGTGTATAAACTGGCCGCCCCCGACCCCCCACAAATAATGAGGGTCTACACACACAAAAAATGAGGGTCTAGACAGGGTCTACACTACATAAACTCATCTTTTTTGTTTTGATAGATTGGGATCTTCATCAGTCTATCCACACCAAATTTAACTATTAAATACCAAGTTCTCTGAAAATTCGTGTCCCGACTGTATAAGCCAGAAAAGGTGAATAACCCCAAGCGTAGACCCTGTGTCAACCCTCTTTTTTTGGGGTTTTGGGGGGGGGGGAGGGTCGGGGGCGGCCAGTTTATACACATTTTGGAGAAAATGGGATCCGTCTTCAAGCACCTGTGCGCTGCACCACAGGAGCATGGAGACAAGATCGCATCCGTTCTGCCTTCCGTCTGTTATTTTCACTGAAGTTGTCACTGGGTTTTTCAAATCTACACGTATTTCTATTTTTACCTTTTCTTTGAAAAACCCTTCCCTATCGGTATTTGAATTTATCACATAATACGTCCAAATTCAGTTAAACTGCACCAATTTTGACATAAAAACGGCCGAAAATTTTTTGTTTTAAATGTTATAGAAATGTTAATTAAATAAAAATATGACGTCTGGCTAACCCAAAAATAGCACATTTACATATCAAATGATGTTTTCAGCTGCTTTATATTTCAATAAAAACTAGTATTGAATTACAAAAATATGTGAATTTTGCTACATCTATACCAATTCTGAGAACATTTTATTTGTTTCAATATAAATTCAAGTTTCCATCTGTTAAGTTATATTTCTATAGTGGGTTTAGTATTCAGGCATACAACTTTGATATTATTTCATATAAATCTGCAGGAAAATGTCCATAATTAATCCAAAATTATGTGTTTCCAAAAGAAAATTCCAAAGCCTTTTGAATATTTTGTTTAATCCATACTGCTCTTTTTACTTTGACGAAAGGTACATATCAGGCGTTCTGCATTTGACATTTGTGTCATTGTCTTTAAGAAAATTAGATAAAAGGCTGATAGTGAATTATGTTACAACATATGTGAATTACGTTACACAGATATTCAAGAGCTTAATTTCTGAAAATATGCAAATAATTAATTAAAATTTGCAAACAAATAATGAGTTAAGCATGTACAAATACAAATAATATAATATTCAAATTGCATTATAAATGCATGTTAAGAACTAGAATTACAAAACGTTATGAAATTTTCCAGCGTATGCAGCCATACACATCTTCAGGAAGTTGCACTGTTAGCACTTATTAATGACTTGGTTAAGAAAAACTGACATCATAGTCCATGTTCATGTCATAAAAAAGGTAAAATTATGCAATGCTATGATGAAATTGTGACTTCTGGTATTTAGCATGTAACATAATTCACTGCAACGTAATTCACTGTTTTATATAAAGCGGGATGGTCCTAATGCAGAATATCTGTGGGATCCTAATGATGCACTGTATTTGAGAGTGGAATGAGTGTACTTCTCAAATATAGAGAGCAAATTTGAAAGTTGTTTTGATTTGTTAAAATGACACACTGAACGTACTTCACGTTTTAAATGTTGAACTTCTATTGAGCCAACACTTGAACTTTTATTTCTTAATTCATTATAAGTAGTGATGAGAATCGGACGGCTGAAGCGGAATCGATTAATCGGTCCGATTCTGATACCTGTCCGATCCGATTAATCGGAAAGAATCGGAATCAGACGTCTTCAATGTAATGTAGTGTACATTTTGTACCAAAAGCATACCTGTCTCAATACTTCCATATTATTATAGGACTATTTTTATTATTTTAGTTTACAAGATTAATGACACAACTGCTTTTTGTACTGCATTGACCTGTTCTGTTGTGTTTTTTTTTCAGGTAATAATAGCCTTCAAACTATTTTTTTTCAATTTCAGAGATGTGAACATTATCATTATTTAGCTCGTCAAAAATAAAATCCAAAAATTATTAACAATTCTAAAATGTCGGTGGGGTACTTTTGTTGCTGTAATAAGTCTTTAAGCATATTCTACAGGTAGCTTTGGATGTGTCGAGGACTTCCTGAACTGGCGCCAAACCCTGACACCCTGGTTTCATATAAAAACAAAAATATCGCCAAGCCTCTGATGTTGTATAACCAGGGCATTTGGAAAGTTGATTATTATTTCGATCACGGACAGGCCATGTGTTCTCCATGTTTAAGAGCAATTATATTTAAAAGAAGTAACACAAAGACGATTTAAGCGCGAAAAGATATACACTGGACTGTCGCCGTGTCAGAGACATCGGTCAATTGTCTTCAAAGTGGGTTTTACCTATTAACAGAATTAGCGACTAGAATCGATTCTCTGTAGTCAGAATCGATGTCGCCGACTCCGAAACTTCAGCGACAATTACTCGATTATCGGCGACAATCGGAACATCACTAATTATAAGATCACAAGAATGACTAATATTCTGAAATATTTGAACAATTTAAGATTGGAATAGCATTATACTGTGATAAACTTGTACATTTGTATATCTGTATTGGTAGTCTAGTTTTTGTAACGTAATTCACATTCTTTTTTGGGACATCACATAAATATGCATCACAGAGTCAAAAATATATATATAATGTTAAGTTGAGTTTTCAAAGACTTACACATGTCATACTGATATGTACAATACAAAACAATGAAGGTGTTATATTAAATCATCCCACAGTGTTTGTTTGATTAAAATCACTAGGGTTTGTGACATACATTTTTTGGCTTTTTTGGCATCATTTAGATGGGTAAAAACTTATTTTACATGTTTACCCACATGAAACTACATCATGCTTGTGAAGATACTGCAATAGGGTAACTAATTACACAAGTTTTGTTTAGAATATCTAATAAGTTTTGTTTTACATGCCAGGGGTTTTTTTAAGGAAGAGGGGAAGACGCTGGACGCTGGTCAAAAGGGGAAAAATGCGTGAAAAATACAAAATTAGGGAAAATTTAGTTTATTATACACTCTTACTTGTATTAGCTGCAGTGAATGTTTACACTCAAGTTTATGCTTCTGTCTTTCTTTTTTTACTTTAGCTTTCATTACCAAGCAGTCTATTTAGCATACAGAGGCATATCTCTTTGTTATCTGTTCTTAAACAATACAAGAATAAGTTTATTTATACTTGCTCACTTTCGGAGCCTGCTTAAAATGTATCCATTAATTGTGTGTTTTGAATCAAAATCATTTCGGATGCAAGATTTCCAGAAATCTTTTTTTTAGGCCAGTGCTTGGGTAGTTATTGATAATTATTGAAAATTAAATACTGCTGCTCAAAAGGAGGGTTCGAGCAATTCCATTGACCCCCCCCCCTCACCCTGATACGCACATGCTAATACAACTCGCGACAAACGATGATAAATGATCATAAAATTACACGGTACTTTGACTTCTAAATGTCGCAATAGTTTTTTTTATTGTAGTTGTGAGTCACATCGTAAATATGGACTTTAATGAATACTCCGGAAGGTACGGGATATAAAATTCTTGGTACAAAAATTATTGCCCGGCACAGTTTTGAGTGTGTTTCACCTGACGATTCGTATTTTTTTGACAGAACATGGCACTGTATTCTGTTGTTCGTATTTTGCATTATTCGTCATTCATTTTACCTTACAGTGCAAACAAGCCGCATCTGTTTAAAAGCACAACGAAGACAAGATATACGACAACTAGCAATTTACTCAGTTAATCTTCAATTAATTGTCAATTATCAAAACAACAGATTCTTTTTGTGCCCGGTGTCAGAATACATTCCTCAGCGATAATTAGACCGGCGCGCGCATGTGTTTACTCGACTGGTTGGTATTTTTAAAGTGGGCGGAGCTTATTGTTTTAGCAAAACATTTTTTACTATCTAATCGTAAACGGTGTGACCTGAAAGAATATAGGCGGGGTTTAAATTTACTACGACTGTCTGCGCTAATGGTACAGTAGTGATTTTCTTTTTCGGAAATCCGAGGGACGAGAAATTCGGAGGACAAGTCATATTTTAGCCGTAATTTACGGCTGTACGCTCGCTAACGGTACTCAACTGTTTTAAAATCCACTTAAAACTGGCAGGTAGAATGCCTTTATTCCCAACACAACGATAATCCAGTACCAGTAATGTTTAAGTTGACGACCAGGATACAGTGTCTGTGATGTAGCGAATCTAAATTTAGTAATATTCGACAAATACAATACTAGGTTGCGTACATACCTAATTTCTAACAAATATTCGTGAAAATTGTGCAGATTTTGGATGAAATAGATTAAACATAAATATAAATTAAGCTTCTGTTTACGTTTTGCTACAAAATTATCACTTTACAAGGGGGAAAGTGATTTTCGTTGGGGAAAAAAGTTTCATTGGGGATTTTTTTTCCTGGGGAAGACGCCGACTTTCGGCGTCAGTTTGTTAAGGAAAAAAAACCCTGCATGCATTGTGACCTACAAATGTAGCAATTGGTGCACTTTAACTGAATTTGGACGAATAATCTGTAGAGAAGGTTTTGAGAGCGAGTTTTTATAAATTCATTCAGAATTGAAAAGAGTAGTGATAACTAACTTTAATGAATAAAACTGAGGGAATGCAGAGCTGACACAATCTTGACTCTGTGCTCCTGTGCAGCACACTGTCTGTTTCTCTTAGCTGTACCAATTCATATATTTCAGAGCCATACGTTTTTCCAATAATTCGATGAATTTTTTGGTTACCTCCCCTGTCCAGTCACGTGACTGCTCTACGGGAAAAATGATTGCTCGCTGTATTAACGTAATAGGAAATATGTACCTACAACTTTCTTTTTTATCATAAAAATCTTTTTTTGAAAAATATATTTTCGCGTTAGTAATAATACAGCATGATATCTTTGATAATAATTTATAAAACAACCAAGTTTCTTTGACTTAAAGTGTCAAGTCATTATTCTGCGCTTTAAACACTAAACAACTTAAACTAACAGCCAGTGTTCTCTCCACCTCTAAATTGAGTCTCGTTTCGGGATTAGCGTGTCTAATCAACTGCTGACATCATGTTACGAATATGTCGGCGGCGATTGATTTTGAAGGTAGCATGCCATAAAAATGTCAAGTTGTCGCGCACAAAGGGTCACCTGTCAATTACTTAATGGGGCAGATATCATTGACCAATAGAGATCATGTAATTACCATTTGTTAGGTATCTACACCTCCCAATTATATATTTATTATACCAGCAACTTATTTTTTCACCGCCGGCGATGAATGCAGACCTGCAATAAAGTGGATAATGTTAGCTATTATGTGCTTAAGTAATATTCCGATCGTTCAGCACCTTCCCGCAGAGCCTCATTTTGGATTGATTTTCGGTCACAGGAAGTAACTCGTACATGACTGCGAAACTGTTTATTGGAAAGGCGTACACATGTACTTTTTGGTTATAAAGTTCTTTTACTAAAAACATGATACTCAGTGTATTATTTTTCTCAAAAATAAGTATGTTTATACTATGATCTGTGGTTTAGCACTGCATATGAAGCTTTTTATAGTTAACACAATTTTTATGCCACCACGAAGTGGCAGGCATATAGAATTGCACTCCTCGGTCTGTCTATCTGTACCTCCGTACATGTTCTCCAAATCTTGTGGCATCAACTCCTCCTAAACTTTCAGGCGGATTTCTTTTAAACTTGTCTAGTTGATCAAGCAGGATGTGAAGATAATTGTATTGAAAAGGGGTTTTTCCTGCAGCCATTTTCACCAGAGTTAAGCCCCTTTGTTATTACAAATTAATGTTGTTGGAGCAGTGGGGGCATCAGTGCCTGATGACACATTCTAGTTTTTATCTGATTTCATACTGTAAGTGATAAGGAATTGAGCTGACTTCACACAGGGGCACATCACAGGAAATAGTGTCTTCTGTCATATTTTGACAATTTAGTAAGTTATAACTATACTGGAAACAATTTACAGTTGCTTCGAGAATTAATGTTACAATTTTGGACAACCTAATGTTATTTTTGTCGTCTACTCAGTCTTATGACATAATTTCAAGACTTGATGTCAACTCGCCAAGGTATCTTTTTCTGTGAAGCTCCGCACAGTAGCTCTACAACCAATAATTGGGCCAAATTGGCCTGAATCTCAAGTTGGCAAAATAATAAATTAACTAATTGGAAAACAATTAGCATTACATTACTAGAACTGTCAATGTTGACTAAATTATGTTGATTGTTTTAAATATGATCTTCCTTGTTTGTCAAAGCAGCCTAAGAAGTTGTATAATTAAAATGACAGTATGAATGTCACTTATTGTGTTACTTATTATAATTGTAACTTACGTGGTATAAACCATCAATTACAATTTTTATACAACAAAGCTAGTTAAACAATACCAAACTTTATGGATAAACCTTTATTGCCTGAGCAAACAGTGTAGATCCAGATGAACCAGCACATCTGATCAGGATCTACACTGTTTGTTTTCAATTTATATGGTTATTTCTGACCAAAAATTGAACAGTGCAGATCCTGATCAGACGGCACAGATGTACTGGTTGATCTGGATCAACACTGTTCGCACATGTGATAAAATGTGTATACATGTAGTAAAGGGTTAAATAATACAACTTTACCAACAAAATATAAATAAAAAATATAAATGCCTAACAATGCACACTAGTTTATATTTTACACTTCAACTTCGTCCTCTACGATAAAGTCTAATGTAACGAATCATAATTTCTGATGGTTAACAGTGTGACGTATTACTTTAAAAGGCTGCAGGCATGGCTACAGTAGAACCGTTCACAATTAATTGGACATTGCAATGTTTTGATGTGAAACTAGCTAAGCATGCATGTTATGCCACGAGTTGCTGTGAAAAAGCGTGCTGTCATTCAATTTATTGTCAACAGCCATTCAAAAAAGCCATAATACCACAAATTCTTCTGTTAATGGGATTATTCATGAGTGTAAATATAAGGATTGAATCGATATTTGATATTTTTCATTTGGGTATGAAAAACAGTTGGATTGTTTAAAGTACGTATGAAGCCCTTCAGGCTTCACACACTTGAAACAACCCAACTGTTTTCCATACTCAAATGAAAACCATCAAATATCCATTCAATCTTTAACTGAAGATTATACATACTAATGTATAATATATTCTTGTAACTAAAAGAACAAAACTAATGTAATTTTTTGATCCAGTCTTTAGCAAATGATTTAATCCTCTTCCCCATACTATATAGGCACATGTGTGAAAAGTGTAGATCCAGATCAGACAGCACATCTGTGGCTGCTGATCTGGATCTACTCTGGTTGTATCTTGGTTGGAATTAACCTAAAGAATATAAAAGTGAACAGTGTAGATTGTGATCCGATGGCATGTATGTGATGGCTGATCTTGATCTGCACTATACCCATGGGATAACAGCCATACCCATGGAGTAAAAGGGGAGCCTGGAATGCTGTATTATTGATGTACATGTTAAAATTAACCCTTTCCTCCATATATACGCATTTATTGCGTGGGCAAACAGTTTAGATCCAGATCAGCCGGCACATCTGTGCTGTCTGATCAGGATCTAAACTGTTAGTTTTTTAATTTGTTAGGTTATGTCTGACCAAAATGCAACAAGTGCAGATCCTGATCAGAGGGCATGGATGTGCTGGCTGATCTGGATCTACACTGGTTGCACATGCGTAAAAATGAATATATATGGAGGAAAGGGTTAACAATTATTCTTATGCAGTTCAATATTTGTTCATTTTGCTGTATTTTAGTGAAAAAAAAACTAACATTTCAACATAATATTTTCCAAGAAATGAGTGTGGTGTAGATCTAGGTCAAAGCTCTCAAATACATTGTCAACCTGTTCTGGCACAGTGACAAATCAGGACGGTGCCTCGTTGTGTGAATTGCGTTTCGTGTTGCCTTGTTGTCCCTTGCAACGGCCCCTAGACGTAACTATCTCGCGATGTGATCAATTTTGGGACAAAAAACTCCCTTTTATACAATGTAAGTTGAAAAAATCTCAATGTCACGGAACTTCAACCATGTTACTTGTTGCTGCACATGCCATTTCATGTCAATAAATTTTGTGGTAGTTTTGTAAAGTAGAAAAAAGATAGTCACTACTTTACAAAATGCACTGGGTCTCGCCGAAATTGTCGATTTTTACTGATAATGTTATAGATTTTATGATTTGGAGTTGTTAGAATATAATTTGAGTCAGTACTCTGTCTGCAAGTTAGCAAAAATTAGTGGTTGGTGCATTAAACACTGGTTTATTCATTCAGAAAGATCAACGCTTGCTTTTTTCTAGAAACGGCGCCTGTCAATGTAGAAGCTGTATAATTGATTTTCAGACAACGGTTGCCTATTTTTTTCTTCGATATATTGTTACCCCTGGTTCGATAACTCCAAAAATAATCTTTCTGATTTTAAATATTTAAATGGAAGAAATGTTCAGGACCGGGGTTACGCCCCCCCCACCCCGCGCGGACAACGATTAAAGGGGAGTTTAGTGGTATACATATTTCATTATAAGCATAAATTCTGTTATTTTAAAGTGTCATGAGGTCTGATATTGCTTTGAAATAATATCTCGGCTTTGAACCTCTAAATTCCATTTTTATTAGAAACCAAAGATGAACATTTTACAATATAAGCATCTTAATCTGCCTAGGATTTTTACACTTATTTTGTATATATGTATGACACCAGCAGGTTACAAGGCAATGTTGTTGTTGTTTTTTAAATAAACTCGTCCATTTGCCATCCAGCAGAGGACGAGTACAAGTGATAAAATCTGAGACCTGTCTAGTGTTTTACTTGGTTTGAGCGCACATACTGCGGATTGGCATTGTGAAATTTATTTTTTGTATTTTTGGTTGTTAAATTTTATTTTTAACATATGAAAGATGACAATATAAGAAATTTAATCATCCGAATGTGAGAAAATGTGTTTTATATGTGATAGATGTGACATAGTTTAAAGAATTCTAAACTTTTTGGAGACCTCTGGGGGCGGGGTTTGAGTTCAGTATTCCACCGTAGACAGCGTTAAGCTGTTTATTTGGCCTACTTTTAGTACTCCGAAAATCAAGGCATTATCATTATTATCCAGCTTTCAGAATGAAAAGCATAGAGCCCGATGCGGGCATTCGCGGTTCTCCAATGAAAACAACAACAAAAACGCGATTTTCTCCCTTTACAAAAGCTGGGTTAAATATTTTAACCCAGCAAAAAGATTTCATCTTTAATATTGTACACCTGAAATGCTTTAATCCAATCACAGGTTACCAGTAAATTGCCTCGTTCTGACTTGATACGCACTTCATTGTTGTTTTTTTTCACAAAAAAAAAAAAAGATACGCACTTCAGAAATGTGATTCGCTATTAAAAGGGGCCTTATCTAAAGAAGAACGTGACTCCTGTTTTTTGTAGTTCAAACGTTTTCTGTTTCTTAAGTTTAAACTAACTAGTGTGAATCTTGCGACCGAGAAGACTGTTTCTTTGTAAAATGATGTACTAGAAGGAGATGCAGAAGGAAATTCAGTATGGCCTCAGAATCCAAAAAATAGCAGAATACAAATCATAGTCTCCGCATTTTAACAACAATACTGTAAACAGTTTTGGCACAATAAGGAACCGGTGCCATGTATCAACAGGGACCGTTCCTTCATAAAAGATTTTTTAAACACTTTTAAATTGATATACCATAAAAATCTCAATGTCACGGAACTTCAACCATGTTACTTGTTGCTGCACATGCCATTTCATGTCAATAAATTTTGTGGTAGTTTTGTAAAGTAGAAAAAAGATAGTCACTACTTTACAAAATGCACTGGGTCTCGCCGAAATTGTCGATTTTTACTGATAATGTTATAGATTTTATGATTTGGAGTTGTTAGAATATAATTTGAGTCAGTACTGTGACTGCAAGTTAGCAAAAATTAGTGGTTGGTGCATTAAACACTGGTTTATTCATTCAGAAAGATCAACGCTTGCTTTTTTCTAGAAACGGCGCCTGTCGATGTAGAAGCTGTATAATTGATTTTCAGACAACGGTTGCCTATTTTTTTCTTCGATATATTGTTACCCCTGGTTCGATAACGCCAAAAATAATCTTTCTGATTTTAAATATTTAAATGGAAGAAATGTTCAGGACCGGGGTTACGCCCCCCCCCCACCCCGCGCGGACAACGATTAAAGGGGAGTTTAGTGGTATACATATTTCATTATAAGCATAAATTCTGTTATTTTAAAGTGTCATGAGGTCTGATATTGCTTTGAAATAATATCTCGGCTTTGAACCTCTAAATTCCATTTTTATTAGAAACCAAAGATGAACATTTTACAATATAAGCATCTTAATCTGCCTAGGATTTTTACACTTATTTTGTATATATGTATGACACCAGCAGGTTACAAGGCAATGTTGTTGTTGTTTTTTAAATAAACTCGTCCATTTGCCATCCAGCAGAGGACAAGTACAAGTGATAAAATCTGAGACCTGTCTAGTGTTTTACTTGGTTTGAGCGCACATACTGCGGATTGGCATTGTGAAATTTATTTTTTGTATTTTTGGTTGTTAAATTTTATTTTTAACATATGAAAGATGACAATATAAGAAATTTAATCATTCGAATTGTGAGAAAATGTGTTTTATATGTGATAGATGTGACATAGTTTAAAGAATTCTAAACTTTTTGGAGACCTCTGGGGGCGGGGTTTGAGTTCAGTATTCCACCGTAGACAGTGTTAAGCAGTTTATTTGGCCTACTTTTAGTACTCCGAAAATCAAGGCATTATCATTATTATCCAGCTTTCAGAATGAAAAGCATAGAGCCCGATGCGGGCATTCGCGGTTCTCCAATGAAAACAACAACAAAAACGCGATTTTCTCCCTTTACAAAAGCTGGGTTAAATATTTTAACCCAGCAAACAGATTTCATCTTTAATATTGTACACCTGAAATGCTTTAATCCAATCACAGGTTACCAGTAAATTGCCTCGTTCTGACTTGATACGCACTTCATTGTTGTTTTTTTTCAAAAAAAAGAAAAAGATACGCACTTCAGAAATGTGATTCGCTATTAAAAGGGGCCTTATCTAAAGAAGAACGTGACTCCTGTTTTTTGTAGTTCAAACGTTTTCTGTTTCTTTAGTTTAAACTAACTAGTGTGAATCTTGCGACCGAGAAGACTGTTTCTTTGTAAAATGATGTACTAGAAGGAGATGCAGAAGGAAATTCAGTATGGCCTCAGAATCCAAAAAATAGCAGAATACAAATCATAGTCTCCGCATTTTAACAACAATACTGTAAACAGTTTTGGCACAATAAGGAACCGGTGCCATGTATCAACAGGGACCGTTCCTTCATAAAAGATTTTTTAAACACTTTTAAATTGATATACCATATAAATTTGGTGCTTTTATGTGTAGATGTCAAGACTGTTTTACACTAGCGAACCATCGGAAATAAAATGGACGAGTCCAGTTGTTTAAAATCGTTAAAACCTCCATTGTAAATTACTCACATCAAAATTTAATACAATTGGGTCAATACACATCGACAAAAACAAGCTTTTGTGAAACAATCCATGTTCTTCTGCTTTCTTTAGTACTTGAAAACGGTAAAGAAAACGATAAAATGTTCTGTCACACTTTTCTTTTAAATCAAAGTCACGATGGTAAAAAGAAATTAATGATTTTGCAATAAATGTTACATACAATTTTGATAAAAAGCTTACCAGGCCCAGTTGTAAGGGACATCAAGGCAACACGAAACGCTATTCGCACAACAAGGCACCGTCCTGATTCGTCACCGTGTCTGGTTAACCTTTTTATCCGTTGTGGAAAAACATATTAAAAGCAATAATATGAATTTTATTTTTTGTTTTTTTGTATGCAACATGTCTTAACAAAGATATGTTGCAGTTATTTTAGTCTCCTCATGTGTTTACTACCACAACTGTTGCAATTATTGAGTTCAGGTTAATTCAATCAGTTCTGAATATAAATTTGGCGACATATTGCAAAGTATATTTGACAGTCAGATTTGACAGCTGTGTAATTTTTTTACAGACCGAATACATTTTCACGTGTTTTCTGTCTTAAGAGTTCAAAATATTTCTGAAAATAATTTGAAATTAATAAAATAACACAAAAGTGCAGTAAGTAAGTTTTTATTAAAGTATTATCAAAAACAGCAAAGCACTCATGACATTACAAGTTCCATGGTATCGCCTTCAGGTATTGCACTTAGTGCATATGATACAACCTTAAAGTCATCTTTACATGGGGTAGATATAATATAATCACATGGTAGCAAAACACAACTTGGATCATGTCGAGCTGGCCATGGTGGGCTGCTAGATACTGGTGGCCCAATAAATTCTAAGAAAACACTACCATATTTGTCTCAGATGTAGGATGCCATGGATGTTGGAACATGACAAATAGGCTAACCAGTCACATCCTCTAGCTTTAAGTGTCTCTTTTCATCACTTATAATTCCCATTTTATCCTTTAAAAAGAATTCTAACTCTGGAATCTACACTACCTACTTATTCACAATTTCCGATCCGGAACTGGTTGAAACGCTTGACTGACAGAAACCGTCACAAAATCAGAATGCCGGTATTTATTCACACTATTTTGCTTGCAATAATAAATGATAAAACACAATATTACAAATTATCAATTGTTTTGTGTTGATGCCAATTAAGTTTAGATTTTGCTATGGGTGTCACGCTTAACTGCTACGCGTTGCCCAATTTTGCACACAAGCGTCTGCAATCATCTTTGTCAATGCGCTTGATCAAAAGTAAACAATTAATCAAATGTTAAAGTTCGTCATTGTTTAGTTCAAATGCTATTCATTGTGACTTGATTAGCCTTTTCACTTGTTTAAGTGAAATACTTATTTCATTGGATAGGAAATGAAAAAGTTAACTGGAACTGGTTCATAACCTGAACTGGTTGACAAACTGTATGGGAACATATGGGAACATATGACTACATAACTTATTCACATGGGTAATAGAAATGCCTCGATAAATCAAGATTAAAGCAAAAGGTAAATAACATTAAGAAAAGGTAAACTATATGAAATCTTTAAGATAATAGAATACAGCTAGATCAGATTCTATGCGACATATCTAATTTAAACTATTGAGTGCGTATGTTTGTGCAACAGTTGTACAAAATGATTTCCAGATGGAAGACACAAAAAACGAACACAATTCAAATGAAGTATTGATTTTTATTTAAGTAAATTCTTGT
Organism: Corbicula japonica; assembly: GCA_038501625.1. Classification (NCBI taxonomy): domain Eukaryota; kingdom Metazoa; phylum Mollusca; class Bivalvia; order Venerida; family Cyrenidae; genus Corbicula; species Corbicula japonica. The sequence goes on from JAZAYU010000130.1 coordinate 1,557,421, forward strand.
TTCTATAAAACCTGTATCACAAACCATCCGAACAAGTTTTTAAGATGATTTAAAACACTCGTCCAGCAAAACACTAAAACACTTAAAGTGAAGAAATAATTGAGTACTAGACAACTTTATTATTTCCAAAGTAACAAAACAAAATATTTTTTGGATTGTTTTGTAACATATGTGTTGATTATGTAAGTATATTTTCTAAATTTAGATCTCGATGAAAACAAAACAAATTTAATTAAATGATAATTATATGATTGCTCAACCTTTGAGGTCTGGCACATTGTTTTACTTGTCAAATTGAAGAAAAACTGCTGGTTATATAACTTGTGAAGTAGAAAAAATAACATAATATACTATGTTATAAGTTACCTATCATTCATCCTTCTGTCTGGCTACAGTTCTAAAATATCAACACTTTACAAATGATACTAATTAAGTACTTTAATAATATTATTACTTTCCTTGCCTTTCATTGCACTCAGCTGTCAAAATATAAGCGCAAGCAAAGAGGATAGAAATTAAAAAAAAAAATCAGATTAGTTGTATTTTAAATTGCAAAGCATGTGGCCAAGCCTTCCCTCCAAAAATATGGTGTCCTCAAAAAGTTCAAAAGTTCATCTAACAAAACTTGTAGGTTGGGCAATGTCCTGAAAGTTCAAAGGTTGTAGTTTGAATACATAATTGCTGATGATGGTCAGGGCCATGTAACCACAGGTGACCCAGACCCTTCTACTGCCTGGTGTTTACCTTGGTAACCTGGGATGAACTAATGTGGGGTCAATAAAAGTTCACAAATTTTAATGTATTTAGGGAACTGGTTGAATTTACTGTATTGATAATGATGGTATAAAATTAGATCCATAATAAAACAAGAACTATCTTTATACATCCATGTTATATAATGCACACCATTTAATAGAAATTGAGAAATTATTGGTTACTTATTTTATTTCAATCTCACAAATGCTAATAAATAAATTGTATTCAATGTTTGACATTGATATGCATATTATTACAACGAAATAAACAATTATTCTCCCGAGTGTGAAATCAAAGGTAAATTGTTTTCTTGAACAAGAACCTAGATTGAAAAATAATTCCAGCTGTTCACAACATTGTTCCTTTGTGAAAGTATTCGGATCCTTAGACTAAGCATTAAAACTTTACAAAAACATTGTCAGTTTTTGTAAGATACACAAATTGAACAACATCTTTTGGACTTTGTTTATTCAATTTGTTCCATACTATATTGGATTTGTGCATTATTTAGTAGAGATTTCACATAAATAAAGCATTTAATTGAATTGTTTGAGTATCTTAGAGACATAACACTCTGGAAAGTGGTTCCATGATTAAGTTATCCTGTTTTTTGAACTTGCAACAAACTTTAATATTATACAAGTGGGAGAAACTTGTTCCTAATTTGTTAAGTTCATCTTTTTTACTGACATTTTTGAACTTCTTTTCTTTTTTAACTTATTTAAACCAAAGACAGCATTTGTCACATTTGTGAATGCTGTAGACCCAATGCAGCTGGTCATGTATACCATAAAATTCCTTTTATGGGTTTTATCATGAGTAACCAATGTAGATCCAGATCATCCATCTGATGTGGATCTACCATGTTTTTTTATTCATTAGGTTTCTTTCTGGCCAAGGAGCAAATAGTGTAGATCCTGATCAGATAGCGTAAATGTGCCAAATGATCTGGATCTACATGGTTGCGTATGCGATAAAAGTGTATGGAATAAAGTGTTTTCTCCTAATATCAATATTTGGCAAAACTGGCAACTCATGTGCTTGATTTAATTATCTATAGGGAAGATTGTGTGCAGGCATTATAACCAATCAGGCATTCCCCAGACAGCCTGCTGAATTTGTTCAAGAAAAAGAAAACAAATGGCTGCACCTTCAAATGATGATTGATTAAATGAAAGGTGATATATGTGAAGAAATTTGAGTTCCTTATAAATAACATGTTTCTTTTAATTCATTTGCGTCTTGTTAATGGTAAAACATCCTATTAAAATGTCTGATGGTTGGCTTAAGTAAATTGTTGTTTGTTTTTTGCAGATTGTAATTGAATAAGAAAAAAGAGCTTGGCAGAATTGGGTGTTCAGCAATACCAGTTGGCAGATAAATGTTGTCCAGACAACAGTATCATCAGGTAAACAATCTATCAGGGTAGGAACACCAGTCTAATACAGAGTAATCAATCCTTTCTAACTAGTTACTTTTATGAGGCATTGGCTAAAATATGGAGTGGAGTGTTGGAGTGGAGTGTTGGAGTGGAGTCTGGAGTGAAGTTTGGAGTCAGATTTTGGAGCGACTTTGGAGTCGAAAATTGGAGTGAGATTTTGGAGTCAAATTTTGGAGTTGAATTTGGAGTCACCTTATAAATTTGTTGAAGTATATGATAACTTGAGCGTTAATTATTTTAACTGGTATGGAGGTTAGATTAGAGTTCTATTATCTTTGTACAGAGTCTGGAAATAATTTTGTATAGAAAACTGGCTCTTGAGACTTTGGAACTGATCTAAAACAAGTTATGTGTAGAGAACTCGAGACGAGTAAATCAGTACCACCATTCAGGAGTATCAAACTATATTTTATGTTCTGTAGTAATTTTCTTGTTTACATTTACTTGTGAATTAATGTTTAGGGGCACCTACTTGATTGTGAAATAAAATTATAATATGTGCTTGAAGGCTGTAAATTTAATAAAAGATATTTTTGGAAAACATATTAATTCCAAGACAGTGCCTTAAGATTCCACAAGAAAGCCATTTTATACATTTTTGTTTTCATAAAAAATAAAAACTTACTTTCTTGTACCAAAAATTTACAGTCTAGATCGAAATCTTAAAACGCACAAACATTCTGCAAAAATTTATTATTAATTATACTCTTTCTTTTTTCAGACAACCTAATAAAAGTAATGGAATCAACAATGACTCTTGAAATCTTGTAATAATAAATGTTTAAAATTTGACTCCAATTTTCGACTCCAATTTTTGATTCCAAAATTTGACTCCAATTTTTTACTCCAAACTCACTCCAAAATCTGACTCCAAACTGCACTCCAGACTCCACTCCAACACTCCACTCCATATTTTAGCAAATGCCCTTTTATGATGACTACCATTGTGGTTCTGCACACTGCACAAGCTCATTTAACTGCTGAAATCACAGTTGTGACATTAGTGTTTTTTGGAATGCAGGTCTATCATAAAGGTCCAATAAAGTGTTCTTTATTAAGTTAATACATTTCTGTAAAAAAAAACTCTAGGGGTGTATTACAATGTACAGTTGGTCTGTTAATTCTATATTTAGAAGAGTGTTTCATCTTACAGTTTCAAGTCAGTTAATTCAGTATTTAGAAGAGTGTTACATCATACAGTAGGTCAGTTTATTCAATATTTAGCAGTGTGTTGCATCATACAGTTTGTCAGTTTATTCAATATTTAGCAGTGTGTTACATCATACAGTTTGTCAGTTTATTCAATATTTAGCAGTGTGTTACATCTAGTGATGAGAATCGGACGGCTGAAGTGGAATCGATTAATCGGTCCGATTCTGATACCTGTCCGATCCCATTAATCGGAAAGAATCGGAATCAGACGTCTTCAATGTACTATAGTGTACATTTTGTACCAAAAGCATACATGTCTCAATACTTTCATATTATTATAGGGCAACTTTTATTATTTTAGTTTAGAAGAATAATGACACAACTGCATTTTGTACTGCATTGACCTGTTCTGTTTCTTTTCAGGTAATAAGAGCCTTCAAACTATTTTTTTCAATTTAGAAGATGTGAACATTATTATTATTTAGCTCGTCAAAAATAAAATCCGAAAATTATTCACAATTCTAACATGTGGGTGGGGTACCTTTGCAGGCCTGCCAAAACTTCTTCATTAAAAATCCGGAGATTTTGTCTGAATATGTCAATGATGATGATGACGACGACGACGACGATGATGATGATGATGATGATGATGATGATGTTGTTGTTGTTGTTTTAATGTTTTGTTTCTGCTGTTCACTATGACTGTGACTGAACAAAAATGATGATAATGATGATGATGATGATGATTTTCTGACAGTTTTCATAGTAATTATATTCTTCAAAGAATTTTATAAATGATTTTTGCCGATTTTGTTAGAAATGGTTGAAGAACATGTTTTAAAATGACTTTTGTCTATTTTTACCATTCATATTTAACTGTTAATACCTGCTTGTGACAATATTAGAATGAACATGCAATGAAAAAGATAAAGGCAGGTGAAACATCGAGGCCCTTGTTTAGTTTATGACACGCGGTTATTGTATAGTTGTGCCAGAGGCATTCAGACTGCATGTAACTGACCCCGACCTCGTTAAATTAGGTTTAATTAATCTATATTTTTTGCAATTTCATAGAAATCCGGAGATTTTGACTATAAATCCGGAGATCCGGAGAAGTAACTTAAAATCCTGAGATTCCGGATAAAATCCGGAGATTTGGCAGGCCTGCCTTTGTTGCTGTAATAAGTCTTGAAGCATATTCTACAGGTAGCTTTGGATGTGTCGAGGTTTTCCTTAACTGGCGCCAAACCCCGACACCCTGGTTTCATATAAAAACCAAAATATCGCCAAGCCTCTGATGTTGTATAACCAGGGCATTTGGAAAGTTGACTATTATTTCGATCACGGACAGGCCATGTGTTCTCCATGTTTAAGAGCAGTTATATTTATAAGAAGTAACACAAAAACGATAAAAGCGCGAAAAGATATACACTGGACTGTCGCCGTGTCGGAGACATCGGTCAATTGTCTTCAAAGTAGGTTTTACTTATTAACAGAATTAGCTACTAGAATCGATTCTCTGTAGCCAGAATCGATGTCGCCGACTTTGAAACTTCAGCGACAATTACTCGATTATCGGCGACAATCGGAACATCACTAGTTACATCATACAGTTTGTCAGTTTATTAAATTTTTAGCAGTGTGTAACATCATACAGTTTGTCAGTTAATGTAATATTTAGGGGTCAATATTCAATACTTGTATTCTAGAAGACAGTTTAACCTGTTCCACCTACTGGAAGAGTATTCCATTCATCCTGTCAGAATTATGGCAACCTGCTTATAAAAATATTGGGTTAGTCTTACATGTTTGACCCTTGCCTGACCCTAAACATAATTACTTATCCTAGGTCAAAAGGTTATTATCTATTATATGGAATAGCCACTATTGCTCACTCACATAAGCAATATAGCAATTTGTTAATTGAAAAAGGACGCCACCTAAATATCCCTTTTGAGGAGCGTACCTGTCCTCTTTGTAAATTAGATGTTGAAGATGAGATACACTTTGTTTTGAAATGTAATGAGCTGCAGACAGAAAGGAATAATATGGTTAATCTGTTGAATGACTGTGTACCATCATTTAGTTTGCTTAATGATGGAGAGAAATTGCAATTTATTTTAGGCAATTCATGTACCGACAGTGATATTTTAAAAATATGCATTTACAGCATTCATAATTTATATCAATTAAGACTGTCAAAGTTAACATAGAGTTATGTTTATAGCTTAACAAGCAAGCACTGTTACCGAATGGAAATCCTCACACTGGATTAACAAACTCCGCTTGTTGTATATTTCTCTATTTATTACTTTTGATTATATCTACATGAATATGCATTGTATGTTTGTATTGTCTTTGTACTGTTGTGGTAACAATCATGTTTGTTTGGATTTAAACCAATAAAATGATTTGATTTGATTCATAAGCAGGAGTAGTAGGATTTTGGCAAATGACAGGGGCTCTCAATTTACTGACTGTCTAAGTGGAAGCCAAGTTGACAAATGTCACACAAAGTGAATGTTGAAATAATATCCATGGTGATTTTACTCTGTAGGACAATTGGTATAGAAATTACCATACAAGCTTTTGATTTACTGAGGATTTTCATGGAATATGGTAGTTAATCTGGATGGTTTTCAGTACACTTAAACAAGGGTTGTCCCAGAAAATCATAAACATTGATTGCTATACGCCTTTCCAATAAACAGTTTCGCAGTCCTGTACGAGTTACTTCCCGTGACCAGATATCAACCCGAAACGAGGCTTCACAGGAAAGCTGAACTATCGGACTATGGCTTAAGCACATAAGGCCTAACATAATCCATTAAATTTCAGGTGTGTAATCGTCGCGCCGGTCGAAAATAAGTTACTGGTCTGTTATTCTAGTCAGACATTTTTATTTTCACTATTTGTTAGATATTTGCATTTTTAATATTGTAAGAACATGTACCATTCTTGTTGATAGTGGGCAGTATGAAACGCGATTCGGATAAACGTGAGTATTAATGTTACGAATTTCTATACAGCATTTTCATCTTTATGTATTTTATACTTAAAATTATATTTAACTGGTATGAAATTCGCAAATTGCTAAGACTGTTAATGTACTATACTCCGGAAATCGTGACATGTCAACATTCGGTTACAGTATCTGTACGTTATACTTGTACTCATCTATTACTTGAATTCATCGTACCGTTAATGTTCAACGAACAAATAATTTTGAATTTTTGAAAACGTCACGTATACTTCACAAGCAAAATTACGATACGATTGATTCTGTCTTGAAATTGAGAAGGATCAATAAGGTTATCTGATTGTTTGTTTATGTAAGAGTATGATTCATAGAATAAAATTCAAGGATTCTGATGCTGGCTTCTAATAAAGATGGAGATGCCGGCTTCAGATAATGATGGGAACATTTATATTAACATTAAGACTGCTAAGGTTTGAAATTCTGTCATTTTGGCGTAAACGCTCAATCACTTGATTGAATATTTATAAAATGTTCTGCTAAGATGAGTTTCTAATTGATGTCTTATGGTTCTACTTGTCGTATTAAGGATTAATAATTCATATAACTGCTATATCAAATACTTTTGCTACCCGATTCAGTAATTAAGGATTTCGATATACTTATTAATTGGGAGGTGGAGGTACATAAAAAAGTAAACCGATCTCAATTGGTCAGTGATATCTTCTTCTTAGTAATTGACAGGGGACCCCTTGTGCGCGACAATTTGGCATTTTTATGACATGGATAGAACACAGGCTGTTAGTTTAAGTCGTTTAAAGTAAACCTTGGCGCGAGGAATAATGACTACACTTTTAGTCAAATTAGATTTGTTGTTTTATAAACTATTCTTGATAAAAAAATTTCATTACGCTGATGTATTATTACTAATTCAACGATAAACGAGAAAATATATTTTTAAAAAGAAATTTCATGATGAAAAACGAAAGTTGTAGGTACATGTTCCCTACTACATTAATACAGTGAGCAATAATTTTTCCTGTATAGTAGTCACATGACTGAATAGGGGAGGTAACTGAAAAATTCACCGAATTATTGGAAAGGCGTATAACCTAACAATCAAATCTACCAAAATGTTAATGACAAGTGTACAAACTGAAATTTTATATTTTGCCGATGTTTTGGTTGCACCCATATATTTCTATCTAGATTTGGCAAATCCTACATGAGACTTGTTAACATGTTCTGGTTAACCCTTTACTTGATACACCTTATATCACATGGGAGACTAGTTTAGATCCAGATCAGCTGGCACAACTGTCTCATCTGATATAGATTTACAATGTTTGCCTCCTGGTCAGAAATAACCTAATGAATCTTAAAGAGAACAGTTTAAATCCTGATCAGGTTACAAATATGTGGTGTCTGATCTGGATCTAAAACTGTTCACCAATGCAATAAGAGCCTTGTCTATGTAGTAAAGTGTTAATAATCAGTTCAGCTGTTTGCAGGCTGTCATGAATATTGACAGGCATCATACCAGGCTCTCAAGCTCTTTATCAAATCTTACAACTGTCTTGTTCCCGGAAACATATTAAATCTGACAATGCCATTTTCTAACAGGTCTTCTGACAAGCTTTTTACACATAGTTAGCACTTAATGTTAGGTCTGATATGATGTTTGATTTGATGTTGACAAGCACAGTATAAAAAGCCTGAAAAATGTAGTTGAGTTTTTAAAACCAGAACAAAGAATTAAGTGAAACAGGCCTAGACTATGAATCAAACAATACAGCCATGGCAACAGGGCCTAGCCATTTAAATCCAAGCTCCACTGCTGTAACAATGCAAACACATGTGGCATACCAACCTTATGAAAATATTCAATATTGAAATATTTTCAATATTTGACAAAATTTTCAAATAAAAACTTAATTGATGGTCTGAAAAAAAAAGGAACTTTGTCACTTTTTTGTGATGCCAATCCCAGAGGGTATGGTATATATTATAGTGATTGCCTTGTCTGTCTGTACTTTCAGATGTCCTTTCATCTGTCAAAGGGATTTCAACCAAACTTGACAGAGTTGTTCATCTTAAGGCAGATTGTCCTTCTAATAAACATGGTCCTACCGGGATGGTCAAGGTCACATTTTTTTGTTGAAATATGCTATAAAACCTACTTTCTGGAGCTTTACGTAGCAACGAACAAACTAAAGTCAAACTGCACACAAAATGTTCACCCTAGTAAGATGGAGTGCCCAAGAACCATGGCCTTACATGAAAGGTCACCTCAATGTTTTTCATTGTGATTCTTTTATTTTCAAAGCAGCCTGCAGCCCTGAAATTTTGAATGAGAATTGTTTGGAGATATAATATAATAATATAATAAAAACAATAAATTATGAAAACAAAGTTTTCCTCTGTAGCAAATTAACACTAAATGTTACAAGATGGTTTAATTTAACAGTTGTTCTGAAGAATTCCATAACATTCTCTTTAAATATCTAGTATGCAATGAATAATTATGCTCTGCTTGAGAGTGCACTTTGTTTTCATTATCTCTCTTGAGATGTTAGAAATTATCTGGAAAATATCAGTGTTCCAATTACCACTTCAAACAAAAGGAAATGAATGGTCAGCTTATAAATAGAGAAAATTCAATTTCTGACAATTTATCATGCTTGCTAATTCATTGGGGAAATATAATTGAAATAATTTGCGTTATTTTCCGCAGATTTGGTCAAAGGACAATCAATTATATGACGGCTGTCTTTGCCAGATAACAATGTGGACATTACTTATGAAGCCTTCACAAGGCCTCGGTCCTCATTTCGTTGTCAACTGCATTTAATATTCTAGTGACAGTCACTAGTGGATTGAAACATGGGACATTCCTAGCACATTCCCCTTAAAATTTCCCTAGATAATTTCAGATATCAATATAAGAGAAGAAATATCATCCAGAAATACACACTATTTTATAATCATAATAGATAAGTGTACCTTTGAGAATGATCTAACCAGGGGGGAGGGTCTAGATCACTGTTTCTATAAATAGAAATCCCTTGAGATTGTACTTGGGGTCACTAGGGTCAAGGGCACCTTTACTTGAAATAGAAAGTCCTAGAGTATTCAACTTGAGACTGTTTGTGAAAGTAGGCTTTGTTGAGACCTTATATGGAATTTTACATGTGGTCACTTAAGGGCAAGGTCACAGTTTTTTAAAATAGAAATTCATTGTTATGCCTTGTAGATCTTGATTATGATTTCATGTTGTCTAACTTAAAGCAGAGCCATGGTTTTTCTTGGAAATGACCAAATTTAAACACATGTTGGTAAAATCTTCTGTTGATTTTTCGGCGTTAGCTGTCTAAGGTCACTTTTGACCTAGTTTTTCGACCAATGAAATGTTGTTAATAATACTCGTATTCTCTTATTATGCAGAGGGAAAATGAAATAAACTATTTCGATTGGTAGCTATTTACACCAGAGAGGCATCTAGCAGGGTGGAGAGGTATCTAGTGGGATTTTTATTATTATGCAGCGGAAAAATCAAATAGATTAATTCGATTGGTTGTTAGTGGGTGTTGTATTGGAGGAAAAACATATTTACGATTTAAGTAACCAGTTAAGTCAATATTGATAGTTTAAATACAATATTATATGGAATATTCTTGGGTGTCAGGTAAACACTTGCATACAATACACAGTGTAAAACGAAAGAGAAGTGTAGATATTCCTAGTTCTTACTGGTTCCTTTCTAGTTCCTTTGATACTGATTGTTAATTTCAAGTACGAAATACAAGTTTACTGTAGTGTAGTGGCTAACACTCTCGCCTCTCAAGCGGAGGCCCCGGGTTCAATACTCAGGACGGACACTTTTTTTAAAGTTAATATACTTAAAAGTTGGTAGATTTCGCTCTTGTAACAGGCTGTTATTATTTATATTTATTAAATTTCAAGGACATTTATTCATCTTGAATTCTCACTCTACACGAGGTATTTTATTGAAACTGAATATTCTGCTTCAGTATCTTTAATCGACTTGTTATCACTGTATGAAATTGTTGCAACAGCTTCAACATTTTTTTGAAAGACACTTTCAATAAATTTATGAGTTGTCATGATTCGGCCGCTTAATCTCGAAGTCATACTAAGAAGGCAGGGAGGGTTCGTCGACAGCTATAACAAATAAAATAAAATAACTAAACTGTGTCTGCTTTGCCTCTCTGTATTTCTTTCTTTCTTATATACATGTATATATAAATCTTTTCCATCAACGCCGTTTATCTTTTTTAAAGATATTTCTTGTTTATGCTCCCCGAAGAAATTCGGGGGAGCATAATAGTCCCCAGGGTTGTCCATTCATCCGTATGTCCTGCATTCATGTCTGGCCTATAACTTTTTTATTTGAAGTTGGATTTTAAATTTATTTCACAGAAATGATCACCACATGGAGACGATATGTCACGCCCAACATTTTGGTCGCTACCTTGGAGGTCAAGGTCACAAAATGACATCGTGTCTGGCCCATAACTTTGTTATTTGAAGTCAGGTTTTTTAAATTATTTCACATAAATGATCACCACATGGAGACAACTTGTTGCGCGCAAATTTTGGTCACTACCTTGAAGGTCAAGGTCACAGAATGACCTTGTAGCAACATTGTGTCTGGCCCATAACTTTGTAATTTGAAGTTGGATTTTAAAATTACTTCACAGAAATGATCACCATATTGAGTCAACGTGTTGCACGCAACAGTTGGGTCGCTATCTTGAAGGTCAAAGTCTCAGCATGACCTTGTAGCAAAATCGTGTCCAGCCCATAACTTTGTTAGTTGAATGTGGATTTTTTAGTTATTACACTGAAATGATCACCATATTGAGATGACTTGTTGTGCACAACATTTGGGTCAAGGTCAAGGACCTTGAAGCAAAATCTTGTCCTTCCCATTACTTTGTTATTTGAAGTTGGATTATGTCACAGAAATGATCACCATAATGAGACATGTTGTGCACAACATTTTGGTTGCTACCTTTAAGGTCCAGGTCACAGCATGACCTTGAAGCAAAATTGTGTCCTGTTCAAAACTCAGTTATGTTGAGTTTTATTTAAAAATTATTTCACAGAAATAATCGCCATATTGAGTCGACATGTTGCGCAACATTTTGATCGGTACCTTGAAGGTCAAAGGTCACAGCCTGACCTTGAAGCAAAATCATGTCTGGTCCATTACTAGTCTGTTACTTATAGTTGGATTTTTTAATTTGTCTGATTTTATAGCACTACACCATTTTCAAAATTCACCTCAATAGTATTACAACTTACCGTTTTTGTGTCGCCCTTTCGAAGAAATGGCAATACATAGGGATCGCTTTGTCCGTCCGTCACGAAAACTTAACGTTGGCTATAACTTTGCCATTTCTTAATATTTCTTTATCAAACTTGCAAATTATATTGCTTATGACAACACGCTCGAGATGATACCAAATTCTCAAGGTCAATGTCACATTTGATGGAGTTATGCCCCTTTTTGTACTTGGATTTTTACATGAAAACTTAACGTTGGCTAGAATTTTGTCATTTCTTAATATTTTTTCATCAAACTTTCAAATTATATTGCTTATGACAACACGCTCATCATGATGCCAAATTCTCAAAGTCAAGGTCACATTTGATGGAGTTATGCCCCTTTTTGTACTTGGATTTTTACATGAAAACTTAACGTTGGCTATAACTTTGTCATTTCTTAATATTTTTACATCAAACTTTCAAATTATATTACTTATGACAACACGCTCATGATAATGCCTAATTCTTTGATGGAGTCTGTCCGTCTGTCCGTCGGTCCATCAGGAAAACTTAACGTTGGCTATAACTTTGCCATTTCTTAATATTTCTTTATCAAACTTTCAAATTATATTGCTTATGACAACACGCTCGAGATGATGCCAGATTTTCAAGGTCAATGTCACATTTGATGGAGTTATGCCCCTTTTTGTTCTTGGATTTTTACACGAAAACTTAATATTGGCTATAACTTTGTCATTTCTTAATACTTTTACATCAAACTTAAAAATTATATTGCTTATGACAACACGCTCATGATGATGCCAAATTCTTTGATAGAGTCATGCCCCTTTTTGTACTTGCATTTTTATTCCGACATAGCACCAGAGGGCGACACAAGTGTTCAACTGAACACCCATCTAGTTATGACAAAGTACCCATACAGGAAGCATCATCGACGTTCTCTTGTTTTCAGTTGTTAGAAGGGGAGGCATCTATAACATAATATTAATAGCAATATTTAAACATTGCAATATATTTTAACATCTATTCCATGTTATGTTTTTATCAACATAGTTAATCGGTTGTGGGAAGTGAAGGCATCTGTGACACAGTTCTAGTAGATGTATTATGATGCAAATTTCTACATTATTTGATATTGCATCATAACATATAATTTGGTATTTAATATTGAAAATCAAATTATAACATGTTTAGTGGCAAAATGTTTCTTATTTTAAAAGCAATACATCTATGTGATACTTGAAATATAAAATTAGAAATTTAATATCAATTTATTGTAAAAAATACTAATTTTGTAAATTGTTTAAAAGGGAAAATTCATATTGCTCTTTCTTAATTTAAAGTAAAGTAAATTGAGAACCTGAAGCCAGACTTGATGATTAATATCTGATTAATAATTATTTTATTTCCTTTGTATTGTAAGGAACTGTCACCTGTTATCAATCTGAAGCTTTTATCACCTTTTGTTTAAATGTGCTTTAGGTCTTACTTGTTTTAATCTGTCAAAATCTCAATTGTTAAGTTGTAAATGTCAATTTTTGAAAAAAAGGTATATAAACTGAAATTTTCTAGGATAACATTAACAAATACTTTGTGAACCAAGGAACAAAAACTTTGTGAATAAATTTACTTAAACTTTGTGACTAAATTAAATAATACTTTGTGAACTGTTAAAAAGACTTTGTGAACTTTAAAATTAAAAAGGGAAATCGAGCTAAAAATCTTAAGACATTACTTTGTGAAACAAAACTTATATGTGAAAATTGTTCTTGTGGACTTATTGTTTAAAACCACAAATAAAAGCTTAGAAACCTTAAAAGACTTTGTGTAGAACAACTACTCCGTGTATAATAAAAGAAACCTGTGTAACACCAGCCGTCAAATAAGCGCTCACCGCAGAAGAAGAGAGTAACAATGCAAATGTCGTTTTACAACAAAAAACCTCTTCATAATAGATGGATATTTAAACATTGCAATAAATTTTATGATCTATGTTATGTCTCAGAGAGTAAAACAGGGCTTCATGCTTACTTTAAATAACCCAATTATTTTTTCATATTCCAAAAACATATATATTTAAGGGTTTGATTTTTGTATTTGCACCAGGCATGATTGTCTTCTGCTTTAAAGCGTATTTCCGCTTTTTGCCGCACCCAATTCCGATTTTCGATTTTATTTTCCACTTCAGATTCAATTCACCCACCGGGCTTTGCCGTGCAAGTGTCTAGCGTCACCACACGTTTTAAAGGGACCCGATTTTTACATTTACCTATGTTTCCCGAAATATAATTAGCGATATGATAGGATTAAATCAGAGCATTGGTCAATTGTAAAAAAATTGTATTCAGACTACGGTTGTACAAATAATCCATCTTGGCTGGGAAGGTTTTTGTTGAAAGAGATGTTGGAAATATAAATGTAATATAAATGTAAAGGACATCAACAAAATTTTGAAAAACATTTGGAAATGGGAGTGGCTAGAATGGAAAGTGAACGATGAGCCAGTCAGACATTTTATCCGAAAAAATAACATAAGAGGACTGGCGCAATAGGGCTCTTTAAAAAAAATGGCTGGTTTGGGTTTTTCTTTTTTTAAAAATGTACAACAAATAGTTACTTCCATTTTCCTACTTTGCAGAGGTGTCTCGTAATGCCCTTTAAAGATTTGTGAAGTTTCATCAAAATAGCACCATCCGTTAAAACAATATTCTAAAATAATGGGCAAAAAATGTCAGGAGTGTGACAAAAAAGTGTGACACTTTTTAAAATCACATTTGTTCAGACCATTATATTACAAAAATCTTGAGTAAAGACAAGTTTTAGTGTTGTTTTAGTAAAAGGTGCATTTATTAGGCATCAAATAATGATAAAATTAAGCATATTATACTTAAAGTAATCAAAATTTATGCTATTAAGTCGAGCGTGGTAGATTAGAAAACACCTCAAGAAAATCAATACTTCTTTGCTTTATAAATTTATAGTACTTTAAAGATTAATAGTACATAAGAAATGTTGTGTGTATCATTAAGTTTTATGTTTCTAGATGCAATAATTATAATATTATCACCTCTATTGAAATTATATTTGTCTGCAGCTCCTTTCAGAAAATGTCAGCTAAATTTGTCAGGAGTGTGACATTTTGCACATATTGCAATATTCTGTCAACATATCCTTTACATGAAAACAAGAGCATGTTTTTTCCTAGAAGTCTATGTCATGTTTTATTAAATTGTGACAAACAGGAATGGCCTTAGTGAAACACTTTTGAGTACACTGCACTTATGTGGTTGTCAGGAGTGTGACACACTTTTTTAAGAATATGAATTTTTTATATTTATGCGATACCACAAGTTCTAAAGCACTTAAATTTGATGCTTCAACATGTATTTAAACAGAAATACACATTTAAATAATAAGAAACAGTAATACTTGTATTTTAAGCACAAAAATTAAAATTCTTTGATTTATTTAATATTGGTCAATAAAGCTTCATAAAATTTTTATTCTGCCACATATGAGTATAACCTGATTGATTTTGATCACTGTAAAGACTGTACAAACATATGGAACAACCAGTTTGGACTTTCTATGAACTTAAATTCTTTACATGTTTTTCACTTCACTTGCCATTTTTCAAATGACAATATCTCAACAACCAGTTGACCGATTTCAAAAATCTTTTCAGTTCTGACGTATTCAGTTTCAATAAGCAAAAAATACAGAATAACATGTTTGGAATTTGTATGAACTTTAATTTTTCACTATTTTTTCACTTTTCCAGCCATTTTTTTTAAACAGCCCAATATGATCTTTTGTTAATTATGGGGGGAGGAGAGCCATGCAGGGATGTAGCTTTTAATAGAACATCAAAGTATCCCATATATCTCCTGGGGTGAACATTTGTAATTGAATGGAATTTGTCACAATGTTTAATAAATATCTAGTTATGGTCATTAGTAAGAAAAAATCTGCTTAAAAAAGAGTGAAAATGGTCTTAGAAGAGGCCCAGAATGCAGGATTTTGCACCATTTACCCCAAAGCTTCTGGGGGCCTTGAGCGGCCCCCAAACCCCTGGCCGTATTTCAGCTTTTTTCTGTTGTTCATAAAATCATGTCTGTTGCACACAGATGTGCCATCTGATCAGGATCTACACCGTTCTCACATGGGATATCCCCCATATATCTGGAATAAAAGGTTAATCATCTCAATAAATCTTAATAAATTCTGTTAAACCCTAGCTGGTGGAACTGTAAGTTTTTTCCTTTCATTTAATTTTAAACCTTTACCCCATACATATGCATTTAAAATGCGTGTGACCAGTGTAGATCCAAATATGCCAGATCTGGATCTGGCATTTGTCACATCTTGGTTAAAAAGAACTTAAAGTGAGCAGTGAAGATGTTGATCAGATGGCACAGATGTGCCAGCTGATCTGGATCTACACTGTTTGCCCTCATGATAAAGAAGTATCTATGGAGTAATTGGTTAAACACTAATTGAATTGTAAGGAATCACTTTTTGTCTTTATTTAACATTGGGCTGCCTGATCTGGATCTACACTGTTTGCCCACACAAAGGTGTATCTATGTAGTAAAGGATAATTGAGCAGGATGACTTGTGAGTGGCTATGTTGACTAGGTCAGCTCCAGATTACCTGCTGATACAGGAAAATCTCCACAAAAAGAGGCTTTTAATTGAGTTTGTATGTAAGTTTCCTGCCAATAGATGATAAAAATCAACATGAATCATTTTTGTGGTTAAAATAATAATTGCCAATTTACAGGGGAGGAACAAGTGATGATAACAGGGTTATATCCAAACATTCTGAAGAATGAAATGTGAGGAAATATGGTCAGTGCTCCAAGAATCTAGCAAAGTTGGTTAATTGGTAAGTGTTTCATTAAATTACTAGCTGCATGCTGATTCCACACTGCATTCTAAGATATTCTTTTTCAACCTTTAAAGAAATTAGTAAATGTTAAAAAATAATGTTTGTCCAATTAACTCTTGAAAAAATAAAATATTTGTAGTTTTAACATGTTTTATAAAAATTGTGACATTTTATTTTAGGATTAAATTGATAATTGATGGTTTTCATTTGGGTGTAAAGTCTGTGAACCCAAAGCCATTGTTGCAGGCAGAAAATTTCTCACCTTGGTAACATGTGAGACAACCCTTTAGAACCAGATCAACTGGCACATCTGATAAGAATCAACAGTGTTGGGTTCTTGGTGCTAAATGATCTGGATCTACACTGTTTCCCCATGAATGACACCCACGGTGTAAAGGGTTGAATGCAGAGACTCTGCCACACAGGGCTATAATTCTGCCATATGAACAGAGCCTTAGTATGGTGTTCACCTTGTCTTATCATGTAGATACTGAGAATGGGTTTGTCGCCTAACATGTAAGTTGTCCCCAATGTGCAAATTGTTAAATTACCAATGCAGGCAATCAGCCTTATTGTATACCACTACTAGTTTCCCACTGAGAAGGGCATGGCTGCATTATATTTACAGTAAGCTTTTAACCCTTTCCTTCATATATACACATTTTTAACCAGGTTTTCTTTAGAACAAGAAAAAGTAAAACAGTAACTTGCTGTTTTACAGACGGTCTATTGGTCAGAGAAAACTGAACCATTTATTCATTTTTTTCAATGACCATTTAGAATACAACCTTTTCCCCAATTCTTATGTAATAAATTTGTTTACAAAATATATAATTTAAAAACAACAGTAGGATTTAAACAGTATTAATTTTACCATATAATTGATGAAAGCGATATTATATCTTGAAGACATTCATGCTTCCTCTAGTACAGGAGACCGTGAACTTCATTTTGGAACCTTTTTTTGCATGATGGGGTAATCTTTTTAAGACGTATATTTTCTGAAATTTCTTACTCAATAGCTCATGACAAAAACATGAAACTGTGTTAATTTCTGTTAAAATAATTTAAAAAATAATTCTTTATTCACAGAGAGATTTCATATTTTTATGTAAAATATGCAATACACTATATTTTGAAAAAAATTAAGAAAAAAAAGAATAATAATAATAATAATAATAATAATAATGAAATGCATCCAACTAAGGCATTTTTTATTTATTGAACACACTCCGAGCATCTCATTCCGATCACAATCCACAATATAGTCGGTACTTGTAGCGAATAAAAGCAACACAATTAACCTTTGTATCAATTTTGCATATTCAAAAGGCGGTAATGTGAAAAATTGAAAGCCTGGAAGTTATCTGCTGCTTATTCAATTCCTTTCATTCCATAACTTTACTTATTTCAATGCTGTTAAAAAGAACAACTGAAATGCAGCTTAAATCTGATTGAGTTTGTAATATTTACATAATAACGTGACAGAAATCTAAACACTGGTGAGGAGAAAAATGCATTATAAAAACACTACAAGATGTGTACATCTTGCATTCTTTAACGTTGCATCATTTTAAGGGACTCAGAGATCAGGCCACATAAAAACTCATACAAAAACAGCTTGAAACTTTTTATAAATTTACACATACATGTATTATGAAAGATGTTTTGGGACCTATATAATTCAAAAGAAACTATAAAGTTACCACATATTTTGAAAGCGACTTGTTCGGAAAACATTTAAAGGCATCTTGCCAGAAAACACTATCTATTGCAAAATATATTAAATTTAATACGATAAATACTTCTCGGGCAAAATTCATGATAAAACATTCGTGAATAAATCAAGACTTATTTTACATGCAGAATCCTTGAACACATTACAAACTAATACTATCAAATTATATGAGATATGGACCACTATTTATTTTATGTTTTCTAGTGAATTATATAATTTTCTCTGTGAAATAAATGTAAGTGACCATTTCTTTACCAAATTTGCCAACAACGAAAAACCTCCTACCTTTGGATTATGAGCCATTCTCACATCACATGTGTAACCAATATGGACTTGGTCTAAAAGTAAGCTTCAACTAGCAGTGACTCCTCTCTCAGAAGAGGTTGCGTTGCTTATTCAT
Organism: Corbicula japonica; assembly: GCA_038501625.1. NCBI lineage: Eukaryota > Metazoa > Mollusca > Bivalvia > Venerida > Cyrenidae > Corbicula > Corbicula japonica. The sequence goes on from JAZAYU010000130.1 coordinate 1,576,089, forward strand.
TTTATTTGTAGGCCAGACAACAAAATGCACTTGCTATCTTATATGTTCCCATATGCACAGCAACAGCCAACACTGTCCATATAAAAACGTAAAAAACAGCTATTTGTCAACACTTTATTTAGTGAGTCTTGATTAATTTCCATATTTCAATATGATCTTGGTCTACAAAAAGATTCACTTAATCAATTCTTCCAAACTGAATACCAGTCATTCAATACCGAAATGAATCTTAAATCCACCATTTAGTCACAGAGTTTAATATTAGTTATTTCAAATCGGTAGTACTGAATACCGAAATACACTACTTTACCGAAAGATACCGAAATAGACTTTGATTACCAAAATACACTTAATAAATGATAATTAAAGCATTATTTGTTGTTTAAATAAGATAATATGTTATGATATTAGTATATATGAAATAAATGCCCAAGATTTATTTAAATTCGTTGTTTTAATTACCAATTATTACGTGTATTTCGGTATTCAAAAGTGTATTTCGGTATCTTTCGGTAAAAAGTGTTTTTCGGTATTTAGTGTTACCCCCTTTCAAATCATGTAAATATCCGGTATCGATTTTTCAGTATCCTAAGATAACAATTTAAAACAACGAATCATGGAACGGAAAGATACATGGGCAACTGTGCTTCTTCTCAGTAGGAATAAATGCCGATCGAATAACTAACTTTTGATTATCACAAGAAGGTCAGCAGTCGCTAACAGTGTTCACTCGTTTTCTACAACACGCTGCAATGTCTGATGACCTACTTTTTTCCGCTGTACGGGACATGCTAATTCATTTATGTTTCATACTTCGTAATGATAAAATTGTTAAACACAAATCTGTATGCAACTTCTTTTAAATCATGAAGTTAACGATGAAGAGTTTTAGATTCCTGTAATCAAATTATTTAGTTCTTATGGCGACCCACATTGGCGTTACTTCACATTGCGCATGCGCTATATTAAGCATGCGTATCTATCCTGGACACAAAACAAAAAGACTGTTAATATATATCCAAACTAAGTAGCATTAATATATTCACGCTACTTAATACCATCTTGAAAAATCCTGGTTATTAGATTGGGGTATGTCGTTGGGCGGGCGGGCGTCAACATTTGGTTAAGTTTTTTGTTAAAGTTGTCTTTTTCTCAGTAACTGTTCAAGGTAGAGCTTTGAAACTTAACATAGTTGTCTGACATCACAATACTTATTACCAGGACAAGTTTCATAACCCCTGACTGTATTTTGCCAAAGTTATGCCCCTTTTTCACTTAAAATTTTGGTTAAGTTTTTTGTTAAAGTTGTCGTTTTCTCAGTAACTGTTCAAGGTACAGCTTTGAAACTTAACAATGTCATAGTTGTCTGACATCACAATACTAATTATCAGGACAAGTTTCATAACCCCTGTCTGTATTTTGCCAAAGTTTTGCCCCTTTTTCACTTAGAATTTTGGTTAAGTTTTTTGTTAAAGTTGTCTTTTTCTCAGTAACTGTTCAATGTACAGCTTTGAAACTTAACATAGTTGTCGGACATCACAATATCAATAATCATGGCAAGTTTCATAACCTCTGCCTGTATTTTGCCAGTTATGACGCTTTTTCACTTAGAATTTTTAATTTTTTTTGGCGCCCAACTTGGTATTTGGATTTCTTATATCAAGAGGCAGCTTGGGATTACCACCCAGGTGTCTGGTTAAGGTCAAGGTCACTGTTGCTAAAAATAGAAATTCAGTTTCTGCTCAATAACTTGAGTTTACTTTGGCCTATTTACGCCAAAGTTTGGTGCGCGGTAGCTTATGTCAAGATGCTACTCTGGATTGCTACCTGGTGTCTGTGATAAAGGTCAAGATCACAGTTCCAAAAATAGAAATTCAGGTTCCGCATAATTATTTGAGTAAGCTGTGACCTATTAACACCAAACTTGGTATGTGGGTAGCTTATATCAAGACACAACTTGAGATTGCTACCTTGATGTCTGTGATCAAGGTCAAGGTCACTATTGCTTAAAAAAGAAATTCAGTTTCTGCTCAATGACTTGAGTTTGCTTTGACCTATTGACACCAAACTTAGTGTATGGGGAGCTTATATGGGATGCTACTTGGAATTGCTTTGCATGTGTCTTTGATCAAGATCAAGGTCACTGTTGCTTAAAATAGAAAATCAGTTTCCATGTAATAACTTCAGTTTTCTTTGACCTATTGACACCAAACTTGGTGTGTGGATAGCTTATACCAAGACACAACTAGGAATTGCTCCTCAGATCTCTTTGATCAAGGTCATGGTCATGGAAATTCAATTTCTGCGTAATAACTTGAGTTAGCTGCGATCTATTGATATCAAATACAAGTTTTAAATGAAAACCTGGTTTTCGGCGCATGGCGACGTTTTTTCTTGTTACGCATGTGCAACCAGAGTAGATCCAGATTAGCCAGCACATCCGTGCCCTCTGATTAGGATCTGCACTGTTGGCTTTTCTGTCAGAAATACCTTAATAAATCAATGGGTTTTAAAATTTTGAATTTTACATTATGGGCGTCCAACAAGAAATCAGTGTCATATTTTGGGAGCTCAAAATTTCTGCACGTTCTAATACATTAAGTCGTCAGGTCGTGGAAAGGATATATAGATTAAATATATCCTTTGATTTAATCTGTTACATTCCAATGTTTTCAATTTTTCCTGACAAAATCTGGCTTGAGTAAGTTTTGCACATGTACTATATCTTGCCATAGAGCTAGTTTTTATGGTGATATGGTAGAGTGCTGGCCTAGCATGCAAGGGCTCCTATGTTTAATCCTTGGGTCATGCATGGTTTTCATTAAATGGAGTACTTAGTTCCGTAAAATCTTTGAAACTACTTAAGCTGTCAACTTGAAACAAGGAATATATATTCACCATCAACATCTACATGATTAACAACAAGACCCATTAATATCTTATACATTTTTAGCTCACCTGAGCACTTGTGCTCATGGTGAGCTTGTAGGATCGCCCTGTGTCCGTCGTGCGTCGTCCGTCGTGCGTCGTCAATTTTTGCTTTAAACAACATCTCCTCTTAAACCCCTGGGCCAAAGTTGATGAAACTTGCCACGGATGTTCCTTGCATGAAGCTCTTCCAAAGTTGTTCAAAGAAATCAATTCCATGCAGAACTCTGGTTGCCATGGCAACCGAAAGGAAAAACTTTAAAAATCTTCTTGTCTGAACCACAAGGCCTAGAGCTTAGATATTTGGCATTTAGCATCCTCTAGTGGAACTCTACAAAGATTGTTCAAATTATTTCCCTGGGGTCAAAATTGGCCCCGCCCCAGGGGTCACTTCATTTTATAAAGACTTATATAGGAAAAACTTTTAAAATCTTCTTGTCTGAAACCACGAGGCCTAGAGCTTAGATATTTGGCATTTAGCATCCTCTAGTGGAACTCTACAAAGATTGTTCAAATTATTTCCCTGGGGTCAAAATTGGCCCCGCCCCAGGGGTCATTTCATTTTATATAGACTTATATAGGAAAAACTTTAAAAATCTTTTTGTCTGAAACCACAAGGCCTAGAGCTTAGATATTTGGCATTTAGCACCCTCTAGTGGAACTCTACAAAGATTGTTCAAATTATTTCCCTGGGGTCAAAATTGGCCCCGCCCCAGGGGTCACTTCATTTTATATAGACTTATATAGGAAAAACTTTAAAAATCTTCTTGTCTGAAACCACAAGGCCTAGAGCTTAGATATTTGGCATTTAGCATCCTCTAGTGGAACTCTACAAAGATTGTTCAAATTATTTCCCTGGGGTCAAAATTGGCCCCGCCCCAGGGGTCACTTCATTTTATATAGACTTATATAGGAAAAACTTTAAAAATCTTTTTGTCTGAAACCACAAGGCCTAGAGCTTAGATATTTGGCATTTAGCATCCTTCAGTGGTACTCTACACAGATTGTTCAAATTATTTCCCTGGGGTCAAAATTGGCCCCCTTCCAGGTGTCACTTCATTTTATATAGACTTATATAGGAAAAACTTTAAAAATCTTCTTATCTGAAACCACAAGGCCTAGAGCTTAGATATTTGGCATTTAGCACCCTCTAGTGGAACTCTACAAAGATTGTTCAAATTATTTCCCTGGGGTCAAAATTGGCCCTGCCCCAGGGGTCACTTCATTTTACATAGACTTATATAGGAAATCTTTAAAAAGCTTCTTCTCACAAACCACAATGCGTACAGCTTAGATATTTTGTAAGTAGCATTGTCTAATGGATGTCTACTAAATTTGTTCAAATTATGTCCCCTGGGCCAAAATCTGCCACGCCCTAGGGTTCTCTTGGTTTACATACAGTTATATAGGAAAAACATGGAAAATCATTTTTCTCCGAAACTAATAGGACTAGACCAGGGATTCTAAAATTTCAAATTCCCAATTGGACATTCGCGCCAAAATTGACTATACCCGACTTCCGGTTCGCATGAACAGCGACTTCCGGTCCGCACGAACTGCGACTTCCGGTCCCCGTGTTCAGTGCATTTAACTCTCCCGACCCCCAGTTCATTCCTCCCTTACCGCATTAAATCTCGTCGGTGATAGCCTACAACCTTCTAACAGATTAATTTCATGATTTTCGGGTTGTAGACGGAAAAATTCTTTGATCGATTTATTAGAGCGGAACGCGACGTTTGAAGTTTACGGCGTCTTTGTTCTAATACACCAGCATCCCATGCATTGAACATGTGTCGTAACAGTTCAAAATAGTAATCTACAGCAGTGTTCATAGCGATTGTGAAGTGGATTTTTAGTTCATTGAACATGTATTAACTCTCGGAATTACGGGAGGCAAGTATTCGCTTTACGTAAATATACGTTGATTATGTCATGAATTAGTAATTCTTGAATCTACAAGAACTTACACCAGTCTGTGTATGCAACATTTATTTCCGAGTCGGAAATAAATGTTGCGTACGTAGATTTTTGTAAATTTAAAATTCATTTGAATCGTTATGGCCCTTAGTAAGCAAGCCGGTTAATCGATTAATTTTCACATTAAGTATCTATTCATTTGAGCCTTTCAACGTTGCTGTGAATGGCAATCAATTTAACTAAAATCCGCATTGTAGAAGTTCTCTTTAATTTGCGAAACATCATTTTTAAACGTACTTTATTTAATTCGATCGGCGGTCATTCAGAATTACACACATAGGACTTCTTTCAATAAAATTTTAACTGTTTTTTTTGTATACGTTAATTAATTATATCACGGGTATTGCCACTTTTAATTCTGACATCAAAGAGCCTGTCTAGCGCAGTTCATTTGCAAATTGAACAAGCCCGCCCGTTGTTAAAATGAGACCGACCACATCCCGTTTCATCTATGCCGCAGGCTATTCACGGGACGTGTAGTCGTGGTAGTCATGGTAGCAGAGTTGTAAATTTGATAACTGACAGGTTAATAGCTGATTAAGCTGTGAAAAATGTACATATTGGTAATTTTTGTAACAATTTATGGGCCACTATTCATGACCGATTTTTTTTACCAATTTTGAAATTTCAATCGGACATTCTTACCGAAAATCGGTCAATGACCGGCCTGCCGACGATTTTAGAATCCCTGGACTAGACCTTAGATATTTGGTGTTGAGTATTTTGAAGAGATCCTTTACCAACATTGTTTAAATGTTGTCCCTGGGGTCAAAATTGGCCCTGTCCTGGGGGCCCTAAATATGTAAAAAAGGAAAACTTTAAAAATCTTCCTACTGGAAAATTCAATGCCTTAAGCTTACATATTTGGTATGTAGCATTGTCTAGTGGATGTCTACCAAGTTTGTTCAAATTATGTCCCCTGGGCCGAAATTGGCGACACCCCAGGGTTTTCTTAGTTTACATTGATTTATATAGGAAAGCATGAAAAATCATTTTTATCCAAAACTAATAGGACTAGACCTTAGATATTTGGTGTTGAGTATTGTGAAGAGACCCTTTACCAACATTGTTTAAATGTTGGCCCTGGGGTCAATATTGGCCCCGCCCCAGGGGCCCTTAATATGTAAAAAGGCAATTTTTAAAAATCTTCTTACTGGAAACCTCAATGCCTTAAGCTAAGATATTTGGTATGTAGCATTGTCTAGTGGATACTTACCAAGTTTGTTCAAATTATGGCCCCTGGGCCAAAATTGGCCACGCCCCAGGGTTCTCTTAGTTTACATTGATTTATATAGGAAAAACATAAATAATCATTTTTCTCTGAAACTAATGAGACTAGACCTTAGATATTTCGATTTGAGTATTGTGAAGAGAACCTTTACCAGCATTATTTAAATGTAGGCCCTTGGGTAAAGCTGAGAGTACTTTTGTACTCAGGTGAGCAATATAGGGCCATCATGGCCCTCTTGTTTTAATTAATGCCCCTTTTCACTTTTTGTGTTAACTAAAATATGCCCTTTCGTTCATAACTTTGGAACTTCTTGATATTAATTTGAAAAAAAAATCTACATGATTACCAACAAGACACATAACTCCTACAAAACTTGTCAAGTTATGCCCCTTTTCCACTTAAAGTTTGCATTATTCAAAATAAGCACTTGCTTCATAACTTGGAAACTACTCAACTTTAAACTTGGAATAATATTTTATATTTACTGTTATAATCTACATCATTACCAGTATGACCCATGACTCTACAAACTTTTTAAGCATTTAAGTTATTTCCCTTTTTAACTTAGACTATTTGTTAAAGCTTTCTTGTAGTTGCCTGTATTTTTTAAAATTACTCAAGTGATAATATGCAACTTATGATAAATGTTCAACACCATGTCCTCCTTCATTGCCAACAAGTTCTATAAATATTCAAAAAATATTTTTCAGTTATTCCCCTTTTTTAGCTCACCTGAGCAAGAAGTGCTCATGGTGAGCTTTTGTGATTGCCTGATGTCCGTCTTCCGTCGTCCGTGCGTCCGTCCGTCGTCAACTTTTTCTTCAAACGACTTCTTCTCTGAAACAGCTTGGCCAATTTTGACGAAACTTGCCACAGATGTTCCTTGCATGAAGCTCTTCCAAAGTTGTTCAAAGAAATCAATTCCATGCAGAACTCTGGTTGCCATGGCAACCGAAAGGAAAAACTTTAAAAATCTTCTTGTCTGAAACCACAAGGCCTAGAGCTTAGATATTTGGCATTTAGCATCCTCTAATGGAACTCTACAAAGTTTGTTCAAATGATTTCCCTGGGGTCAAAATTTGCCCCGCCCCAGGGGTCACTTCATTTTACATAGACTTATATAGGAAAAACTTTAAAAATCTTCTTGTCTGTAACCACAAGGCCTAGAGCTTAGATATTTGGCATTTAGCATCCTCTAGTTGAACTCTACAAAGTTTGTTCAAATTATTTCCCTGGGGTCAAAATTGGCCCCGCCCCAGGGGTCACTTCATTTTACATAGACTTATAAAGGCAAAACTTTAAAAATCTTCTTGTCTGAAACCACAAGGCCTAGAGCTTAGATATTTGGCATTTAGCATCCTCTAGTGGAACTCTACAAAGATTGTTCAAATTATTCCCCTGGGGTCAAAATTGGCCCCGCCCCAGGGGTCACTTCATTTTGCATAGACTTATATAGGAAAAACTTTAAAAATCTTCTTGTCTGAAACCACAAGGCCTAGAGCTTAGATATTTGGCATTTAGCATCCTCTAGTGGAACTCTACAAAGATTGTTCAAATTATTCCCCAGGGGTCTAAATTGGCCCTTCCCCAGGGGTCACTTCATTTTATAAAGACTTGTATAGGAAAAACTTTAAAATCTTCTTGTCTGAAACCACAAGGCCTAGAGTTTAGATATTTGGCATTTAGCACCCTCTAGTGGAACTCTACAATGTTTTTTCCCTGGGGTCAAAATTGGCCCCGCCCCAGGGGTCACTTCATTTTACATAGACTTATATAGGTAAAACTTTAAAAATCTTCTTGTCTGATACCACAAGGCCTAGAGCTTAGATATTTGGCATTTAGCATCCTCTAGTGGAACTCTACAAAGATTGTTCAAATTATTTCCCTGGGGTCAAAATTGGCCCCGCCCCAGGGGTCACTTCATTTTATAAAGACTTGTATAGGAAAAACTTTAAAAATCTTCTTGTCTGAAACCACAAGGCCTACGGCTTAGATATTTGGCATTTAGCATCCTCTAGTGGAACTCTACAAAGATTGTTCAAATTATTTCCCTGGGGTCAAAATTGGCCCCACCCCAGGGGTCACTTCATTTTGCATAGACTTATATAGGAAAAACTTTAAAAATCTTCTTGTCTGAAACCACAAGGCCTAGAGCTTAGATATTTGGCATTTAGCACTCTCTAGTGGAACTCTACAAAGATTGTTCAAATGATTTCCCTGGGGTCAAAATTTGCCCCGCCCCAGGGGTCACTTCATTTTATAAAGACTTGTATAGGCAAAACTTTTAAAATCTTCTTGTCTGAAACCACAAGGCCTAGAGCTTAGATATTTGGCATTTAGCATCCTCTATTGGAACTCTACAAAGATTGTTCAAATTATTTCCCTGGGGTCAAAATTGGCCCCGCCCCAGCGGTCACTTCATTTTACATAGACTTGTATAGGCAAAACTTTAAAAATCTTCTTGTCTGAAACCACAAGCAGAGAGTACTTTTGTACTCAGGTGAGCGATATAGGGCCATCATGGCCCTCTTGTTGATTAAAAATATATATATGGTAAAGTAAGTTATTGACTGCAGGTAAGTCTTAACATAAATTACATCAAACAGTAATTATTTCAAAATTACATTTATTTCAATTGAATGGAATAGTTGAGCATGCTGTCTCCTCTGATAACTTATGTGCCGAAGGTTATAAAACTGAGCATGGAAACCAGTCTCAAATCTCAAGCATCTGATTGGCTGAAATGGTGACCAGTCGCCATTTCAGCCAATCAGATGCTTGAGATTTGAGGCTGGTTTCCATGCTCAGCTTTATAATCTTCAGCCCTGTTCAGAACCCTTGTTACAATTGGTACCCAAGGGGGGCAGTAAAAGTTACCAGGGTTGGCTATCAGCCTGAAATAACATAACAAATACACATTTCTCTCTGGTATTAGAAGACTAATGTCCAAATCAATAGTGCACCAAGCATCTATTTATCACACAATTGTTATTATTGTTGTTCATGTCTGAAGTATAGCATTTCATAAGCCTTAAAGTGGGATAAGAGCTTTCATAAGATAGGAATCCCTGAGGTGCTGATTTCATTAAACATATTTTATTGCATTAAATAGCCTAGAATGTACAAGCATAATTATGTGGATATAAACAAATACTGTGTTATAGCCATACTGGGGGGAGTTATAAAGACATCAGCAGATGGCATTTTCTTTCTCATTATAATATTTTCAATTCCATGCAAATAAAAAATTATATAAGCGAAAAAATACAAGTTAATCAATGAAATGTTGATAAATTGAGAAATATTGAGAATAAAAAAAATTATTCCATTTCCAGGCTTATAATCTTAATTTCAACATGTGATACTTGTAGCGTTGCTTAGAGTGTTTTCCCACAAATTTTAAAGATAACTTGAATTATGAAACACTTCAACAAATTTGTTATTGGCTCACAGATAGTTTATTTTAATATAAGAATATGTATATTGGTTTCATACATTGAATAAATGCAATATCTCTTAACTGATTTATTAATGTTTGGAATATTGAGAATATATGATTACCACCATTGATTTTTCGATTTCCTTCAACTGTCATCATTGTTAATGTATGTTAGATTTTTCTTGTTTCCTTATAAGAACAGTCATTTTCTGTCATTGGTTAAATGATTATTTTATCTAATCTGATTTAATGGAGATGAAAATAGTCATGAGGTGTGTTCCAAGCTTGGATTTATTTGTTTAGCTGATGTCATGTGTATCTGTGGAGAAGATGTGTAAGCGGCCTTAAAAGCTCAGTTGTGAGAGCTCTCGCTCATGCCCTGAAACCGAGGGGTCCCAGGTTCGAGTCCCGGTCTGGCTGCACATTCTTTTTCACTCTGTGACATTTGGCGCCCCAACGTGGGACCATGATAGCTAGCAGGGGTGGCAACTAGTCTGTAATAGCAAATTTAAATACACATTACTCTCTGGAATTTGATTTTTCAAATTTGAGGGTGTGTGTCACGATTTAGATCTAGTCACTATCTGGGCGAAGGTGTGTAAGCGGCCCAGATAGCACAGTTGGGAGAGCACTGGCTGTGTGAGTGAGGGGTCCCACGTTCGAGTCCCAGTCTGGCTGTACATTCTTTCTCAGCCTGTGACAATGAGCTAAAATCATCCATTTCTTGATTTATTGGAAAGAGTTCACAATTTACCAAATTACATGGTGCAAACGGGTATGAACTTTCTTATTTAAAAAAATCCCATAAAATTCTGATTTGAATAAATATTTCCTGCGGCATAACAATAATTGCGATATGAGTCAGTACAAGCTTTGTTTGACCATTAGGACATTCACCTACCCTGAATGTATGTTATTCAGTGCATAAAATTTCTTTTAAATAGTATTATAGTGTGACCACCCTTGTGTGTTTTGTTAAAAGAAATTAGCTAAGGTAAAAGAGCCTTATACAAACTATGTATATCATTATAATGGTTTAATTGAAACACTCAAGAAGCCAACTTCCAATCTTCCAATTAAAGATCAGAGTTTTGCAATTAAGAAGTATTATATAAATGTACTACAACATTCCCTAACTCATAATTTCCCTCTATTACTGCTATGGGTCATTATTGGTTATCTTATATCTGTGTTTATAATTGCTGATCAAGATAAGCTCTATAGATAATTACTATCATAACCAGAAGTACTTAATATGATGACAGCTTATACCGAACTTGGAAGTTCCCTGACCTAGTGTTAAAAGTCAAGAGATTTCTGCTTAAATGTGAAAAAGTCATAATGTCATAAGTTCATGTATTGGAACTTTCCAGCAAAGGTCATATTTCTAGCCGCCCAAGAGTCATTAGCTCTGCTAACAGCTAGGCAGTGGTTGCATGCCTAGCAAGCCAGAAGCCATGCGCCCACTAGATTTCCTGAACAAGTTAAATAATTTCTGTAAAAAACAAAAGTGGATGTCAGGTTCTTTGGTCACATGTCTCAAAGTAAAGATATTTTAAATACTTGGACAAAGTCGAGTTATAGAAATCTATACTGGAGAATGTGCTGTGTGTAAGCAATGCTAAGTCAATATAATAAACAATATCAATAAAGTAAGTTCTAACAAAATGTTTGATCTGATGTTGGCCCACAATCACTGTATCCATGCTATAGTGGTTTTCCCCAATAACTATTTTTAGAAACAGTCAATACAGGATGCATGAATCATAAATGTCCGAAACATGATATGAAGATTGTGATTACAGTGGAAATCAATGCAATACCACATAAACAACACCTATCTTCAGTAAAATATGCCTTACACTGGTGTCAACTCACTCCGTGGTTTGTAACACTGTCTATACATGAATACAAAAAAACATATTGGAATGCTTCGACAATAACGGTAATAATTATTTAATTTTGTAGGCAACGATTTGATTAGTTTGGAAGGTTGTTGATAAAAAATGTATAGTGACTCGTCATCAGATCCTGATACTATAGTGGTTTTCAGGAGTGACTCGTCATCAGATCCTGATAGCATAGTGGTTTTCAGGAGATAGTGACTAGTCATCAGATCCTGATACTATACTGGTTTTCAGGAGTGACTCGTCATCAGATCCTGATAGCATAGTCGTTTTCAGGAGTGACTAGTCATCAGATCCTGATAGCGTAGTGGTTTTCAGGAGATAGTGACTCGTCATCAGATCCTGATACTATAGTGGTTTTCAGGAGTGACTCGTCATCAGATCCTGATAGCATAGTGGTTTTCAGGAGATAGTGACTAGTCATCAGATCCTGATAGCATAGTGGTTTTCAGGAGTGGCTCGTCATCAGATCCTGATAGCATAGTGGTTTTCAGGAGATAGTGACTAGTCATCAGATCCTGATAGCATAGTGGTTTTCAGGAGATAGTGACTCGTCATCAGATCCTGATAGCATAGCGGTTTTCAGGAGTGACTAGTCATCAGATCCTGATAGCATAGTGGTTTTCAGGAGATAGTGACTCGTCATCAGATCCTGATACTATAGTGGTTTTCAGGAGTGACTCGTCATCAGATCCTGATAGCATAGTGGTTTTCAGGAGATAGTGACTAGTCATCAGATCCTGATACTATAGTGGTTTTCAGGAGTGACTCGTCATCAGATACTGATAGCATAGTGGTTTTCAGGAGATAGTGACTAGTCATCAGATCCTGATAGCATAGTGGTTTTCAGGAGATAGTGACTTGTCATCAGATCCTGATAGCATAGTGGTTTTCAGGAGTGACTCGTCATCAGATAGCATAGTGGTTTTCAGGAGTGACTCATCATCAGGTCCTGATAGCATAGTGGTTTTCAGGAGTGACTAGTCATCAGATCCTGATAGCATAGTGGTTTTCAGGAGTGACTCGTCATCAGATAGCATAGTGGTTTTCAGGAGTGACTCGTCATCAGATCCTGATAGCATAGTGGTTTTCAGGAGATAGTGACTAGTCATCAGATCCTGATAGCATAGTGTTTTTCAGGAGATAGTGACTCGTCATCAGATTCTGATAGCATAGTGGTTTTCAGGGGATAGTGACTAGTCATCAGATCCTGATAGCATAGTGGTTTTCAGGAGTGACTAGTCATAAGATCCTGATAGCATAGTGGTTTTCAGGAGTGACTAGTCATCAGATCCTGATAGCATAGTGGTTTTCAGGAGATAGTGACTAGTCATCAGATCCTGATAGCATAGTGGTTTTCAGGAGATAGTGACTAGTCATCAGATCTTGATAGCATAGTGGTTTTCAGGAGTGACTAGTCATCAGATCCTGATAGCATAGTGGTTTTCAGGAGATGATTTTAATCAGATTTCTTAAACAAGATGGGTTTCGTATTTTCACTACAGGATGACTGATCTCCAGATGTCCTAGAAAAGTTACAGATCACACAAATGAATAACCTAATGGATAAGAGTAAGTAGCCAATAAAATAATACCAGGTTGTATAACATATGATTTTGTAATATCAGAAAATAATGTGATGGCTGTTTTACATTGACAACACAGGTTTCCATGTGATAAAATTAAGTACCAGATGCAAGCTGAAGTGTGAGGAGTGGTTGACTGAGAGAAATCACATTTATACCCCAAGGTGTCATATGATAAAAACAAGTTGTCACCTTAATGCAAAAACCTGTTTAAGTACCATTGAAATAAGAAGAAGTTATACTGATTTTGCATTAAGTTGACAAATTGGTAAATGTTGTAGAGCACCAAGCTGGTTGTATTTGTGGGATGGATTAGTCTAACATGTTAATAGATACCAATTGTTCAATTGACTATCTTGTAAAAAGAGGTTCATGTTTTGTATTAATTATTTTAGCATTTATATTCATTGAGTTAACCCTTTCCTTCATAGAAACACGTTTATTGCAAGGGGGAACAGTTTAGATTCAGATCAGCCAGCACATTCGTGCTGTCTGATCAGGATCTTAACTGTTCACTTTATGATTCATTAGGTTATTTCTCACCAAAATGTGACCATTGCAGATCCTGATCAAATGGCACAGATGTGCCGGCTGTTGTGGATCTACACTGGATGCATGTGCGTAAAAATGTGTATATATAGAGGAAAGGGTTAAAGACAATTGCAGTAGTTTCTGTTATGTCTAATAAGGATCTGCACTGTTGGCTTTTTGATTTATTATGTTATTATGTGTTATTATTATTATTTATATCTCACAAAAATGCAGATCCTGATCAGACGGCACGGATGTGCCAATTAAAGTCTTGATCTACACTAGTCACACATGCCATTAAATGAGTACATGTATATATAGAGTAAAGGGATAAAACTGTGCAGTTTCAACACTCTGTTGCCATCTGATGATTGTTTGGACCCTGATGACCGTGAAGCCAGAATCTAGATCCGTTACTTTGAACAAGTCAATTTATCAATCTGATTGAAATAAAATTATTGAAAGCTTAGTTGTGAATAAGCAAAGTGATGCAGTCATCACAAATAATTTATTGCTAACCTGGTACTTACAATATTCTCCAAGGGTAGTATATTAATTACTTGAATATTTAGTTAATAGAATTGATGGTTTGTCTGTCTTTTCTTCTACATAGCAGCTCTAATTTTGGCTTTACTCCATGTTTGCACTCATTGTTTCTCGAATCGAAATTAATCTAAAAGCAAACAGTGTAGATGTTCCAGCTGATCTGGATCTGCACTGGTCGCACATGCAATAAAACCTGTATATGGAGTAAAGTGTTAGGAATCTTAATTCATTTCAGAGCTGAATATGGTTTAATCTACTTAATCCTTTCCATCATAAATATGCATTTTTACGCATGTGCAACCAGTGTAGATCCAGATCAGCCGGCACATCAGTGCTGTCTCATCAGGATCTGCACTGGTCGCATTTTGGTCACAAATAACCTGATCAGATGGCTTGGTAAGCCGGCTGATCTGGATCTACACTGTTCGCCCATGCAATAAAGGTGTGTCTATGGAGGAAAGTGTTAAAGTTTCTGTATGTGATGGTATATTTGAAGAGGAATAATCTATTTCAGTAACAGATTAAGGCCGGGATACAGGTTGCCAGTTTTCTGGAGAGCAGTAGCAGCAGGTGTAGAATGATAGAGTTCCTGCCAAGATAAGCAGCTTGATTGGTCAGTGTTTATGTATAACCCCACATGTAAGCTTCTTACATTCCTCAAACCATTTTATCTCAGGCTCTGTTTGATACATTCCATTTCATATGGTTACAATATGCTTGGCTAGCATTTTCTGGTGTTAGCAGTTCAAATAAAAGGTCCGTTCACCCCATTATGTGTTGTCACATTTAATTTCTTAGGGTCTTTGTCCTTAACTCTTGACTCTACATATACAGGTTTTATTTTGTGTGCATACAGCTTAGATCCAGATCAGTCGGCCTATCCGTGTTATCTGATAGGATCTACACAGTTTGCTTCTTGGTCAGAAATAACCTAACTAATAAAATGTGAACTTTGTTAATTCTGATCAGATGACACAGATGTGCCAGATGATCTGGATCTACACTGTTGGCCCATGGATCTTCAGATTTTGCTACTTTATTGTAAATAACCTTATGAAACTAAAATCAAACAGTGTAGATCCAGATCAGATGACATAGATTTCTTCTCATTAATGACTGTAGAAGGGTTATGTAAAGATAATGCAGATTGAATGATAAGTTTATTATACTAGAAAAACATGTATAAATTTAGATTGAACTATTATGCAGACCACACTAGCTGTTACTTCTCATCATTTCCCCAACAATATTCTTTGCAAAGTAGGTGATAAGTACTTCAAAAGATAGCAGGGGACAATTTTAATTTTATCAGATAATTGAATTAACAATTTTCACATTTTGGCTTCAGGTGACATAAGCTTCTAGTTGAGGATATTGGTTAAAGAAATAAACGTTAGAAAGTTGGTTATTTTATCAAGATAAAAATTTGAGAATTCTTATGGAGATAATATGAAAAAATTGTTCATAATTGCTCTCATTTGAGGACCCTAATAAATTATGATACCTCAATTTATTTCCATGTTGTATAATTATATTCAGATACTGCTTACAGTTTTGGCAGTTTGAATTATTGTTGTATTATACTGGAAAAGTATCCATGAAAATTAAGATGCATGAGCTATTATGCAGACTTCCATTAACCATTTAGTGCCTATAATAGGCTTTAATTGTGCAGGCAAACAGTTTAGATCCTGATCAGCTGAAACATTTTAGCAGTCTGATCAGGATCTTAACTGTTCGCCTTTTTATTCATTTGGTTATTTCTGACCAAGATGCAACTAGTGCAGATCCAGATTAGATGTGCCAGCTGATCTGGATCTACACTGGGTGCACATGTATATATGGAGGAAAGTGTTAGGTCCACACTTGCTGTTACTTCTCATCCCCATACTTGACATAGCAAGCTCAGGTAAATATATCACAGCTGTAGTACACATTGTGTGGTAAAACTGCCTTTAGGCCAATATTACATAAGAGAAGGTCACACACTGGTCAGTTTAGGCCAACTGACCCACAAGCAAGAGTATTACACTGTCCGATTATTAACCAATGTAAGAGGCTCTTAAGGGGTTTTTATCTATTTAGCAAACATTTCTGTTGATATATATTGCACCCCGTAAGCAGGGGCATAGGCAACTTTTGGATGGGGCGGCAGAAATTATATAGTGAAGATATATATTGCCCTTTATTTAAGATATATATTAAGAAAGTTATCTTTATATTTAGTCTTATTTTGCTCTTAATTATTTTTTCTATGTAATGAATAGTGGAATATTCCATTTGATTGGACATTTATATTAAGTTTAATGTATATACACATACGGAGCTGTAATCATTTTTTGGGGTATAAAAAAGAAAAAAGTTATTTATGAACATGATGGTTTAACAGTCTTATGTAATTGTTTAATATAGTTATTATAACTGGTCAGTGTCGGTCATCTTTACATACATGTGATAATCACCTACTGGTATACCGGAATTTGTTTCTCCCTATCAGGAATTTTACCGTCAAAACTGGAAATTTCACAAAAACTAAGTGAAATGACAATTCATTAGAGACTATAAGAAAAGTAACTTTAAAAGAGTTTATAATTTAATTTTACAATTTAGGGAATTCTTAAAATTCCAGTGTGAATGACCTTCCAGTATGAGGAGTTTTAACATTAATCATCATTCATCATCATTCATTCATTCATTCATTCATTCATCATCATTCATTCATTCATTCATTCATTCATTCATTCATTCATTCATTCATTCATTCATCATTATTGTCATTATCATTGTCATCATCATTCCACCTTCTCCTCCTCCTCCTCATCATTGTTGTCATCATTATCATCATCATCATCATCATAAAAAGCAGTTTTAGTTTTATTTTTTAAATGGCAGTTTTTGTTTCTTATATCACAATGAAATAGCATTATGTCACATCAGCACCATGATGTGAAGTATCCTGGAATATAGTGTGATGATTGACATTTCACCTGAATGACATTCTGTTCTAATTATTAACACTTTAAGTGCTAATATTACCACAGCAATGTTCACTTTTATGACTTGTGTAGACCCAGATCAAGGTTGACTCTGTTCAGTGTTAATAATTATTAGCTCCCTTAAAGAATGAATGGACTGGCTAATATTGACAGAAAGCTTAGCCCATTACATTGATTCAGTGGTTATAGGTTAATGTGAACATTGTGCTCCCTTGAGTGGACCTCAGTGAGGTTATTACACCTGAGGGTTAGATTGGCCGGTCAGATGTAACTTAATGTACATTATAGTTGTAAGACTGCTGGCTAGCAGAGGGTACAGATAACACTTGGCAATACTAGAGTGCAGTGTGTACTGTGTATAAACCTAGCTCAGTGACTTTACTGCTAAATGTGAGGATTATTGTGATACTTTATACTTGTGTGTGCGAAAATTATAAAATAATAAAAGGTATGTACATGTAAAATATACTATTATATATATTCATGTTTTATAATATAATATTCCCATTCCTTTCAAAGCACTTAATGAAATAGACTAAGCTTTTAATCAATGTTGTACAGTCCATTAATTGTTTATTTATAAGTATATTATAGGGAATTATATAGGGGTGTTTTTACATAAATTATTGACTGAATAGCAAACAGTATAGACCCTGTTTGGATTGCAGGGTCTATACTGGTAGCAAAAGTGACAAATAATAAGCTTAATTGTCAGATAATATTTTTCCCCGAAAGTTAGCATTAACATATCATGAAAATTTATGTGGGTTAGTTTTGGAAAATATTATTTTAACTACTATGTTGATTAGTATTTATCAATGAGCGTGTATTAATTAAGTCTTTGTATGGCTGTGCAGTGTGAGACTGATTAAATTATGTAACTGCTTATTAATAAACACTAACCTATACTTTATTACCATGTTATATATAACATAATAGAAACTGGTGGCTAAATCTAGGTTTAAATAAGGAAAAAGCTCTTAATTTCCAACTAGCCAATAAAAAAAAAATAACGCTAAACTTGTAAATCAATGTTAAAAAAATATTCCAGCCGGATTGTTATAGTGTATAATTAAAGCACAGATTGTTAGTGTAGAATTCAAGCACAACTTATTTCAGTTCTTAAAGAAGTATAAAAATTTGTTTACTGTTAAGCTCTGATTTGTGGTTGAAATTATATTTTGTCTGATGGAATTGCCTATGTTTGCAGATTGTTGGGCAGTTCATTTCTCTGTATCACAGTTTAGTCATAATAAAATATCTCAGAAAAGGATCTACAGAATTTTCATTTTTATATAGTTTGTTCAGTTTGAAAATAATCAAGATGGGATTCAGTTTGTAGATTTTTGCAATTTTTTTTGTCTATTACACATGCAGAGTTAATGGAAACTGCACATAAAATACTGGTGCAGTACTTAAGAAAATAGTAATAAATAGTTGGAATAATTTCAGATATGTGCAGTTCTGTAGATGTATCAAACAGATTTCTTAAAATGTTGGAAAGATGCATTTTTCTGTGTGATCCAGCTTTATAAGCTTAGTGTGGCTTATAAGCTCAATCAGACATATTTACCCATCATGAAATAATGCATGAACGAGATTTGAGAAGAGAACTGTGCATGTGGCTTCATGCAGACCGGATATTCTCACAGTGGTATAATTAAAGATTCAACATTATTTTGAAATTTATTTGCAATAAGTATTTTTGTGTCGCCCTTTCGAAGGGATCGCTTTGTCCGTCCATCGGTCCGTCCGTCACCAACACTTAACGTTGGCAATAACTTTGCAGTTTCTTAATATTTCTTCATGAAACTTTTAAATGTTATTGCTTATAACAACACGCACGTGATGATGACCATTTCTGTAGTTCAAGGTACATTTGATGGATTACGCCCTTTTTGTCCTTGGATTTTTATATGAAAACTTAACGATGGCTATAACTTTGCCATTTCTCAATATTTCTTGATGACACTTTCAAATTGTATTGCTTATGACAACACACTAATGATGATGCCGAATTGTTTGGTCAAGGACACATTTAATGGAGTTATGCTCCTTTTCTACTTGCATTTTTATTCCGACATAGCACCAGAGGGCGACACAAGTGTTCAACTGAACACCCATCTAGTATATAAAACAGTTTAAAAAATGTTAAACATTTACCCTATATATATATGGGTTTAATAGCATGTGCAACAAGTTTAGCATGGATGTGCCAGCTGATCTTGATCTACACTGATCACTTAGTGTGAAACAACTACTATATATGTATGGAGTAATAGGTTTAGAATCAAACCAAAAAATAATGTTGAAATATATTTAAGGATTGAATTGATATTTGAAGGTTTTCATTTGGGTATGGAAAACAGTTGGATTGTTTAAAGTGTGTGAAGCCCGATTGGGGTATGAAGTTTTGCAGTGGGCAGGCATCAACATTCGATAAAGTTCACTATACTCAGTTACCATTCCAGGTATAGCTTTGAAAATAAACATGGTTGTCTGGAATCACAGTAGCAATTATCTGGACAAGTTTTATAACTCTTGACTATATTTTGTCATAGTTATACCCCTTTTTCACTTTTAATTATCTTAACTGACCAATAAGCTAAAAGTGCAGACCCTGATCAAATGGCACTGATGTGCGGGCTAATCAGGTTATGCACTGTTCGCATGTGTGATAAAACATGTGTATAATAAATTATGGAGTAAAGGGTTAATTATTCCAGTTCATAAATTTGTGCAAAACATTCTTTATGAATAATGAATGAACAGCCTCAGATTAATTGAAAGGTGAAATCCATTTAATTAATTAAGTTCTCTTAATGGGTTTAAGATACAAGCATAGGACACCTCATCCCAAGCACATTCAATGCTAGAATACAAAGGTGTTCATCTTGCTTGGGATTGAGAAGGAAACAACAGATACTTGATGTGATATTTTGCATAAATTGTGATTCAATGGCAAAATCTTATTGGTAATAACTTTTAAAAACATTTAATAGTTTTGTTTCTGGGTCATTCTTATTTTGGATGTGGATACTGGATTGAAATGACTTTTGGCATAATTTTACTTTAATGAGTTCTTGTTAATTTCAGTAAAAAAAAGGAAAATTTCTGGTCATTAATTTTGTAAGTTAAATAAATTATTGTAATGTGTGCAGTTAGAAGTTTCATTTGTGTGATGCCAGTAAATACTGGATAGCGGTCTACAGTGGTGTCGAAAACCCTTTACTCCATGGATACTGGTCTGAAGGTTATATAAAGGTGAGATTGGAAACCAGTCTCAAATCTCAAGCATCTGATTGGCTGAAATGGCGACTGGTGGCCATTTCAGCCAATCAGATGCTTGAGATTTTGAGACTGGTTTCCATGCTCAGTTTTATAACCTTGGGCACTGTGCAATCTTATTGGACTCTACACTGTTAGCTTTGAGATACTTTAAGATTATTTCTGACCAAGAAACAAACATTTCAATTGGATCTAGGAGATTTAAGTCATGTGATCATAAACCGTTAAAGTGTGTTCAGATGATGGATTTAAACTATATCCATGTTGTAAAGGAACAACTTTTAGGCACTTTATATATTCTTTTGCTTGAGGAAAACTACCCAGACATCTACAATAAACATGTCAGGAGAGCAGTGTTATACTCGTTAACCCTTTCCTGTATAGATACACCTTTATTGCTAGGGCGAACAGTTTAGATCCAGATCAGCCGGCACATCTGTGCCATCTGATCAGGATCTAAACTGTTCGCTTTTTAATTCCTTAGGTTATTTCTGACCAAAATGTGACCATAGCAGATCCTGATGTGCCGGATGTGCCGGCTGATCTGGATCTACACTGGTTGCACATGCGTACAAATGCGTATATATCAAGGAAAGGGTTAACAAGAATTATTTTACTGTTCTGCTATAGAGTATATTTCAAAACCATTTGCTGTTGAAAATGACAACATTATACAAATTTAAATATATTTTTTCGTAGCATAAAGACAACGAAAGCTCATCAATGTTTGATGGAAGTTAAGTACCTTTACCATTAGGGAATAGTGATACGTCTACCAGCATGTTGCTAACAATCTCCCGCTGGAGCTATACATAGCTTTATGATTTATCTGTTCAATGAATTCTTAGTAATAATACATTTCTATTGAAAAAGCACTTAAATTACCTTGAAGGGCTTCACAAGAATATGGGAAGGATCTACATACAAGTGTTGTCAATAGGGTACTGCATAACACTGATGTACAAGTTTTATTCTAAAGAAAATTAGACCATTAACAGTTATATCTATAGGCTGTTTTTATGCCCCCGCCATGTAATGGCGGAAGGGCATATAGTGTTCACCCTGGCTGTGGGTGGGTGGGTGTGTGGGTGGGTGTGTGTGTCAGTGTGTGTGTATGTTCGAAAATCGTGTCCGCTCTGTAACTTTGTTATTTCGTATTGGATTTTAAAATAACTTGGTATGAATGTTCACAATATCAAGACGGTGTGTCGCGTACAATACCCATGCCTGTAGGTCCAAGGTCAAGGTCACTGTTACTAAAAATAGAATTTTCTTGTCCGGGCTGTAACTTCCTTATGAATGGAGGGATTTCAAAATAACTTGGCACAAATGTTCACCATGACAAGGCGGTGTGTCGCGTACAACACCCATGCCTGTAGGTCCAAGGTCAAGGTCACTGTTACTAAAAATAGAATTTTGTTGGAAAAATCGTGTCCGCTCTGTAACTTTGTTATTTCTTATTGGATTTTAAAATAACTTGGTATGAATGTTCACCATATCAAGACGGTGTGTCGCGTACAATACCCATGCCTGTAGGTCCAAGGTCAAGGTCACTGTTACTAAAAATAGAATTTTCTTGTCCGGGCTGTAACTTCCTTATGAATGGAGGGATTTCAAAATAACTTGGCACAAATGTTCACCATGACAAGGCGGTGTGTCGCGTACAACACCCATGCCTGTAGGTCCAAGGTCAAGGTCACTGTTACTAAAAATAGAATTTTGTTGGAAAAATCGTGTCCGCTCTGTAACTTTGTTATTTCTTATTCGATTTTAAAATAACTTGGTATGAATGTTCACCATATCAAGACGGTGTGTCGCGTACAATACCCATGCCTGTAGGTCCAAGGTCAAGGTCACTGGTACTAAAAATAGAATTTTCTTGTCCGGGCTGTAACTTCCTTATGAATGGAGGGATTTCAAAATAACTTGGCACAAATGTTCACCATGACAAGGCGGTGTGTCGCGTACAACACCCAAGCCTTAAGGTCCAAGGTCAAGGTCACTGTTACTAAAAATAGAATTTTGTTGGAAAAATCTTGTCTGCTCTGTTACTTTGTTATTTCTTATTGGATTTTAAAATAACTTTTTATAAATGTTCATTATATCAAGACAATGTGTTGTGTACAATACCCATGCCTGTAGGTCCAAGGTCAAGGTCACTGTTACAAAAAATAAAAATTTCTTGTACTGGCTATAACTTCGTTATTTACAAAGTGATTTCAAAATAATTTGGCACAAATGTTCACTATGACTAGGCGTTGTGTACAATTCCCGTGCCTGTAGGTCCAAGATCAAGGTCACTATTACTAAAACCAGAATTTTCTTGTCTGGGCTGTGAGTTTGTTATTACTTATTGGATTTTCAAATAACTTTGCATAAATGTTCACCATGACAAACATGCATAGCGGGGGCATCCGTGTCCTATGGACACATTTCTAGTTTAGGATCTGTATTTGGCATGCTGATAGAGTTGTTAGTTGTTAATTGAATGTTAATCATTATCTTAGAGTTGTTGGTTGTTAATTGAATGTTAATCATTATCATAGCGTTGTTAATTGAATGTTAATCACTATCTTTGGGTTTTTTGTTGCATTTTAATTAATTCTT
This sequence comes from Corbicula japonica, assembly GCA_038501625.1. NCBI lineage: Eukaryota > Metazoa > Mollusca > Bivalvia > Venerida > Cyrenidae > Corbicula > Corbicula japonica. Next base: position 1,599,125 of record JAZAYU010000130.1, read on the forward strand.
GAAAACAACAGGACCATTGCTTTACAGGGGTGAATCCAGAAGGAATTCAGTGGGATTGCTTCAACTACCTTTTGGGGCAGCAATATTTATTATGCCCCCACGAAGGGGGAGACATAAAAAGTTGCATTTGTCCGTCTGTACGTATGTGACTGTATGTCCCCCAAATCATGTGGCATCAACTCCTCATTAACTATCGGGCAGATTTCTTTCAAACTTGGGCAAATGATCAGGCAGGATGTGTAGACAATCGTAAAGAAAAGATTTACTCCTGAAACCACAGAATATGTTTGACAAAGATTAGTTATTACACAGTGCCTTCCAAACCTGTTCTGAACTCTTGCTCAAACTGTCATCAAATTATTTTAAAGCAGCTGATGGCCCCATTAAATATGTTGTTAGATGTCTGAATAAGTTTAGGTTAACCCTGGTTTTATTGTATATTGCATTGCTTCACTGGTCAGTTACTGGGTACCCATAGAAAGGTCTCGCTCGTCCAGTCGCTATTGGTAACATAAGACTTCTATCAGATCAAGTTTATTCGCTAAAACTACGATTTGAAGGGTACAACTAATAGCCATCAATCCAAACTGAGTCATCTTTGGCAAATTTAACACCGAGTCATATTGATTCAAAATTAGAGGTCACTTTGGTCAATTTAAAAGGAAACATGTCCCCCCACTCCTTGCCATGTGCTCATGTAGATATATATTTCCTTTAAGTTTTAAACATATTTCAGGGGTTCCATTTGACCCTGGAAATGACCCTTTGACTCTTGAAATTATTAAAAACCCTCATTTTGACCTACACGATTTCAGCTGAAAGGTTAATTTTTTTCCTTAAATTATAGGTATTATGCACATTTTTAGCTCACCTGAGCCATAGGCTCATGGTGAGCTATTGTGACCCGTCTTTGTCCGGCGTCCGTCGTCCGTCGTCCGTCGTCCGTCGTCCGTCAACAATTTCCTTTAAACAACATCTCCTCTGAAACCACTTGATGGATTTTAACCAAATTTGTCCTGAAGCATCCTGGCACTGATGTCTACAAAAGTTGTTCAAATCATGACCATAGGGTCAAGGTCAAGGTCACTGCTGCTAAAAATAGAAATTCAGTCTTTGCTCAATTACTTGAGTTTGCTTAGGGTTATTGACTCCAAACTTGGTGTATGGGTAGCTTATATCAAATGGCAGCTTGGGGTTGCTACCCAGGTGTTTGTGATCAAGGTCAAGGTCACTGTTGCTAAAAATAGAAATTCAGTCTTTGCTCAATTACTTGAGTTTGCTTTGGCATATTGACTCCAAACTTGGTGTATGGGTAGCTTATATCAAAAGGCAGCTTGGGGTTGCTACCCAGGTGTCTGTGATTAAGGTCAAGGTCACTGTTACTAAAAATAGAAATTCAGTTTCTACTTAATTACTTGAGATTGCTTTGGCCTATTGACTCCAAACTTGGTATATGGATAGCTTATATCTAGAGGCAGCTTTGGGTTGCTACCCAGGTGTCGGTGATTAAGGTCACGGTCACTGTTACTAAAAATAGAAATTCAGTTTCTACTTAATTACTTGAGATTGCTTTGGCCTATTGACTCCAAACTTGGTATATGGATAGCTTAAATTAAGAGGCAACTTGGGAAAGCTACCTACGTGTCTGTGATCAAGGTCAAGGTCACTGTTGCTAAAAAATAGAAATTCAGTTTCCACTTAATAACTTGAGTTTGCTTTTGTTTTTTGACTCCACACTTGGTGTATGAGTAGCTTATATCAAACGGCAGCTTGGGATTGCTACCCAGGTGTCTTTGATCAAGGTTAAGGTCACAGTTGCTAAAAATAGAAATTCAGTTTCCACTTAATAACTTGAGTTTGCTTCGGCATATTGACTCCAAACTTGGTATATGGGTAGCTTATAACAAGAGACAAATTGGGATTGCTACCCACGTGTCTGTGATCAAGGTCAAGGTCACTGTTGCTAAAAATAAAAATTCAGTTTCTGGTTAATAACTTGAGTTTCATACTCAGGTGAGCGATTCAGGGCCATCATGGCCCTCTTGTTTGCAATAATCCACTAACAAGATACCAAAATTAGCCTTGAGATTCAGCAGTTAGTGGAACCCCTGATATTTCGTTTGCAATTGAGCATGGTCAAAAATGGGGTACTGCCAATAGATTGAATTGTTGAATTTGTCACAGTACTGTATATATTATTTGTATATTTCTATGAAATTCAATGTTTTTGTCAAGAATTTAATGTATGAAGAAATACTGTTAAGAATAAGATGACAGGACTCTCTCTCAAGACCATTTCATACGTGTTCCTACACCACAAGAGACTTGCAATGTCACTCAGAGAATTGCAAAACCATTTTACAAAGACATGCAAATTGTACACAACATGCAAATGACATCACATGCAAGAAAGCCGATAGTAATAAACAGATACAGGTTTGAGAGGAATCCAAGGAAATCACTATAAGCTTTATATACAGATACAACAGTTAAAGAAACAATAAGATAATAATTGAGGAAAAAGTGGACAAGTTATATTCTTTCTAGGGACAGGTTTTAATAGCATAATTTATTTTATGCTTTCCAGTGAATTACATAATTTTCCCGGTGAAATAAAAGTGGTATTTCACTGTTTCTAAACAGTGCAATATCATTTTTATTTTCACTGATTTTTTCACTTTGGTATCCAAACGCACATAACAAACCTAATGAGAACGTTTAGAAATCAGGCTCAAATTTGTATATTTGACATCATGACGTCACGTCATAAACAAGCTGTTTTGGCACCATTTCTTGCAATTTTTCTATCAAATTCACGCAAACTTTGCTCTAAAAGCATAAAATAAAAAGAAAATTTGTTTTTACCAGTGAAAGATAGAAAAATATTTCACTCGTGAACTCCGGAATTATGTATTTTCACTCATGGCTTCGCCACTCGTGAAAATAAGAATTCCGGAGCACACTCAGTGAAATATATTTCTATCTTACACTGGTTAAAACAAATATCCTCTATGTACTTTGATAGGTAAACTTTGAAACAACATCTAAAACTTTGTAATTGTCATTTAATATTCCATTTATGATTTATTATGATTTACAGCAAAGGGCTGTTACTGTGAAATCATTTCATTTTGTGGGGAGGAATTTTCATGCAATAGCCACAATTATGCCCAGGCATAAATTCAAGCAATTGTATTTTTATAAAAAAAAGATGACATATTGCTATATTATGTAATTTAGCTTGGGTTTAAATTTTGCGCTTTTATCCTGTCATGAAATATGTGAAATTTAAGCACTGTCATGCGAAATATAATGTCAATGATACCACATCAGGGCTGAAGGTTATAAAGCTGAGTTTGGAAACCAGTCTCCATTTCAGCCAATCAGATGCTTGAGATTTGATACTGGTTTCCATGCTCAGTTTTATGACCTTGGGCACAAATGATTCTTAACTGAGAAGGCAAAGAATGATAAGTAGTTTAGTTTGTTGTTCAAGTTAGGGAATTACATCTTACTATTATTTCTTTTTTTTCATAGAACATTCCCCACCCTTTTACTGTTTCTATAATCAGTTGATCTAATTAGACCCTCTAAATAAACACATTCAAGAGTTTTGTCAAAAGCAAAGATGAAACCTAAACAATACTTTCACATGGTTTATTGTGTCGCTCTTTAGAAAAAAAGGCGATACATCGGGATCACTTTGTCCGTCTGTCCGTCCGTTGGTCTGTCACGAAAACTTAACATTGGCTATATCTTTGCCATTTCTTAATATTTTTTCATCAAACTTTCAAATTATACTGTTTATGACAACACGGTCACAATGATGCCAAATATTTTAGTTCAAAGTCACATTTGATGGAGATTATGCCCCTTTCTGTCATGAAAACTTAACTTTGGCTATAACTTTGCCATTTCTCAATATTTCTTCATCAAACTTTCAAATTATACTTCTTATGACAACACGATCACAATGATGCCAAAGTCTTTAGGTCAAGGTCACATTTGATGGAGTTATGCCCATTTCCCGTCACGAAAACTTAACGTTGGCTATAACTTTGCCATTTCTTAATATTTCTTCATCAAACTTTCAAATTATACTGCTTATGACAACAAGGTCACAATGATGCTGAATTCTTTAGGTCAAGGTCACATTTGATGGAGTTATGCCCCTTTTCCATCACGAAAACTTTACGGTGGCTATAACTTTGCCTTTCTTAATATTTCTTCATCAAACTTTAAAATTATACTGCTAATGACAACACGGTCATGATCGTCATTATGCCAAGTTCAAGACAGGGTTACGCCCCTTTTTTTGTACTTGCATTTTTATTCTGACATTATGCCCCTTTTTTGTTTTTGTATTTTTATTCTGATATAGTAACCGAGGGCAACACAAGTGTTCAACTGAACACCCATCTAGTTGTATTTTAGACATTATTTATAGAGAAAGAAATTTGTATTGTATTTGTTTTAAATAAATGACATTTTTTACAGAAGAAATGATTAATTTTAGTACAACATATGTTTTCCTAGCAGATAATTTAATCTTGCATTATTCATTGAAGATAATCAAATGCATACATGAGGGACACTTGTTTATTGGTAATTAGATGTAAATTGATTGATTGATCACTGTCACTTAGTGAATCCAGCCTGGACTGGACAACCTGTACCCAGGAGAGATTTAATTCACAGCAGATAATTATTTGTTCCTCTCATTTATACATAAACACTCCACATTAATTAATCAAGAGAAATTGTCTCTCACTTCTCTGAACTAATTATAATATTTCTGAAGCTTACTTTATGCTCTTTATTTCGTAGAACATTGAAAGTCTTCATTATTTCAGCTTATGTTATATCTGCCTATTCAAAGTTTACCTGGAATACTTAAATGTCTCAATTGTGGTTTATAATAAATGTACTAGTATATAATACATATAAATGACTGAACTGGAGCAAATTTCACTGAAATTTTGGACAAATTAGCACATCTAAGGAATTGATGTGAGTAAATTTTACAGTGCTAGTAAACATCTGTAACAACTTTGGCTTGAAGTTAATTCACTCTTAGCTTGACTGTTTAAAAATATTACATCACATTTACTGTGTTTACAGGTCTTCTGCAGTTTATATTATCAATTTTAATATTTGAAAACACTTCAGTGTTTGATGGTGGAAATATGCAAAAATTCAGGTTTCAAGAGCATTTTAACTTCGCAACTAATAAATGGACTTCAGCCAAAAAGGAATGTTTGCCTGAATGTTGCTGTATCCAAGATTCTAGTTTTCTTACTCATGTTTGTACTTTTTAGGCAAGAAAAGAAAAATATAGGCAAATCAGAGTGGAACGCAAGTTGTTGTGGTTTTTTTTCAATAATTTTTCAGACATGACACTTAGCTGACAGAAAAAAGTCTGTTGATGTGGTCAATGTCCTTACTTCTAGGGTTTCTATCTCATATACGTTTCAGATTGAAATAAAGGCCCCTAGTCTTGGACGTTGGCAGCTGACTTCTTGTTGCTATTTCTTTGAAAGACAGAATATAATACTACTCAAAATTTGATAGGTATCGCTTTTCGTTTTATACCAAATTATTGCCCCTACCAAGTTTCAACCACTGTTCCACTTCAAAAGTTTGACGGCTTTTTGGCACATAGCTGGTGTCAAATGAACATATTTTTAGAATCACAGCAAATATTTTATCGTTTAAACCTTATGTAAGGAATAAACACAATATTTTAAGTGATCCTTATCAAATTTTGAGTAGTATATTTGGCTTAACTAAATCTTCCAGATAAAATCCATGATGGTATAATTTGCCATCATTACCTGACCATTGTATACAAACAATCAGGTTTATATTATAGACATAGCAGATTAAATCATAATATTCAAAATCCCACCGATTGAAAGATTATTGTATGCACTTATAATACCACAAGTACCATACTTCAGTGGTCATTTGATACTGAGGTACATGGGACCAATAACATCAAACTAAAACTGGAGACCTGTCTCAAACATTCTCCAAATCTCCACATATTTATCTGCCGAGAATTTTTTTATCTAATATTTTGAGATTTCACTTAAACTATCAAATGAAATGTAAGCCTAATTAAAACCTAAATGTATTATTATTATTACCTGGTTCTGACACTGTAAGCTATACAGTTTATAATTAAAAATTATATTTTTGCCAATTTAACTTTATCTCGCTAATACCTAGCAGTCACACCTGTTATCTGCGGTCAAGATCAATATTAATATAACCACTTAATTATGTCTCCCACCACGTAGTGGTGTGGGAGACATTTTGATTTGCTCCTGTCTGTCTGTCTGTCTGTCTGTCTGTCTGTCTGTCTGTCTGTCCGTCCGTCTGTCACACTTGTCCGCTCTCTAAGTCAAACAGTTTTCATCGGATCATCACCAAACTTCATCAAAATGTTAGTGGCCATAATATCTCGATCAAGTTCGATAACCAGCCATATTGCCCAAGGAATCTCAGAATTATGGCCCTTTTGGTCATTTTGAAACTTAAAAGGTGCTTGAGTGAGACCGAATGGCATACTGTTAAATCCGTCCGTCTGTCACACTTGTCCGCTCTCTAAGTCAAACAGTTTTCATCGGATCATCACCAAACTTCATCAAAATGTTAGTGGCCATAATATCTCGATCAAGTTCGATAACCAGCCATATTGCCCAAGGAATCTCAGAATTATGGCCCTTTTGGTCATTTTGAAACTTAAAAGGTGCTTGAGTGAGACCGAATGGCATACTGTTAAATCCGTCCGTCTGTCACACTTGTCCGCTCTCTAAGTCAAACAGTTTTCATCGGATCATCACCAAACTTCATCAAAATGTTAGTGGCCATAATATCTCGATCAAGTTCGATAACCAGCCATATTGCCCAAGGAATCTCAGAATTATGGCCCTTTTGGTCATTTTGAAACTTAAAAGGTGCTTGAGTGAGACCGAATGGCATACTGTTAAATTCTTTTTTTTTTTTTTTTTTTTTTGTCCGCTCTCTAAGTCAAACAGTTTTCATCGGATCATCACCAAACTTCATCAAAATGTTAGTGGCCATAATATCTCGATCAAGTTCGATAACCAGCCATATTGCCCAAGGAATCTCAGAATTATTGCCCTTGAATTATCAAAAATAAGTTGTTTGAGGCTTGTCCACTCTGTAACTTGAACAGTTATCATCTGATCTTCACCATACTTTATGAAAATGTTTGTGGCCATAATATCTCGGCCAAGTTCGATAACCAGCCGTATTGCCCCAGTCATGTCGGATTTATGGCCCTTGAATTATCCAAAATTGGCTGTTTAAGCCTTGTCTGCTATGTAACTGAAATATTCATCAACTGATTTTCAATTAACATTATGATAATGTGTGTGGCCTTAATATCTTGGCCAAGTTCGAAAACCAGCCACTTTGCACCAGGCATATCAGATTTATGGCCCTTTGATTTATCCGAAATTAGCCTTTTAAACATGTCACTAACCTGGTTCATCTCTCAAAGTCAGATAGTTTTCATTGTATCTTCATCAAAGTTTATCAAAATGTTGATGGCTATAATATCTTAACCAGGCTATAAAGTCATCGATATTGCTTGAGGCACTTCAGGATTATGGCCCTTGAATTGTTTAAAAAAAAAATCTTCACTTGCTGTCGCTTATGTTTTTCCTGATCCTCCAAAAATTTGTGACATTGTTTATGACTAATATTGCACAGAACTTCCGTATGCCCTTTTAATAAATTGCCATCTTTATATTCACTTCACCAGTTTTATCCTGTGCATCATCAAAGATGATGCCTTTGTGGGAGACATGTGCTTTTCCCAAAAGCAGTTCTAGTTTAAATTAGCATGATTTCGATACACTGAAAAGTTTGTCCTTCAAGCTTTGTCACATTCTGTCATCAAAGTGCAATAAACAGTACAAGTACCATTGAAATATGAAGAAGTTATGCTGCTTTTGAATTTAAAAGTGATAACAAGTTCACAGTATGAAAATTAACTTGATTACCATATGTTACATGAATCTGAGTGTATACTACATGCATGTATGCTATACTGGGCATATTACGGTTATTTTTAGTTGTTGTTTTTTTTTAGCTCACCTGAGCACGAAGAGCTCATGGCGAGCTTTTGTGATCGCCTGATGTCCGTCGTCCGTCCGTGCGTCGTCAACTTTTTCTTCAAACGACTTCTTCTCCTGAACTCCTGGGCCAATCTTGCTGAAACTTGGCAGGAATGTTACTTGCATGAAGCTTTACCAAAATTGTTCAAATGGTTCCAGTCCATTGCCTATCTAGGTCACAGAGGAAAAAAATAGATTTTGAACATGAAATTTTTAGCTCGACTATTCGAAGAATAGGGGAGCTATCCTACTCGCCCCGTGTCGGCGTCGGCGTTCCCGTCGGCGTCCGTTAAACAAATGCGTTAAACAAAAAATGCACTTTGGTCCATCACTTGAAAACTACTTACGATATCAACTTGAAACTTGAAATATATATTCACCATCAAATTCTACATCATTACCAACAACACCCATAACTCTGCTACAAATACTTTTTAAGTTATGCCCCTTTTTTACTTAAATTTTGCGTTAAGCAAAATATGCACTTGGTCCATAACTTGTAAACTACTTGAGATATCAACTTGAAACTTGGAATATATATTCACCATCAAATTCTACATCATTACCAACAAGACCCACAACTCTGCTGTCAATATGTTTCAAGTTACGCCCCTTTATCTTATATTTTGTGTTAAGCAATTTGCCCATAACTTTAATACTACTTAAGATATTGCCTTGAAACTTGAAATATATTTTCACTATCAAAATCTACATCATAACCAACAAGACCCATAACCCTGCATCCAATATTTTTTAAATTATGCCCCTTTTTCACTTACATTTTGTGTAAAGCAAAATATACACTTGGGCCTTAACTTCATTATGAATGGAGGGATTTCAAAATAACTTGGCATAAATGTTTACCTTGACAAGGCGGTGTGTCGCGTACAATATCCATGCTTGTAGGTCCAAGGTCAAGGTCACTGTTACTAAAAATAGAATTTTCTTGCAAAATCGTGTCCGCTCTGTAACTTTGTTGTTTTCTATTGGATTTTTTAATAACTTAGTATTATTGTTCACCATATCAAGACGGTGTGTCACGTACATGCCCAGGCCTGTAGGTCCAAGGTGAAGGTCACTGTTACTAAAAATAGAATTCTCTTGTCCGAGCTGTTACTTCGTTATGAATGGAGGGATTTCAAAATAACTTGGCACAAAGGTTCACTATGACAAGGCGGTATGTCCATGCTATACCCATTTCTGTAGATCCAAGGTCAAGGTCACTGTTACTAAAAATAGAATTTTCTTGTCCAGGCTGTAACTATGTTATGAATGGAGGGATTTCAAAATAACTTTACACAAATGTTAACTATGACAGGGCAGTGTGTCACATACCATGCCTGTAGGTCAAAGGTCAAGGTCACTTTTACTAAAAATAGAATTCTCTTGTCTGGGCTGTTACTTTGTTATGAATGGAGGGATTTCAAAATAACTTTACACAAAGGTTCACTATGACAAGGCAGTGTGTCTGCACATACCCAGGCCTGAAGGTCCAAGGTCAAGGTCACTGTTACTAAAAATAGAATTTTCTTGTCTGGGCTATAACTTTATTAAAAATGGAAGGGATTTCAAAATAACTTGACACAAAAGTTAACCATGACAGGGTGGTGTATTGCGTACCATGCCCATGCCTGTAGGTCAAGGTCACTGTTACTAAAAATAGAATTCTCTTGTCAGGGCTGTAACTTCATTAGGAATAGAGTGATTTCAAAATAACTTGACACAAATGTTCATCATGACAATGTGGTGTGTTGCTTACCATGCCCATGCCTGTAGGTCCAATGTCAAGGTCACTGTAACTAAAAATAGAATTTTCTTGTCCGGGCTATAACTTTGTTTTGAATGGAGGGTTTTCAAAATAACTTGGCACAAATGTTCACCATGACAAGGCAGTGTGTTGGGTATATTACCCATGCCAGTATGTCCAAGGTCAAGGTCACAGAAATTATTTCTGTTATTTGAAATGAATTTCTCTCTTACCATTCACTTGTTAATATTTTTGCTGATTGAACATGAATGTATGGCCATAGTTGTTATTGTTTTAATCTTTAAATTGCATTTGTTTCAAATGATTCGAATAGTCGAGCACGCTGTCTCCTCTGACAGCTCTTGTTAAAAATCTTCTTCTCTGAAACCGTAAGGCCTAGAACTTTGATATTTGGTGTGTAGCATCACCTAGTGGTCCTCTACCAAGATTGTTCAAATTATAGCCCTGGGGTCAAAATTGGCCCCGCCCGGGTGTGGTCATGTGTTTTCCTTATAAATATATAGCAAAAAGTTAATAAATCTTCTTCTCCAAAACCGCAATGGCTAGAAGTTAGATATTTGGCATGAAACATTGTCTAATGGACCTCTAACAAAGTTGTTCAAATTATGGCCCTGGGGTCAAAATTTGCCCCGCCCCAGAGGTCATGGGTTTTCCTTATATCAATATATAGCAAAAACTTTAAAAATCTTCTTCTCTGAAACTGTAAGGCCTAGAACTTTGATATTTGGTTTGTAGCATCACCTAGTGGTCCTCTACTAAGATTGTTAAAATTATAGCCCTGGGTTCAAAATTTGCCCCGCCCCAGAGGTCATGGGTTTTCCTTATATCAATATATAGCAAAAACTTAAAAAATCTTCTTCTCCGAAACCGCAATGGCCAGAGGTTAGATATTTGGCATGAAACATTGCCTAATGGACCTCTAACAAAGTTGTTGAAATTTTGGCCCTGGGGTCAAAATTTGCCCCGCCCCAGAGGTCATGGGTTAACCTTATATCAGTATATTGCAAAAACTTAAAACATCTTCTTTTCCGAAACCGCAATGGCCAGAGGTTAGATATTTGGCATGAAACATTGTCTAATGGACCTCTAACAAAGTTGTTCAAATTATGGCCCTGGGGTCAAAATTTGCCCCGCCACAGAGGTCATGGGTTAACCTTATATCAGTATATTTCAAAAACTTAAAAAATCTTCTTCTCCGAAACCGCAATGGCCAGAGGTTAGATATTTGGCATGAAACATTGTCTAATGGACCTCTAACAAAGTTGTTCAAATTATGGCCCTGGGGTCAAAATTTGCCCCGCCCCAGAGGTCATGGGTTTTCCTTATATCAATATATAGCAAAAACTTTAAAAATCTTCTCCGAAACCGCAATGGCCAGAGGTTAGATATTTGGCATGAAACATTGTCTAATAGACCTCTAACAAAGTTGTTCAAATTATGGCCCTGGTGTCAAAATTTGCCCCGCCCCAGAGGTCATGGGTTTTCCTTATATCAATATATAGCAAAAACTTAAAAAATCTTCTTCTCCAAAACCGCAATGGCTAGAGGTTAGATATTTGGCATGAAACATTGTCTAATGGATCTCTAACAAAGTTGTTCAAATTATGGCCCTTGGGTCAAAATTGGCCCCGCCACAGGGGTCGCCCATTTTACATAGAATTATATAGGAAAAATCTTGTAAAAGTCTTCTTCTCTAGAACCATAACACATAGAGCTTAGAATTTTTACATGTAACATCACTTTGTGGACCTTTACCACGTTTATACATATCATGACCCCAGGCTCGAATTGGCCCCACCCAGGGGCTTATCAATTTTTACATAGAGCTAAATAGTAAGAACTGAAGACATGTAGAATGTTTGCTAGTGTCAAACTACACCCCTTGTTCTCTGAAACTAATGCGACTAGACCTAAGATATTTCGTATTGTAAAGAGACCCTTTACCAGCATTATTTAAATGTTGGCCCTGGGGTAAAGCTGAAAGTACTTTTGTACTCAGGTGAGGGATACAGGTCCATCATGGCCCTCTTGTTAATTTAAAGGACCTCATTTTGTCCCCAGCATAAAGGACCTCATTTGTCCCCAGCATTTAGTAAAATCAGTTTTAAAATTTAAACTAAAACTAATAGTTTGCATCACAGAAAACATATTAGAATACATATCTAATAAAACAAAACAGAAATGCAATTTTGTGAGCGATGTCTGTTCCACTGGTGGTTATGTTTCTAATGCAGGGGTCAAAGTTTTCCGGCTTATGCCTGAATTCCGGTTTTTCGGGAGCGGCTTTAATGGGTCGTTTTTCCAAATCGTGTAGACAAGTCATACGACGACAACACTATCGATCCAAATCGCGTTTATCTTAGCAATTACGCGTGTACCTAGCATCAAATTTGATTGGCTGAAACTGGGTTATAATAGGCTAACTTAGGCTGAAATCATCGAATCAAATTCGCCGTAACATAATATCAGTGTAATATCAGGGAAAATGGCGCCCTCCATGGAGAGCATGAGAAAATGAAAATGAAGTTCTTAAAATCGGATTGTGATACCAAATCGCTAGAAATAGATGTAAAAAATAAATGGAATTGGGAATGGCTCCCAGAATGCGACAAAAACGGTGACAGGTTGGAAATCTGGCGTAGAAAGCCTGATATTCCGGGCGCTGCATATTGGGAGTGCTATGTCAAGACAATAAAGTACGCTTATAATTTTGTTTGTTTAAAAAAAAAAAAATACTTTTTTTTTCGCAAGCATAAGATTTAGTTTTGTAGCCTTGTGATTCTTCATGTAATGAAAAGAGAGAAAATATCATTTAGTCTAATTAGTGGCTTGATTGACATAATTTATAAATATTCTCAATTGTCAATTTTCAACATGACAAAAGAATATATTGTTGAGAAAAAAATATATTTTAGAATAATTGTGTCTCAGGAAAACACAAGAATAAGCCTTGAAATTTACTAAAATGCAGGAGCTTCCGGGGGCCTCTGGCCCCCTGGACCCCTGGCCGGGGCTTTGCCCTGGACCCACCAGCTTTATTTCAGGCTTTTACATTTTTCTAACTTTGACCCCTGCTAATGTTCTAAGGAATAGCTTTAAAAATATCTGAAAAAAGAATGTCATGGAAATACGTCGTATTGCTGAGGAAAACAATGGAAGCAACTGTCAGGCTATAACTAATTTTCCAGTTAACCCTTTACTGCACACATACAGGTTTTATCACATGTGTGACTAGTGTAGATCCAGATAGATCAGCTGGCACACATGTGCTGTCTGAACAGGATCAAAACTGTTTGTTCTCGGTAAAAAATAACCAAAGGAATCAGTGAAAAGTGTAGATCCTGATCAGATGGCAAGGATTTGCTGGCTAATCTGTATCTACACTGGTTGCCCATGCTATAAAAGGCTTATATATATATGTATTTAAAGTTTAAAAATTGCTTTCACTTGCAGTATACTTGGCAAAAAAAAACAGGCACTTTAGTTTTGAGATATATATTCAAATTATATATTTCCATAAAAATTAATAGATAAAGCACTTCATTCACCAGAAATATCGAAATGCACAGATAAGTTCAAAAGACATTTAGTTTCCATTTCCAACTACAATTCACATAGCTCATCAATATGATTGAGGGACAATAGGTTAAATATGCCATGTCGGGTTTCTGTTTTGTTGAGCATACTAACCCTTTACTCCATTGGATATATGGCATATATCCTTTTGTAGATCCAGATTAAACTGCACATTATTGTGTTGGCCAATCTGGATTTACACTGGATGCCTATGGGATATCAGCCATATCTCATGATACTTACTGAGATTTGAGGGAAGATTTTTTTGGCATTATGTCTTGTTTGTCCACACAACAGAAAATGTGTATTCTTTGGACAGATTATCTAAGTTTACCAACCCTGTCTTAACCCTTTTACTCCTTGCAGTGCTGTCTGTTCAAGATCTACACTGTTCACTTTTAGAGTCATAGGGTTATTTTTGACTAGAAAGCAACCAGTATAGATCCAGATCATTTGGGAAGGCACAGATGTGCTGATTTGTATGTACACAGCTCACACAGAAACAAATATTTGACAGATGCGGCAGGAACCTAGTCACACCAAACATTTTAGCATAAAAGCTGATGTTAATTTTACATTAGACACTGATTTGTGCATAAAAGCAGAAGTTAATGTTACGGTAGTCACAAATTTGTTTTGCCTTAAATGTAGAAAATCCTGTAATTCAGTAGAAATGCAAATATTGTGCTACTTGGGGAATTTCTCACAATCAACCGGTTTAATTGTTGCCATGCATTCCAGATTTTGAAGCAAAACACTCGGTGGAACACAATGAACTGACTAATGTTCCAAAAAGAAGACAGTCTCGTTTTGTAATGCTTCATTTTCAAGGAGCTTTTTTCTAATAGGTGAAATACTGATTTTGGATTATTATTTACTGCTTATAAGACGTTTTATTCATTTAATCCACTAAACGAAGTAAGATTAGGTCAGTAAACTACAAGCTGAACGAAATGTGCTGAAATTTAGAGAAAGCCACTTTAATCTTAGCTAGACACGTGGCTTATGGGATGTCCTACTAGCTCTTGGATTGTGGTGTAAAGTCACTTAGCCCTTTACCAGTGTAGATTTAGATTGGCTTGCACACCTCTGTTTGCTGTTAGTTTATTTATTGTATATCTGACCAAGAAGCCAAAAGTGTAGATCCTGATCAGACTGCACAGATGTGCACTCTGATCTGGATCTACATTGGTCACACATATTAGACATATCCATGAAATACAGGGTTAGCAAGGGCTTGATAAGAAGGCAGATTATGTTTATCTTACCTGGTTGTACAACCTAATTAGGAAACATCAAACATGAAGACTTATATAATGTTTATTGTTTCTTCTGAATATTATAACATCATTGACCTTACAGTACCTTGAAGTTTTTAATGTATATTCTTGCATATGAAGAGAACTGATCATTTCCCTTTAAACCAGACATATAGCATAGTACTGCACGATTAACAGAGGGCATTCCACTGCAACTTTTTCATGTAATTAAAATGTTATTCTACCATATTTTATATTGAACTGGCATTATTAGTTATTTTGTTTACAATAATTTAGATTGGTATGAAAATCTGAATGAAATCTAGGCCACAACAAGTAGAAATTGTGGTTTGAACTTAGTCTGAACTCTGGTTATATAATTGACCCAGGTCAAGTCCTGTGAAGTTATGTGAAACCTGGTGTCATTTGTAAAAATCAATGAAGAGAAATTACTGAAATGTGTGTTATTTGTGGGAATTTTGTAGATATATGAGGTAAAAGATTGTTTACATTATTTTCATTAGCCAATTCAATTAACAAACTATTAAATGTATTACACCTAATTAATTTAAGAAGCCAATTCAATTTACAAACTATTAAATGTATTACACTTAATTAATAAATTTAAGAAGCCAATTCAATTAATCATCTATTAAATTTGATATAATTATCATCATTGATTGTAAAGAATGTATGGATATCATACCTGAGGTATAATACCGGTAGTTGTCTTTGAAATTTACTTTTGCAAATGACCAGACATTCAGGCCACCTTTTTCAACAAATTTACTGGCCCAAAACCAGGTATTTGTCATTATGTTGCTTGCCTTTTCGGTAATTTTCATAACAATGATGCAACAGAAAACATTTACATGAACAGTTAAAAAAACTGTGTCCAATAAAATGTATGCTTCCTGTTTCTATCTGATCATTTTGTGCTAATGTATCTACATAATTATAAAAGCATGAAAACTTCCTATTTAACCCTTATACGTATATACGCAATTTTACGCATGTGCAACCAGTGTAGATCCAGATCAGCCATAACATTACATGCCGTCTGATCAGGATCTGCACTGGTCGCATTTTGATGAGAAATAACCTGACGAATCAAAAAGCAAACAATTCAGATCCTGATCAGATGGCACAGATGTGCTGGCTGATCTGGATCTACACTGCTTGCCCACGTAATGAAGGCATGTTTATGGAGGAAAGGGTTAAATGAATTATTGGTTTAAACTAGTTGAAGTTATTGATAAGATGATGTCTTAGTGATGACTTGGTTCTTCTTATTGCCTGTGTTTTCCAGCAATCACTAGAAAATAAACTAAATAATGCAATATTATATCAAATACATATTAAATAAAACTGAATCATGTTACCAAGAATATTAAAATGTCATAAGCAAAACATGTAAACTTACACTAACACATTGTTGGCTGTTAGATTCATATAAAGTTCATTTCTGACCCTTTAGAAGTGACCAGGCTCCAAGGTCATAAAACTGAGCATGGAAACCAGTCTCAAATCTCAAGCATCTGATTGGCTGAAATGGCGACCAGCCGATATTTCAGCCAATCAGATGCTTGAGATTTGTGGCTGGTTTTCAGTCTCAGCTTTATAACCTTTATAACCTTGAGCACTGTGCAGATCCAGATAAGGGACCAATATGCTGGCTGATCAGGATCTAAACTGATTGCATTACGATAAAACCCTTATATATATGGAGTAAAGCGCTAAGCAGTTGTGGAAAATTTCATAATGCTTCAATGATTACCAGATTTTATTTTATGCTTTTCGGGAATTATAGAATTTTCTCAGTGAAAAAAAAGTGGTATTTCACTGTTTCACACAGTGGAAGATCATTTTTATTTTCAATGATTTTTTCACGCTGATACCCATACGCATTTAACATACCGAATGTAAACATTTAGAAAACGTGCTAAAATTTGTGTATTTGACTTCATGACGTCACATCATAAGCAAGTTGTTTTGGTGCCTTTTCTTGCAACATTTCTGTCAAATTCATGCAAATTTTGCACTAAAAGCATAAAAAAAGAAAATGTTTTTGACAGTGAAAGATAGAAATATATGTGTTTTCTGGATACGAATATGAATTCCGGAGCTCACTCAATGGAAATTTCTATCTTACACCGGTAAAAACAAATATCCTCTATTTATTGGGAGTTATTTTTCTTTTTTAAAAAGAGGAAATTTTAGAAAAATGGAGGTTGCAGTTCAAACTACATTAAAAAAAACTTTTAAAGTTTTATATCGTGATATACCCATGCAATATCATTTTTGTTGTTTAAAGTTTTTGCTCCTCAAAATAGAACATACAGCTTAATACAAGTATATGGATGGAATATTAAATCTGAGGAGATGACTGCCGGATCGAGATGTGACATTATGTTTTTGCCACCTTATTGAAGTAGACTTCACACTACATAAAGACTGTGTGTTTCACAGAGTGTGATACTTGTGAAGATCTTGAATGATTAATGATCAGATCGCATGCTGCAGTTACAGTGTTGTACTTTTTCTATTAACTTAATTCTGGCATTGGTACTGTCTCTGTTTTAAGTATGATCACTTTCTAGATACAGTAAAACATTAAAAAACTTGCCAGTCAACAAAAGCTATGCCAACAGTGATGTAACTGTCTGAAATAATGACATGCAGAGTGTTGTTAGTACTGTGACAGTGTTGTTATTACTGTGATGGTTTTGTATTAACAGTGATGGTGACCTGCAGACAGTGCCGTATTTTTTTAAGTGACCGGCTGACAGTGTTGTTAATGTGACCATAATCTGCTGAGAGTGTTGAAACTGTGACCTGCTGTTGTAACTGTGACAATGACCTGCTGACAATGTTGTAAATGTGATCATCACCTGCTGACAATGTTGTTTCTGTGACAGGGACATGCTGACAATGTTGTAACTGTGACAGGGACCTGATGACAATGTTGTTACTGTGACAGGGACCTGCTGACAATGTTGTAACTGTGAAAGGGACCTGCCGACAATGTTGTAACTGTGACAGGGACCTGCTGACAATGTTGTAACTGTGACAGGGACCTGCTGACAATGTTGTAACTGTGACAGGGACCTGCTGACAATGTTGTAACTGTGACAGGGACCTGCTGACAATGTTGTTACTGTGACAGGGAATTGCTGACAATGTTGTTACTGTGACAGGGACCTGCTGACAATGTTGTAACTGAGACAGGGACCTGCTGACAATGTTGTAACTGTGACAGGGACCTGCTGACAATGTTGTAACTGTTACAGGGACCTGCTGACAATGTTGTAACTGTGACAGGGACCTGCTGACAATGTTGTTACTGAGACCATGACCTGCTGAGGGTGTTGTTTCTGTAACAGGGACCTGTGACAATGTTGTAACTGTGACAGGGACCTGCTGACAATGTTGTAACTGTGACAGGGACCTGCTGACAATGTTGTTACTGTGATCATGACCTGCTGAGGGTGTTGTTACTGTTAGAGTGACCTGCTGACAATGTTGTTACCTTCTGAGAGTGTTGTTACAACTGTGACATGCTCTCGTAACTGTGAGAGTGACCTGCACATGTTGTTACTGTGATGATGACTTGCTGACAGTGTTGTAACTATGACAGTGACATGCTGACAGTTTTGACCTGCTGACAGTGTTGTTACAACTGTGACCTGCTAACAATGTTGTAACTATGACAGATACCTGCTGACAATGTTGTTAATTTGGTGGTAACATGCTCTGTTTTTTGTATAAAGTTGAGAGTTGTCAGTGAAGATCCTGATCAGACTGTACAGGTTATCAGTGAAGATCCTGATCAGACTGTACAGGTTATCAGTGAAGATCCTGATCAGACTGTACAGGTTATCAGTGAAGATCCTGATCTGACTGTACAGGTTATCAGTGAAGATCCTGATCAGACTGTACAGGTTATCAGTGAAGATCCTGATCAGACTGTACAGGTTATCAGTGAAGATCCTGATCTGACTGTACAGGTTATCAGTGAAGATCCTGATCAGACTGTACAGATCAGGGTCTGCACTGGTTGCATATTTTGACAAATCTTCAGGGTAGATTTTCTCTGCCTTAAGAAGGCAAACACAAGTGAATGACCAGGATGTCAATGTAGGTCAGGTTGTAGCTGGAGGGCACATTGGACAACAATGATATGAAGGGTGATATTCATCATACCTTTTCTAACATGACATCTTAGTGCAATAACAGTATAAGTATCATTGAAATATGAAGGAGATAAATTGTTATTGCACTAAGGTGACAATGTTAGATCAGGTTTCCAAAATGAACCTATAGTAATGAAGGTTGTGTTAAAAACGTAAATTTTATCACGATGGAAAATGAAAAGAGTGAAATCAAACCAGTCAAGCTGAAATATCGCACAACCCTTATAGGTCAGTTTTGCTATAGGCAAAGTTTTGGTTGTTAAATGGTTGTCGGTTGAGAGCTTTTAATCTTGCAAACTAAACAACATAAAACATCATTTTAATAATTGTAATATGATACTGACAACAATTTATTGTGTCCTCGTGACTTACATATGTAAACTTTTCGAGATATTAGTAAAAGTGTTTTTGACCTTCAATTTCCTGGTCGCGTAAACGGATGACAATCACTGATTTCTCTTTTAGTAATTGAAATTTTTTTACAAAGTACACAACATTTTCTTGTCAGTATCATTGCGCTCACGTGAGAATTTAAAATTATGTTTTGTATCGCTTAGTTTATGTAAATTTATGTAAATAGAATTTTAAGGAATTTTTAGGTCTAGTTTTTTTTCTTTACTTTTCTAACGTGTCTTACTGTATGCAAAATAAAGATACATTAGTAACATTCATTTGTGCAAAGTTTCATTGAACGGCATTTCGCAATTATTGAGATTTTGATAATTTTCTTTTTATCGATGAACAAAGTTGGGAGGAGTGTGGCAAGCCCTTAAGGGATCAGTTACCGTAATGAAGCATTATACAAGGAAATTGTTAACAACAATTTAAAGTTCCCAGTAATTGATACATTGATATACAAATGGATGTACAATAATTATTGTAATTAGGGATGGGAACGGATACCTAAATCACTATTCGCATAACCGTATCCGGTATCCGGATAATATCCGAAAAACCGTATCATTTTATCGACCACAGAAAATTTTGCTGATTTAATATTTATAATTTAAAAAGCACAAACGTTACACTATATTGCGATCGTTAGAGTCCTCGACCAACCTACCGGGTATATCACGGAAACAAAATATAAGTGAAAATTCGGACCCAACGACTTAAGTTTTTAAGTCAATAACGAGTTGAAAAAAAATTTAGCTACTGCGAAAAAGTACAAGAAAAGGTTCGATAAAATTGGAGTTTTATTTCACGTGGACGCTGGCAAGCGCATACATAATATTCTGTGTAACCAATTTATCGATAAATCACATGTATCGGGTTAAAATACATGTAAAAGTTATGGTAATAGTTAATTGAATCATCTAATATTTTTGAATATCGGCGACTAACGTTAAATGATTTTTTTCCTTTCAAGTCTTTAATGCGGTCATGTCAAAATAACAAACTGTCAAGATTATATTCGCTCAAAATTCTGTTGCAATAAATTGTAAATAATCTGAGGTTTGTTCTCGTTAACGAAAATAATCAAGTTGTTGCAACTTGACAGGTGTCATTTAACACGCTCTGTTCAAGGTACACCAATCAACAAAACCTATCAACAAAACAAAAGATCACGGTCTGGAATACAGATCTTCCGGTCTCCCAATTTACCACTATACAAACAATTAACACCTCTTTGTCAACCCTGCTGAGACATCCTGGTCGAGTTACGCCTGGGGAAAACCATGTCAGTATCGAGATTAGTGCAAGCAGTGTAGCGTGGTTTAGAAAGATTTACCAGTTATATTTTACAAACCTTGAACAAAATATTGAAACTAAATTCGTACGAATTTGAGGGTATTCGGATACGAGAATGGTATCCGGATACGATCTTACTATTCGGATATTCGGTTATCCGGATAACCGTTCCCATCCCTAATTGTAATATATCCCCAAACAATGATCAGGGAAAATGCCAGGGTTCAGAGGCTACTATACAGATGAGAAATTTGTGGCAAGATCAACCTTTATGTGCAAATTAGCTTCATTTGTCACTGATTTAAGCACATAATTATATTTGTTAACAAACTGTTTATTGATGAAACTATTTGGTTTCTTTACTTCTACTTTTTCATGAGCAGATAATAATCAGTCTGAAGCATTTAGACTCTGCCACCATGTTCATGGAATTAAAATCTCATACAATACAATGCGAAAAGTTTATTTGCTTAAAACATCAAACAGTTGTTAGCAATAAAATGTATTTCAGTAAGTTTGGCAGAATTTCACTGGAAAAATGCATTATTATAATAATAAAAAAATAAAAAAATAATATAAATAAAAATTAAACTTGAAATCCTTGTAAATTAATTTTAAATTAAAGAATAAGGCTACAAGTCAGTTGAAACCAGTTAGAGCTTTAATTATCAGCAATTAATGTTTGAATTGTGGATATGGTATTCTGCAAAAATGTCTGGAAATCTTAAAACACTATTTTAATTTGTTGGCTTAAACTCGTAATCACTTCAGTCTACTAGTATAATCAGTACAGGTTTAAACAAAAAAGGTTATTGTAAGAATGTAATATTGTGATGTTATGTGACCAAAAGCATTATGGAGCCATGAACATGTCTTGTACTTTTTTGAATTTAGATATTAACATTTCTTAGAAAAGCTTCAAAACCGTGTTTGCTTTCTTGTTGTAATTAAAATGAGAATTGGCGATGTTGTGTATGGCAGATCAGTTTCGGTACTTGTAATATTAAAAGCATGTTTTGGCAAATCTTTTACGCTTGCCTAAAATGTCACTTTTACAGTAACTGTCGGATGATAAAACATATATATAGGCGACAGATTTAGACCAATGATTGCTAGAACATAAAATATTGATGTATAATAAACTTTCATAAATTCATCCTTATATGCAATATCCTTGAACATTATAATAAGTATGACAAATAATTGATAGCAGTTATGAACAACCTTTATAAAGCAACTATGTGAAATAACAATAAATCGTGACAGTTAATGTGAGCAGTATTTGTATTAATGCAATGAAATGCATTCTCATATGTTGTAAATCAAGGCCACATCAGGCTGGCAACACATGCCTTCCATGTGCCACCAGATCCTAGCTTTTATAAGCAAAGTTAAGTTAAACTAAGTTAATGCATTAGCCCAATACTCAACCATTTTACCTGTGTGCTGTGTAGATCCAGATCAGTCTGCATGTCTGATCAGGATCTGCACTGTTTTCTTTTTTGTCAGAAATAACCTAGTGAATCAAAAAGTGAACGATGTAGATCCTGATCAGAGGGCATGGATATGCCAGCTGATCTGGATCTACACTGGTCGTATATGTTTAAAATGCCTATATATATTGAGTAAAGGGTTAATGTGTCTTAACTTTGCTTTGAAAAACGAGAATTTGGTGCCATAAAATATAACCATCTATCTGAAAGTTGAGCTTGTCTTCACTATGAATAAATTTTATTTTTTTGCTTCGTAAAATTCCCCCATTCTATAGAAAGTACATTTTCTTAAAAGAATTTATTATTTTTAGCGACTTCTAAGGACAATTCTTGTTTTGTCTGTCAAGTAGTTGCGCTATATGTTATGCTATACAGTAAAACCCCTCATTACGGACACTCGATATTACGGGCACCCCAGTATTATGGGCGATTTTTTAAAAGAACAGACATGTTCTCTTCTTCTTGATTTAAACCCACAATTAAGGACAACCCGCTATTAAGGACACTTTCCCTCAGTCCCTTAGGTGTCCATTATAGAGGGGTTTCACTGTATATCAGACAGACTTTTGTTTGAAGATGTTTCTATTACATGTAATCTAAGGTTAGATACAATTTGCCTAGAGCTTTCTGGGATTAACTGTCTGCATTTAGCAAATTGATTTATTTGAAGCTTGATTTTTCAGTAATGCAGTGTTAACCACATTAATGAGCAGTGTTAATCACCTTTATATACTTTATTACATCACATTAGCTTTAGATGTTTTATAAACTGATAATAAAATGCTGTTAAGAAATGTGCAATATTTCTAGTCTCTGTTTAAAAGAACAGCTCCATTATAAACAATTTTAGAATGCGTAATAGTTTGGTTTTGCATCCATAACGTGGTACATGTAATAACTGTTTCTAAATGTTTTATAAAAACAACATCACCTCAGATCAGAAAATGCATTCACCCTTTCCCCTTTTACTACATTCATAATATCCCTTTATGGTGTGGCAAACAGTGTACATTCAGATCAGCCAGCATGTGCAACCAGTGAAGATTCAGATCATCTGGCACATCAGTGTTGAGAACAGATCTGGGTCTACACTGGTCACATCAGTGTTGAGAACAGATCTGGGTCTACACTGGTCACATCAGTGTTTAGAACAGATCTGGGTCTACACTGGTCACATGTGCATAAAAACAACTATTTAATGGAGTTAAGGGTTAACAGAAAAGAACAACCACAACCATAATACTACATCATATGGTGATAGTCTGCTGTTTGTCATGAACTTAAGAAAAGTTTTAGAGCTACCTTCGTAGAAGAATTTTGTTTATTAATGTACATGTAATTGCACTGAAGGACCCTGATGTAATAATTTAGATATCCAGTAATCGTCCTTTCTAATCCTGGCACTAATAATAACACTATTAAGAATTGGTAGGTTTAATGCCAAATATTACTTTCTTCTCTGCCATTGTAAAAGAAAAGCTTGTGTATAATACTCTAATGTGCAGGAGACAGCGACAACAATAGAGAACAAAGCCCTCTCAGATGTTCAAATACGAGCAAACAAATGACCATTTATCAATATGCCGTCACAGCGATTGTCCATGTTTGTCCAATAATACAATTGCGGGTAGGTCAATACTCTATATTAATCTAATCTTATGCCTATTGGTTTTTCTTAGGGTGGACCGTTAATGTGTGTTGTTTGCGTTCAGTCAGTCATAATCGTGCTGGAAATACATAAATTGTGTGGATTTATTCACTTATAAAGTTTTTACAGTAAGAATGTTAAATATTATTTGAAATTGTTATTTTTACATGAAATTGAGCGGATCATAAGGAAATCTATATGAATTAAATATCTAAGTTGAACAGAATTATGAGTGGATAGTGATTTGTGTGTTGTTCAGGCATGATTATATTGAAGACAGGTATGCTATACTACTTAAACATTTTCTGTAAATATCAGAAATATTTGTAGATGTTGATCGGAAAATAATATGATTCTTTTCTGCCAGATTACATTTTGCCACTTATTTGTTATGAAGTTTGAAGAAATCTGAATTATTTAAAAAATGATAATTGAGATAAAAAAAAGTTCTGTATTGAGTCATTATTTACCCACATTTTACAAACTTGATAAAAAATATAAAGTTTCAGTCAGAATAGCCATTGGCTATTATTTGAACTTTTAACCACTTCATTCACAGTGGAATAAGAATATCTACATTAACAGATTTTTATCAGTAAAATTCCGATTATACTTGTATACCAAATTACACACTAACTAAGGTGGACTTTGCCGTAATTACAGTTTATTGACATGATTTTATGGTAGTATATTGACCTTCATATGGACACAGTGTGAACAGACCTAGTTTATTATGAACCATGACATGTACTTTATCTGGACTTAAATATTTATTGTACCCTGAAACGGAGATATAGTAACAGAATATTTGGATTGTTTTGTTACAAAATACTGGAAATATTTAAAGTAAGGTTTAAGTTTTGTGTTATTTAATGAGAGGTCTTAAGAGGTCTTTGTGTTGTATGTCCAGAACAAATGTTATCAGACATTTAACTTTTATGCAATTAAAACATTTCTGGGCATCAATAATTGAATTGCCCATTTTTGTCGTTATTGTCTCCATACAAGTTTTTCTCCAGGTCTGGGAAAATTTATTTAATGGTTTTATTTGCTTATATCTCATTAATATATTACATATAACTGTTCCAATTGTTTATTGTAATTGTTTTTTAAAATAAATAAACACCAGTAGTGTAGAAGTCTGGACCTAGATACAGAGACTCTTCCTTTTATCAAAGTGTTTTCTAAGATTGTAGTATTTCCAGTGCTTATGTCCAGATGACAAAACATGACAATTATTGTAATAGTCGATTAATGGAAACTGTTGAAATTAACATTTTATTGATTTAGAAGATGTTTGTTTAAGTCAACCTTTTCACAAAAAATGTTTCTGATTCTTACCATCATTTAATCATCACAGGCAAGTTTCATGACTCATGACTGCTTTTTGAGTACTATTTACCCAATTAAATATATATATTTTTGGTTAAATTTTGTGTGTTTTTTTTTTTGGCTAGACGCTGAAAAAGACAGCTCCATGTGTGCTTATACTTGATCCATTAACAATTTCACTTAAGACAAAGTAATGTATGATGAAATTTACTCAAGGGTGTTTGTATGTGCACATTTTATTAAAGAAATTTTGCAGTGTGTGTAAGTTCTTGAAAAATGTTCTGTAGATTTTTTTAAGCAGCACAAAATAATTTGTTGGAAAGTTTCCAGTGCGGCCATCTTTACTGACAAAGTAACAGACTGGGTCAGAGAAAAATGATGTTTTGGCAACATTTCTGAACTGGTCAATGACCCCAGAGAGCTCAGCATTTCTTATAAACTGACAGTAATGAAGCCTAAAAGGCTGCTTCTTATCTAAGTATGTAGGTATTTATCAAATTACTGGCAGGTCTGTATAAACAGGATATAGTAACCAGTGTTCAGAACATGGGGTTTTTGATTGTTACATTGTGTATGAATAGTAAAATGTTGGATTGCAACAAATTAATAGATGTAAAATATACAAAATGTGAAATTCATTTGTAACTTTGCCTATGAAGTAAGAAAGTAAGTAAGATCATTACATTTTATTAAATCGTTATTTAGTGTGTTCATTCTTTTATTTTGCGTCTGAGAGTCATTTGTCCCTCACCTCTGATTCAAGTGAGGAAGCAGTCAGTCGCTTGCGGAGAAATTGGTTAGTACTGGTAAGAGACCCAGGAACACCGGTTAGGTGGACTGACCGCCGGGATATAACCAGAAAGTGTTGAAACCAGGCGTTAAAACCCCAAACAAACAAACAAACAAATCATTCTTTTATTAGCTATTTACATTTCGGCCTTGCCATCTTTAAATAATAAGTTTTTGAAAAAAGGCCATTTAGCAGAAATGTAAACATTATAAAAGAGTTACCACAACTATTTGTTGACAATATCCCAGAGGATCATTTACAAACAAGATCCTAAAAGTTATTGTACATTCACCAGATCACTGACTTAAGATACAATGGAAT
This sequence comes from Corbicula japonica, assembly GCA_038501625.1. NCBI lineage: Eukaryota > Metazoa > Mollusca > Bivalvia > Venerida > Cyrenidae > Corbicula > Corbicula japonica. Next base: position 1,625,347 of record JAZAYU010000130.1, read on the forward strand.
AAGTGGAGAATTTTTATTCTTTGGCAGTAAAGAAGACATTCCTTTTACATTTAAAATATTTTTATATCAAGTAAAAGGACAAGAAATAGCTTTGTTTTTGCCTTTGCTGTTGTTTCCTTGATCCTCACTATTAATTTATTTATATTAATAAATCTATAAATAGATGTCTCATGCAATACTTGTAACCAGGCTTTCTTCAAGACCCGAGTTGGTTTTGAAAAATTCTTTTAAAGATTTAAAACATTTTGCATAAAAGAACAAATTCTATTTTCTTTAACATAACGGCTTTCTGTAATGAAATATTTAAAAATTGCTAAAACACCTTTCGTTAAAGGTGCATTTTAAATAATTTTGTTTAACTACAGTACTATGAACCACTCTCATCTCTCATGCATGGTAATAGATGTACATATAAATAATCACCCAGTAATAGTTTACGGCAAATATAATGCATGCAGAAAATCTACAAAAGTTGGCATTTATTGTCAGTTGAGATCATATGCACTGATTATTTAGGTATTTGTAAGTTTTAATTGATCTGATATGTAAATAAATAGCATACATGTGACACTAAACAAAATTGCCAGTGTTGATCTAACAATTTTTGTGTCGCCTGCAATAGCAGGTAAACACATAGGGAACATATTGTCCGGTGGCGTCGTCGTCGTCTTCATTGTCGGTGCGGTCGTCTGGTAGTCCCCCAACTTAAACCTGAAACTTAATGTTGCCTATAACTTTGAAAATACTTGTCCTATTCACTTCATATTTGGAATATATCATTAGCATGAACAATGCCATCTGTGACGACAAGAATGATAACTCCAGTTTCAATATTTTTTGAGTTATGCCCCTTTCAAATGCAACTTTAACCTGTAACTTAATGTTGCCTATAACTTTGAAAATACTTGTCCTATTCACTTCATACTTGGAATATATCATCAGCATGAACAATGCCATCTGTGACGACAAGAATGATAACTCCAGTTTCAATATTTTGGATTTATGCCCCTTTAAAATGCAACTTTAACCTGAAACTTAATGTTTCCTATAACTTTGAAAGTACTTGTCCTATTCACTTAGTACTTGGAATATATCATCAGGACAAACAATGCCATCTGTGATGACAAGAATGATAACTCCAGTTTCAAAATTTTTTGAGTTATGCCCCTTTCAAATGCAACTTTAACATAAAACTTAATGTTGACTTTAACGTTGAAAGTAATTGTCCTATTCATTTGATATTTGAAATAATCATCTTCATGAACAGCATCATTATGAAGAACAAGAATGATAACTCCTGCTGGACTATTTTATGAGTTGTGTCCCTTTAATATACAACTTTAACATGAAACTTAATTTTGCCTATAACTTTTAAAGTTCTTGTCCTATTCACTCTTCGAATATATCATCTTCATGAACAACAAAAACATTGGTTACAACAAGAATCATAAGTCCTGTTTGACTATTTTTTTTTTCAAATGCAAATTTCACATGAAACTTGATGTTGCGTATAATTTGAAAGTACTTTCCCTATTCATTGAATACTTGGATTGTATCATCAACATGAACAGTGCCATCGACAACTACAAAAATTATAACTCCGGTTTGAATATTTTATGAGTTATGTCCCTTTCAAATGCAACTTTAAAATGAAACTTAGTGTTGCTTGTAAAATGGAAAGTACCTGTTCAATTCACTTAATACTTTGAATAACTCATCTGCGTGCACAAACCAATTTTTGAAGATAACTCGGGTTTCACCATTATTATATTTATTCCCCTTTTAAATGCAATTTAGATGACACATGTGTTATTGAAATCAACTTAAATAAATCAACTTAAATAAAATATTTTTATTATATATGATTAAACATAGGCCCACATTTCAACTTTTTCCATGCAGGCGACACATGTGTTCCGCAGAACACAACATTCTAGTTAGAATTTTATTGCATCTGCATTCTGACATGATGAACAGTTTTAAACAAATAATTTTTGAGAAATAATCAGATACTGACAATCTTTCTGACCAAAGCAGGACATCAGTGTATTAAACATTAATTGCTTATTGGAAGAGAAACTTTTATTTATAAAGGACTATTATAATGTTGAAAGTTTTTGAGCAGTTTTAACTTGTTTCATTATATCCTCTTTACAAAAGCGAAGGTCAGTTTTGTAACTTTTGGTTTTACTGTAAAATCTTTTGAATATCCTTGAACAGATGAATGGATTTTAATTGCAATTTCATAAAATGAAGTTAAAATGATGCATCTATCATGTTTCAGATTTTAAGAATGATCTGCAGAGAAATTAAAATTTGACGATACCGGTAGGTGTCATTAGAACATTAAGTGTATACTGAGTGGATAGTCTCAAGTAACATACTGTAGAACTCCTTTTAAACGCCTCCAGGGCATAACATTTCTGAAAGTGGGGCACTTGTTATTTATATTATTTTTTTTTTAGATTCATAAGGACATTGTATAATAAATATAGATTAACTGATTTTTTCCCCTAAAAAAAAGCTTGGGGGCATTTATTAGAGGAGGGGCATTTAAAAAGAAAAGTATGGTATACCATATACCTTGATCAGATTCTCCCTCTCCCCAATAAATGCCAACTGCATATTTTAAGCCAAAATGAAATTCCTATATTCAGTTCTAAATGACACTTTAACACTTATAAACCTTTATTTAAACTTCAAAGACATAGTGGGGCATTTTAAGGATTACTTGGAGTAAATATTCTGTAATCTAACCACTTGGGGCATTTGAATGGGGTATACGGTATCTGCATCTGTGCATCTAAACAATATTTGGAAATACATTAGGGTAGATAATTATGATCTATTAAATCAATTCTGACATGAAGTTTGCTTTATCCAAGTTATTTTGAAGTGTTAACCAGATACTGATGGGAAATATTCATTAAGATATTTAATCATAAGTTTGTTAGTTCTTGAATAAAAAAATTAAAATATTCAATTTTCTTAATTTCAGTGCATAACAGTCTTGGACAAATCCGGAGTTGATGGTGCATTTTATACATTGTAAGTATTCTGAAACCTTATATCAATAATCAAAATGTTGGTAAAAAATCTGGCAAAGAGTGATATATTGCAATACACAATTTATTCTTTACTCCATCTGTGTGGGTTTTTTCTTCATGTGCAAACAGTGTAAATCCAGATCAGATGGCACATCAGTGTTACCTCTGAGCAGGATCTAAACTGTTGTATCTTGTTTAGACTGCTGTTGACATTAGCCATATCCCATATATAAGCATTTTAATATGTGTGTGACCAGTGTAGATCCAGATCAGCAAGCACATCAGTGCTGTGTGATCAGGATCTACAGTGTTCTCTTTTTTGATCTGAATAAAATGGAATATTTAAATTAAAAACAAAAATACAACAGTGTGTATCCTGATCAAATGCATGGATATGCAAGCTGATCTGGATCTACACTATTCACCCATAAATACCTATAATTATATGGAGTAGTGTTAAAGTTAAACTTTAGATTGCTGACCTTGGATCAATTGACATTTGTGAGTTAATGACGTGCATTGAACAAAGGTCTACACTATGAAAGTTATCCCTACAATGCTGGAAGCAGGAGTGAGATTTTCAGACTCTGTATACCATTATTTGTTGAACATAGTGGTTGCCTCTGCTCTGTAGATGCTAAATATGAATTGCAACCCCTAATGAACACAATTTTAGGTTGTTGACCATTTAGCCATATGGAAAACTTCTACAGGGCAGTAAATAAAATTATGATAAAAGCTACAGGGCAGCACTTCTCAGAATGCCAATTTAATTATTATTATGTTGTTAAGTTTTAGATACCATTACATAATGTTTTAATCCTTTACTCCTTGGATATGCATTTATCACATTGGCAATCAGCCGGCACAGGTTGCTCATCAGGATAAATGCCTCTTGTCTCCCACAGAGTCAAGAATTAAAAGAGAAAATCAGGAAGTGTGGGTAATATAATTATGAATCCTTGAGATGATAGGAGAGAAACTCAACAATTGGTATCTGCAAGCTATTGTTGGGAAATTAAAATTCATTAAATTGCAATATTAGATCCCTTGGGGAAATCAGCAAGGGTATGGTAGTAGAACATAAAGACAGTACAATCCGATAAATTTTAATTCTGCTCTATCTTGCTTGTACTTTATGCCACATCCCACCAGTTTAATTAAAAGCACAGCAATTTAATCCTGCTAAACTATTAAACAATTTAAATGACTTTAACCCATTATTCCATATATATATATGGCTTGGGTATGGGTTTTATGGTGTCTTTGCAACCATGGAGATCCAGATCAGCCTGCACATCCATGCCATCATGTTTGGATGTACACTTGTCACATCTTGGTCAGAAATAACATAATGAATCTAAAGCAAACATTGTAGATCCTGGTGCCAGCTGATGTGGAACTTCATATTCTGCCCATGGGACAACAGGCATATCCCATGGATAAAGGGTTAAGTGCAAAAAGTTAAAATTCCGTGACATTTACTAAAAATTTACTTCTTGTGAACACGAAACTCAATGCTGCTTAATACAAAGAATAGGTGCTCTAGATATTTAGGGCAGGCCATGCCATATCAACCCTCTAGGAACAAGTGGTCTAAATATTACGGGCAGGAAGTAAATGGTAAACATGTTTGTAAAAATTCTTTGCGATTTTGAGTATCGATGAATATAAGCAGTATCCATGGAAGTAAAGGTTAAACATGGGTGCAAAAGTTCTTTATGTTGTTGAGTATCAATGAATTAATTGATATCAAACTTAGACTGTTAAAGACATAGTTGTTGACCCCATTACCAGATATATGTATATTCCCTTGTTTTACAGGAAGCCTTACAGTGGTATGTTTTCTTTATGACGGCTCTAACGATGAATCCACCGGGAATGGGGAATGACCCCCTGATAGGGGATATGGGGCCCAAAAACCCACATCAAGGTAAAAAACCCACATTATATAGAGAATACATGTATATATTTTTACCAATTAAATATAGAAATATTTTGAGATGAGATCAGAGAAGTTGTATTTTCATAGAAAGTACATGATTCCAGAATTCACAAGTGAAATATATTTCTTTTGCTGTAAAAAAACAATAAAGTTTATTTTATGGTAATTATGCATAACTTGCCTGATGATTTTGGCAGAAAAATTGTAAGAAATGGTAAAAAAATGTTTGTTAATGAAGTTAAGTCATGATATCATATATAATACCACAGTTGAGAGTGAGGGATTGTGATTTGTGTTGATGGTGCTTGTTAACCCATGAATTCATTCATACAATCGTCAGTCTTTGGCTTGACTATTTGAAGAATATGTTGAGTTATTCTGCTTAATATTTCATTTTGTGTCAGCAAACCCTTCCAATACTTCTTGATAAGACATTGTAGGATCAGGTATCTGTCATTTCTGAATAATTATAGCAAAGACAAACTAAATTTAACTGTCTGTTGTTTGTAACAGGACTGTTCATGGATCGATGTTTCTCTCATGTTTGTCGTTTGTTACAGGACTGTTCATGGATAGATGTTTCTATCATGTTTGTCGTTTGTTACAGGACTGTTCATGGATCGATGTTTCTATCATGTTTGTCGTTTTTTTACAGGACTGTTCATGGATCGATGTTTCTATCATGTTTGTCGTTTGTTACAGGACTGTTCATGGATCGATATTTCTATCATTTTTTTTCGTTTGTTACAGGACTGTTCATGGTCGATGTTTCTATCATGTTTGTCGGTTTTTACAGGACTGTTCATGGATCGATGTTTCTCTCATGTTTGTTGTTTGTTACGGGACTGTTCATGGATCGATGTTTCTATCATGTTTGTCGTTTGTTACAGGACTGGTCATGGATCGATGTTTCTATCATGTTTGTCGTTTGTTACAGGACTGTTCATGGATCGATGTTTCTATCATGTTTGTCGTTTGTTACAGGACTGGTCATGGATCGATGTCTCTATCATGTTTGTCGTTTGTTACGGGACTGGTCATGGATCAATGTTTCTATCATGTTTGTCGTTTGTTACAGGACTGGTCATGGATCGATGTTTCTATCATGTTTGTCGTTTGTTACAGGACTGTTCATGGATCGATGTTTCTATCATGTTTGTCGTTTGTTACAGGACTGGTCATGGATCGATGTTTCTCTCATGTTTGTCGTTTGTTACGGGACTGTTCATGGATCGATGTTTCTATCATGTTTGTCGCTTGTTACAGGACTGGTCATGGATTGATGTTTCTATCATGTTTGTCGTTTGTTACAGGACTGGTCATGGATCGATATTTCTATCATGTTTGTTGTTTGTTACAGGACTGATCATTGGCCAGCATCCATGAAGCAATGTTTCTTCTATGTTTGTTGTTTGTAACAGGACTGGTCATGGATCGATGTTTCTATCATGTTTGTCGCTTGTTAAAGGACTGGACATGGACAAATGTTTCTATCATGTTTGTTGTTTGTTACAGGACTGGTCTTGGATCAATGTTACAGGACTGGTCTTGGATCATGTATCTATCATGTTTGTTGCTTGTTAAAGGACTGGACATGGACAAATGTTTCTATCATGTTTGTTTTATGTTACAGGACTGGTCATGTTTCAATAATGTTTGTTGTTTGTTACAGGTCTGGTCATGTATCATGTTTGTTGTTTGTTACAGGACTGGTCGATCCATGATCATGTATCATGTTTTGTTTTTGTTACAGGACTGGTCATGGATTGATGTTTCTATAATGTTTTGTTGTTTGTTACAGGACTGGTCATGGATCGATGTTTCTATAATGTTTTGTTTGTTACAGGACTGGTCATGGATCGATGTTTCTATAATGTTTTGTTGTTTGTTACAGGACTGGTCATGGATCGATGTTTCTATAATGTTTTGTTGTTTGTTACAGGACTGGTCATGGATCGATGTTTCTATAATGTTTTGTTGTTTGTTACAGGACTGGTCATGGATCGATGTTTCTATAATGTTTTGTTTGTTACAGGACTGGTCATGGATCGATGTTTCTATAATGTTTTGTTGTTTGTTACAGGACTGGTCATGGATCAGCTCCCATTCAGCATGGACTCTATGATGTTCCAGCAGCCACAGACACAGCAGTACATGCAGTACAATATGTACGGTCATCAGCAGCATCAGCAGCACCATGGTAGGTGAACTTACAGATAGCAATGGTGGCGGTTTGTTAATTAAAACCTGTCATCCCAGGGTTGGACCAGGAGAGATTTAATTATCTTATCCCTTTTCCTTCCATCTAAAAAAGAACACAGAAATTTAATAAAAGCTATAAAGACAACCTTTAAATAAAATTGAAACTTTGGGGTTATTATTATTAATTATTATTCAAACATGTTTTATATTACAACATAAATTGTAGTAGGTGGCAGTCTGTTTCTAACATCTGCATCATTGATTTTCTAACCACTGTGGTGTCTTAATATACATATTGAGAAAATGGCCACTTAGTAATTTTGTATGAGCAAAGGGAAAAAACTGCTGAAGAGTGTTAAATGGCTATTTTTAGCTGGCGATGATATTTTCATGGGTTCATGTAAAGTTCATGGACATCATAATTATTTGATAGGAAGGAGTGAGAGTGGATTGAACTTGTGGGTAAGGTCTTTTGAGGTCATTTATTACATGTGGAACACACTGATGTAATCATTGCTGGTCAACCAGCCTTTGTTAACCTTTAATTAACTTTTAATTAGATATTTAGAAGTATTTGATTAATTACCTTTTTTGTTTGTTTACATCAGTCATAATACTGATCTTTTTGTTAAAGGTGATTGAAGTGTTTTTGCTTATTCATCGCAGTAGTGTATTTTGTCAAATGGAATTAAAGTTAATCATGAAGTAGTTCGACTTCCAGGTTGAAGTTAGTCCAAGCAAACATTTGTAATTTTATAAATATAGCTACACTTCAGAAATACCTGCTTCACCGATTTGGGATAAGCCATAAATATTTTAATTTCACATTGAAGGAACACTAGCACAGTTTAGAATGGCATAATTTGGTATATGGTCTTAAGTATCGATACAGAATAGCTTAATGTTAATACCATAAACCTAGCTAGATATTTTGTTGTAGATATCCATCCAGCCTAGTTAATGTAGATATATTGCAAAGAACAGTATAGAAGTCTTCATATCCCATAACAGATTGTGAAATCCAGACCCTGTAGGATCCCTGCCTCTCCCACATCCTGTAGGATCCCTGCCTCTCCCACATCCTGTAGGATCCCTGCCTCTCCCACATCCTGTATGATCCCTGCCTCTCCCACATCCTGTAGGATCCCTGCCTCTCCCAATCCATAAAGGATCCTTTCCTCTCCCACACCTTGAGGATCCCTGCCTCCAACACCCTGCAGGATCCCTGTCTCTCATACACCCTGTAGGAACCCTGCCTCTCCCAAACTGTTGGATCCCTGCCTCTCACACCCTGTATTATACCTGCCTCCAACACCCTGTAGGATTCCTGCCTCTCTCACACCCTGTAGGATTCCAGCCTCTCCCCACCCTGTAGGATCCCTGCCTCCCCCACCCTGAAGGATCCCTGCCTCCCCCACCCTGAAGGATCCCTGCCTCCCCCACCCTGTAAGATCCCTGCCTTCCACACCCTGTGTGATCTCTGCCTCTCACACCTTTTAGGATCCATGCCTCTCTCGCATCTTGTAGGATCCATGCTTCTCCCACACCATGTAGGATCCCTGCCTCTCTCACACCCTGTAGGGTCCCAGCGTCTCCCACACCCTGTAGGATCCCTGCTGCTCCCACAGCCTGTATTATACCTGCCTCTTATACCCTGGATCTCTGCCTCTCCCACAGCCTGTAGGATCCCTGCCTCTTCCTCACTCTGTATGATTCCAGCCTCTCTCACACCCTGTAGGATCCCTCCCTCTCCCACACCCTGTAGTGCCTCTTCCACAATCTGTAGGATCCCTGTTTCTCCCACATACTGTAGTGCCTATTCCACAATCTGAAGGATCCCTGCCTCTCCCACACCCTGTAGTGCCTCTTCCACAATCTGTAGGATCCCTGTCTCTCCCACACCCTGTAGTGCCTCTTCCACAATCTGTAGGATCCCTGTCTCTCCACACCCTTTAGTGCCTCTTCCACAATCTGTAGGATCCCTGCCTCTCCCACACCCTGTAGTGCCTCTTCCACAATCTGTAGGATCCTTACCTCTCCACGCCCTTTAGTGCCTCTTCCACAATCTGTAGGATCCCTGCCTCTCCACGCCCTTTAGTGTCTCTTCCACAATCTATAGGATCCCTGCCTCTACCACACCCTGTAGTGCCTCTTCCACAATCTGTAGGATCCCTGCCTATCCAAATGTTCTATACACTTAGTGTTCTGCTGCATCCAGTAGTAGATCTGTCCTTTAAGCAATTTCTAATTTTCCCCATGTAATTTATCTCTTCCATACCACATGGAGTTGAACATGCAGGAAACCCTGCAGAAAATCACTCCAACTCCCTAAGCTAACTAAGTATCAATCTATCTGAGGTTAGATCTAACAGGTTAAAACATTATTTCTTAAAAATGCATATTTATTGAACAACAAAAATTGTTGATTCTTTTGGCATGTAATATCAAATAAGGATATAAACAATAAAAAGTAAATTCAATATATATATTTACATTTTCAGGTGTGATGTACGACGGGCAGGGTATGTACGGGGAGTTGCAGAGTCCTACAACTATGTCGGAGCAGAGCATGTCCCCGTCACCGCCACCCCCTCCCAGAATGTACAAACCCTGTGTGGTGTGTGTAGACAAATCCTCGGGCTATCACTATGGGGTCAGCTCCTGTGAAGGCTGTAAGGTAACGTTGTCTCTACCTCAAAATAATGCACATCTTCAGGGAAATTCATGTTATGTCTTGTTAAGATGTCATAAAGTTTAGCAGACAACATAAATGTCACTTTTTATATCAATGTGAAGTAGGTGTTGCATTATATAGAAAAAATATGTAATAAATCACAAGAAATGATAAATAAAATTGTAATTACTTTCCAAATATATGAACCACTGAAATGTCAAACATGTAAAGACACATTTTCTCAAGACATGCCCCATAAGTGAAGCACCATCATAAAATAAGGGCCTATTGACTTTGTGATAAATGTAGACTCTCATTGCACGTACATTGTGTGAGACTGTATGAAAAGGATCTAGGTTGTTGGGGGGCGTTTTTACGCCACCCAGTGATTTTACATGTGAATTTTGGTCACCTGATCAAAATGGTACCTCGCTCTCTATCTACTTATATATTCCAACGGGGTTACCAAAAGTGAAATTCGATCATTTTACCTCCAGAGAATTACGCCCTTGAATAACTTAGACAGTATATGTAGGTCACAGAGGTTATGAGACGGTAGACGGCGCTGCTCGATTGTTAATCTGTCCTGTCCAGAGTAAACATGTCAAATTATGAAACTTCCTCGCCTATTTCAAGTGTTTCTCTGATATTATTAAGCGTCTACTGTACAAGATCACTCCTTACAATATTTAATGAGCATCTGTTGTGTCTCAGATGTCGAATAGTTGGATAAGTGTCTGTTGAGTATAAAGAAGACGGTCGTAAATCAGCCAATTAAGAACAGATTATCTCGGCAGTTATGATGGCCTAACTGAGATTATAATTGGTATATTGTTCTTTGATTACCTGCTAACTGTAAAGAGTTGTGAGCATGAAAGTGTTAGGATAATTGATAATCTTGTCACTTTTATAAACAGGTGATTAGGCAATAGAAAATTAATTCCTAGATTCCCCGCCCGCCCTTCGAAAATCACTCAGCCCCAACGTTTTTTATTCTGAAAAAATGTGTGCATCAAAATTTACATTTACGAGTACAAATCAGTAGAGTACGAAAACGCAGTATGTAACATTTAAGTGCGAATTGGCAATTCATAGTCGGCTTGATGATTATTTATCTTTTCACCACACAAGTGTCATTAGAAACAGCAAGAATAATTAATAAAAAATAAAACCTGCCCACCCGCCCCATTTTTTCCCAAAATTCGGATGAGAATCTAGGAATTAATTTTCTATTGCCTTACAGAAGGTTACTTATAACAGATTATAAACAAAAATGAAGACAATTTTAAAGTAATTTAATGTAATAAAAGTGCTAACTGTACATCTTTAAATGCTTATAATAAATGGCCATATATAGTTATATTACTTTTATTTGTGCATATCTTTTATTTCTTTCTGGTGAATAAATATTGTTTCAAATTATAGTGCAAATAGCAACTATTTCATAAAGTATTTTTGATTTCCCCATGTGTTTCATTTCTTTCTTATTAATTAAAAGTTTCAAATCAAATGTAGACGTATTATTTATTTTTTTTTCTGGCACAATATGACTTCAGTCTTGGATATTAGCATCCTCTCGAATGTCCGTGGTAGATAAAAACTTGATCAAGCAGAAGCCAGGCACGCAAACGTTTGCTCTGCCATTCGAAAGTTCCTTCACACTCCTCCAATAGGAAACTCACAAAATCTATAGTTGATGTCACATTGATGTGACATTATGTCAGTCACTCCAAAACGCCACCCATCAGTACTTTCAGTGCTTTGATTTTCTAAATGCATTTAGAATGCTTCAGCTACTAGTGAACAGGGTACACCTTGATCAGATGGCATAGTTGTGCAGGCTGATCTTCATTAGCACTGGTAGCATAGGTGATAAACCCCCTTATACTTCTGTTGTGTTCCATGTTGAGGTTTTGTTAATTTTATCGACGGGTTAGTTCTTTGTGAATAAGCCCCATTTTGTTGTGGTTTGTCATGTGTACATATGTAATTGATTAACCCTTTCCTCCATATAAATGCCTTTTATCACATGTAAAACAATGTAGATCCAGATCAGCAGGCGCATCAGTGCTGTCTGATAAGGATCTGCACTGTGCTTTTTGGTCAATACTTAAATAAAAAAAGCAAACAGTGTAATTTCTGATCAAAAGGCATGATCATGCTGGCTGATCTGGATCTACACTGTTTTCCCACGAAATAAATTTTTAATCATGGAGTGAAGGGTTAAGCCGAGTTTGTCTAATGAACTGGGTTCACTTTAAAAATATCCAGTCAATATATAATTCCTTATGCTGAATAAGTTAATTCTTTATGCTGAATAAGTGATATAGTGCAGTGTTGTATTCATAGGAGATACGTAAACATTGATCACATGGCATGTTTATGATTTATATCTGTTGCATAACTTAAACATAATTTCAAAAACATTGAGAACATTAAAGTCACACCTGAGAGTGGTAATTTAGCAGTTACATTCAACCTGTCAAGCTCTGCTGCACATAAGCACATAAAGAAGATGCATTAATACAGAATGTTGATGCGACTAATGATTCATGAATCAAAGACTTTGAGAGATTCAAAACAAAAAAATTGTGTGCAATAATGGAAGTGGGTCATTGGAAAAATATAATCCATGTTAAGGCATCGCCACACTCCTCCCAATTCTATTCATTGATAAAATAAAAATCATCAAATCTCAGTAATGACAAAATGCCATTCAATGAAACTTTGCACAAATGAAGATTACTAATGTATCTTTATTTTGCATACAGAAAGACAACTTAGAAAAGTAAAGAAACAATGCTAGACCTAAAAATTCCTTGAATTCTATTTACATAAATTCACAAAAACTAGTGGATGCAGAACATTACTTTAAATTCCCTCGTGAGCGCAATGATACTGACAAGAAAATGTTGTGTACTTTGTAAAAAACGTTCAACTATTAAAAGAGAAATCAGTGATTGTCATCCGTTTACGCGACCAGGAAATTGAAGGTCAAACACACTTTTACTAATATCTCGTAAAGTTTACATAAGTTAATCATGAGGACACAATAAATTGTTGTCAGTATCATATTACTCATGTGGGCATTTAAAATGATGTTTTGCGTTCTTTAGTTTTTGTGAATTTATGTAAATAGAAGTTGAGGGAATTTTTAGATCCTGCTATTTTTCTTTACTTTTCTAATATGTCTTACCATCTGTAAAATAAAGATACATTAATAACATACACTTGTGCAAAGTTTCATTTAACAGCATTTTGCCGTTATTGAGATTTTGATAATTTTCTTTTTATCGATGAATAGAATTGGGAGGAGTGTGGAAGGCCCTTAAGTGGTTGGCGGCCAAGCTGGGAGGTGAACTCACTCACTGATTGCTTTAACAAGTAGAAGACAACTGAACACTTTAGGCTGTGTCAAATTTAGATTCTAGATTCTGTTGACTTAATTCGGAGACCAGTCTTAAATCTAAAGCATCGGCCAGGCGCCAAGATTACAAAACTGAGATTTGAGTCCATTCTAAAATCTCAAACATCAGATTGGCTTATTATAGTCCGAGACAAGCTGTTTATTATGTATTTGTCTGACATCACAGTAGCAATTATAAGAACATGTTTCATAACTCTTGACTGTATTTTGTCATAGTTATGCCTCTTTTTCACTTAAATTTAATAGGAAAACCTGGTTTTGCACATTCCAGCAATCTTTTCTCTAATTTGAATAAAAACTTTCCTGTAACCCACCTAGTCATGTGATACAGGCTGAGATTGGGAATAGAACCAGCACAGGCACAGTGCCTAGCCACTCGTGCCGCCACATCACTAAACACAGGACACACAAGAAACATAGATGAACAGTGTGACATGTGTGACTAATTTGTTCTGATGACAATACACAAGAAACTTTTTATGATCACACATAAAACCTCTCTCATGTTATTTATTATTGAACTTAAATTTCTTAAATAATATTTTCAATTTGTTTAGCAGTTTCTTTTAAGTTGTGCGTTAAAGTGGTTTTAAATATTTTGGTTTTTGGCTAATCATGCTTTTAACCCGGTGCTTAGTCCCCACACGTAAAGCTCGCACTCATTCCATACACAGTGAACTCTGTGCTTAGTTCACACACATCTTACCCATTCTAAAATCCCAGATTAGATTCATTTGTTATGTCAATTGGGTCTGAAATAATTATTTTGTCAAAAGATAATGTCTTTAATGTTTGTGTTGCCTGTTTTAGGGGTTCTTCCGTAGAAGTGTTCAGAAGAATATGCAGTATACCTGTCACAAGGATAAATGCTGTGTCATCAACAAAGTCACTCGTAATCGTTGTCAGTATTGCAGACTTCAGAAGTGCTTTGCCATGGGAATGTCTAAAGAAGGTAGACCAAATTAATCTGTTTATAAATTTACCATCATCCCTGTTGTATAGGCCGGACTGTATTTTACCCGATTTTACCATTCATAAGTTAGGGAAGTTGCAAATGATGAAGTAAGGTGGCACTGTGGCCGTTACAGTACGAGTTTGCTACCCAGTAGAGGCAGTATCATTTATAAAATTTGAACACAGACTTTTTACTAAATGTGGTCTCATATGTTGATCACAGCCAAAACTCAGGTGCTGCCAATACATGAGCGATTACGGTAGTTGTTTGCTCATACATAAGCGTAGGTGGCATTTTCCTAAACCTGATGTTGTATTCCTGTCAGTGGTATATAAATTACATAATTGATAATGTCACGTAAGAGTACCGAATTTTGAAACCTATGCAACATCTGCTGAGCATGAAAGAGACTACTTATTGAATAATATGTCACTTAAGTGCGAAACTATAGTATAACCTTCTTTATTTATACAAAGTTACAATAGCTTTGCATATAATTATTATTTTATCAGTTAATAGGATCAAAGTTTATTATTTCTTTCTTTATTCTTTCGCGCCTTTACTCCATATATGTGTGTTTTATTTCAGAAACAGTGTAGATCCAGATCAGTCAGGTCATCCATAATGTCACTTCAGGATTTTTACTGTTCACTTTTTTGGTCAGAAATAACCTAAAAGTCAAAAAGTGAACAGTGTAGATCCTGATGAGATGGTATTGATGTGCTGACTGATCTGGATCAACACTTTTCATGCATGCTATAAAGATATATATGGAGGAAAGGGTTAATGTAGCTATGTTTTATAGTTTGCTTGACATGTACTGCACTGCTTGTGTAGCTATCATTTTATTTATACTGTAAAGCAGATATTGTTTCCTTCAATTAATAATTATAATTAATGCTTTGCTGTTTTTCTAACTGCTGAAAGAAAGTATGTATATATTCTCAGGTTTTCCAGTGGTCCTAAGATGGGCACAATTTTGAAAACTGTATATGCTATATTTTGTAAAACAGTAAACAAAACAGTGAAAAATTCCCTACTTTAAAAAAAATTCAAGGCACATCCCTGGTTAAGTAAAAGCACTTGCATTGTTGTTCTAAGTGTATTTAACAATCACTTTTTTATTCTATATCCCATGTGCAACCAGTTTAGATCCAGATCAGCCTGCACAGTTCTGCAGCTTGATCAGGACCTACAATGTTGCTATAGGTTCATAAGTTTGTTTTTGACCATGAAGCGCACTGTTAAACCTTTTACTCCATATATACACATTTAATCACACGAGCAACCAGTTTAGATCTGGATCAGCTTGAACAACTGTGATCCGGATCCAATAGCACAACTATGCTGGCTGATCTGGATCTACACTGTTCCCCCTGCAGTAAAGGTGTATCTTCGGAGTAAAAGGTTTAATATTTTATAACCTATACTGCATACATACTCCACTTTAACACATGGGCAATCAGTGTAGATCCAGATTAGCTGGCACGGCTCGTCTATGCTGCCTGATCCCTTCTTGATCAGAAATAACCTAATGAAGCTAAAAGTGAACAGTGTAGATCAAGCTGACCTGCATTGTTCATCCATGGGATAAAAGCCATATCATGTGGAGTTAATTGATAAAACACATGAATTTGTTATAAAGACATGATTTATAGCTATAACCTTTTGTCAAAATGAGAAGTTTTAATTCAAGGTTGAAAATGAATGTGCATGTCTGATCTGTTATGCATATTATATAATATATGCATATTAAATTATATGCACATCAAGTACGTTTGTGGTTTCTTTGGGTATAAGATTAGGTTAGAAAATTTATTATAATCGAGTGAAAGAATTAAGTGCTTGTGGGGAAATTCCAAGAAATGGGAATACACTGCAACTCCGTTATATCGCGATCCATTATATCGCGATATCCAATATATCGCGCTTGGTCCATGGATCCCAATTTTTTGTACATTTACAATGTTTATGTTTGTTCATTCTTCGTGGGTGGTAAAAAAGATCAAATGATTAAATCAACATCGGTGACTAATGAACGAAACGCACGCTTTTTCTGTGTCGTATTACGTCATTATTGGCAAAGGCTGTTCATTACGAAAATAGATGAAAGTTTTTTTTTCATTCTGTTGATTCTGATTTGACATGAAACCCCCTTTGTGACGAACAATAGGTGCGAAAAACACCAAGCTGATACGGTACTGGCAGAATTTCGTTCACGATACAAACCGCAAATTAGCGACAATTAATGCAAGTTGCTAACCATAATAGGCATGAGCAGGAAACGTCAAAACAGTTTGTTGTTTTGACATTACCTGCTCATCGTCATATCAAGCTGGTAAACGACGGACGACGACAAACTAACATCGCCGACCATGACCGACCAACAGATCGTCGATCAGTTGAAAGTACCGAAAACAATAATACCACCGTTGGAAATTGATGACTGCGATCTTTGTTTTGTACATTAATTAATTTATTTTTATTAAAATAAAACTTAATAAATTATATAAAAAAGTTGTTTTAAAACAATTTGTTCAGCACGGAACGTACTCCCTGATGTACCCGTAGATTTCACGGCGTGTTAATTACGCAACACCGCGATATACATGCATCTGACAGCAAAAAAACAAATGAATTCTCCTTGTTTAAGCGCGATTATTTACTTATATCGCGCTCCATTTATATCACGGTTATTTACTTATATCGCGCTCCGTTTATATCGCGGTTAGCGGCCTTGGACCCCGAGGTCGGCAATATAATGGATTTGCAGTGTAAAAGCATTGCAGATACCTTACTGTAAATCTTTTATATAATTACGCTATTTATCAATTGTTTACTGCCCAGGCCAGAACTACTAACAAGTGTGTTTGACTTGACAAAAAAAATAGTATTCAGAATTTCAAGTTGTGTTTAAAGTTTTCATCAGTCATACCTCGTACTTTAAAATTCCCCTGTTCAGTGATACAATTCCTTCCATGAAAGCCTTATGTTCTAAACTTTGGGGAGGTAATTGTCACAGGAAGTGAGGAAAGAGCAGGAGGTGTTAGCTCTCACATTAAACTTTGCATAACAATCTATAATCATCAATGCTCTATTGTTACTATGCTTACATTTCAGCCATACTCCAAAAAGGTCAGTGCCCTCTAGATCTTAAACTAGTGCTGCCAGTTAGCCAGTCTTGTTTGAATCCCACCCAGCTCAGTGGTCTGACAGAAACCAGCTGATATCATCTTGGAAGTTTTACAGTTAAAGCTGGGTCTTGTCAAGTCTTTGAAGATTATTATGAAACTGGGCACAAAATTTGTGCCTATTAATGTTGATGATACCATCATTTGTTTAATTAAGAAAAAAATAATGACATAATCTCAAGCAATAATGAACTATGCATTCAGTAGATAGACATAGGGAAGAATACATGTAATTACTCAGTGTGGGTTTCTGTCAGATCGTGGGATGGTGGTGAGACAGAGCATGATCTGTGGTCGGATTTGAATGAGATTGGCAAGTTCCCTAGAACATGCTAAATTACCTCACCTCCTCCTGTCTGTATGCATCCACTTACAGTGACTGGTACAGGGTAAAAACGTGGTTTGAGGAGGTAGTGTTACTGAACTCCAGGGCTCTAGTCTAACAACCTTGGCACAAGATCATAATATTGAAACTGGAGACCAGTCTCAAATCCCCAGTTTCTTATTGTATGTAATGGAGACTTAGCATCAGATTGGTTGAAATGCTGATTGGTTGAAATGGAGATTAGCATCTGATTGGTTGAAATGGAGAATAGCATCTGATTGGTTGAAATGGAGACAAGCATCTGATTGGTTGAAATGGAGACAAGCATCTGATGGTTGAAATGGAGACAAGCATCTGATTGGTTGAAATGGAGACAAGCATCTGATTGGATGAGTTGGCCAGTCTCTTTTTCAACAATTCAGATGTGTAAGGTTTGAGACTGGTCTGCATTCTCAGTGTTATGATCTTGAGCTCTTGTCAGTAGGTTCTCAAGACAGATTTATACAAAACATTTCTTGAATAGAAAGGTTGCTGGTTTTTCTTCCTCTGTAAGAGCATTGGAGTGTAGAAGGGAAAAATAATTCTATAACACTGATTTGTTTTATTGCAAGGTGAAAAACATGCAGCAATCCTACCCTAGCTAGCTTGTTCTTACTGAGTGAAATGGGCCTCTTTCATATCTTATACTTGACTGTAACTTGACTCTTGCAGTAAAATCATTGAAGTAACTTTAATTTAGGTAAGGGGAAAGAAATTGTGTTCATAGTATTTGCTTAAATGTTAAAAAAATTGGCCAGAAAGATGTAGGATTTCACCAAAAAGGTGTACATAACTGACATAACTGACAATTAAAAATATGGTACTGCCTTTAAGTTGTATATTATGAACGATATAAATAAGGGATATAAAGGATACAGCCATAAAGATATACATTCCTGACAATATAAATAGGGGCCATAAATGTGTAGGATACTACCATGAGGGTTTACATTACTGACAATATAAATAGGGACCATAAAGGATCTTTTACTGAATGTTAATAGGCCTTAAGGGTGTATAACCCTTAACTCCATATATACTGGTTTCCACGTGTGCAACCAGTGCAGATCCAGATAAGCTAGCAAATCTAGATCCTTCCTGGTCACAAATCGCCAGCTTAGTGCAGTAACGGTTTAATCCTTCTTATTTCCATGGTACTTATACCAGTTTTGCACTAAGGTGACGTCATGTGTTAAAACGCATATAATTATATCAAGTAAAAGGTTATAAGATACCATTATTATTTTGAAAACTTTTTTCTTGTCTTTCAGGCTTCATTGTCCCTAAAATTCCTAAAATGGCATTGGTCAGCCTTGCACTCTACTAAAAAATATAAATAGAAAATAAAAACAATTCTCAAAATGCCCTGCTTCTTCATGAAAATTTATAATTTTCAAATTTTCTCTTAAATCAGTGAGAAATTCCGATTGAAGTTTACTCACAAGATAAAGAATAAACAGTGTGACATTTTATGCAATATCTTGCAAACACATTGATAAAAAACAATCAAAATCTCCTAAAGATCTCTGGAATTGTATAATGTAATTGGGTAACGAAAACTAATGACGTCTCCAAGGGAAAATATCAAACAGGTTGGGGGATGGGGGGCAAATCTTCAAAGTTTCCTCTGCTTTCGTTATCCCTTGAGTATACCTGCCTTATATAGAAGTTTATAGAAGTTTCACTGTAATTTTCAATGGTTTTCTAGTTTCTTAAAATCATACCGTTCACCAGTACCCATGATCATAAAACTGAGATTGGAGACCAGTCTGAAATCCCAAACATCTGATTGGTTGAAATGGAAACTAGTGATCAACAGCATTTTCCATTATCTTTACCCTTCCTCCATAGACGCACCTTTATTGTGGGTGAACAGGCAGCAAATCCATGCCATCTGATCAGGATCTGCACTGTTCGCTTTTTAGCTCGACTATTCGAAGAATAGGGCAGCTATCCTTCTTGCCCCGGTGTCAGGCAGCTATCCTTCTTGCCCCGGTGTCGGCGTCGGCGTTGGCATCGGCGTCGGCGTCCGTTAAACAAAAAATGCACTTTGGTTCATTACTTGAAAACTACTTATGATATCAACTTGAAACTTGGAATATATATTCACCATCAAATTCTACATCATTACCAACAACACCCATAACTCTGCTACAAATATTTTTCAAGTTATGCCCCTTTTTTTCACTTAAATTTTGCGTTAAGGAAAATATGCACTTTGGTCCATAACTTATAAACTACTTGAGATATCAACTTGAAACTTGGAATATATATTCACCATCAAATTCTACATCATTACCAACAAGACCCATAACTCTGCTGTCAATATTTTTCAAATTATGCCCCTTTTACGCTTACATTTTGTGTTAAGCAAAATATACAGTCGGCCCTTAACTTCTTTATGAATGGAGGGATTTCAAAATAACTTGGCACAAATGTTCACCATGACAAGGCGGTGTGTCGCGTACATGCCCAAGCCTGTAGGTCAATGGTCAAGGTCACTGTTACTAAAAATAGAATTTTCTTGTCTAGGCTGTTACTTTGTTATGACTGGAGGGATTTCAAAATATCTTGGCACAAATGTTCACCATGACAAGGCGGTGTGTCCGCACAATACCCATACCTGTAGATCCAAGGTCAAGGTCACTGTTACTAAAAATAGAATTTTCTTGTCCAGGCTGTAACTTTCTTATGAATGGAAGGATTTCAAAATAACTTGACACAAATGTTCACCATGACAGGGCGGTGTGTCACGTACCATGCCCATGCCTGTAGGTCAAAGGTCAAGGTCGATGTTACTAAAAATAGAATTATCTTGTCCTGGCTGTTACTTTGTTATAAATGGAGGGGTTTCAAAATAACTTTGCACAAATGTTCATGAAAAGGCAGTGTGTCCGCACAATACCCAAGCCTGAAGGTCAAAGGTCAAGGTCAAGGTCACTGTTACTAAAAATAGAATTTTCTTGTCCAGGCTGTAACTTCATTATAAATGGAGGGATTTCAAAAAAACTTGACACAAATGTTCACCATGAAAGGGCAGTGTATGGCGTATTATTCCCATCATTGCACTTGAGTGTCTGAAAATGATGCATAGCGGGGCATCCGTGTCCTATGGACACATTTCTAGTTTCACTTATATTTTCACTTAAGCGCACGTCATCGATAACTTTGCAAATACTTAAGGTATCAACTTCAAACTACCATTATATTTTCATTTCAGTTCTTTTTCTGTAACATTACTGAAGTGATTGATATTTGACTAAAAGTAAATGTCTCTAATAAAAAATTACTAACAAGTTTTCTAACAAATTCAGAAATATTTCATAGTTATTCCCCTATTCAGTTTAATATTTATGGTACATTTAGGAATTATTTCTGTTATTTGAAAAGAATTTCTCCCGTACCATTCACTTGTTAATATTTGTCCTGATTGCACATGAATGTATGGCCATAGTTGTTATTGTTTTAATCTTCAAATTGCATTTGTTTCAAATGATTCGAATAGTCGAGCATGCTGTCTCCTCTGACAGCTCTTGTTGATTCATTAGGTTATTTCTGACCAAAATGCGACCAGTGCAAATCCTGATCAGACGGCACAAATGTGCAGGCTGATCTGGATCTACAATGGTCACACATGCGTAAAAATGCGTATATATGGAGGAAAGGGTTAAATTTTCATCTAACTGGTTTTTTTTAGCAGTTTGGAACATTGGCATTCATCTAGTTACCATAATAACATAAAGTGAAATAAAAAATAATTCACACAAGTAATTTGACTGGAATAATTGGAACCAAGCTTCTTCCTTTTTTAACCCTTTCCTCCATTTATATGCCTTTTTACGCATGTGCAACCAGTGTAGATCCAGAGAAGCCAGCACATCCATGCCATCTGATCGGGATCTGCATTGGTCACATTTTGGTAAGAAATAACCTAATGAATCAAAAAGCGAACAGTTTAGATCCTGATCAGACGTCAGGGATGTGCCGTCTAATCTGGATCTAAACGTTTGTTCACGCAATAAAGGTGTTTCTATTGAGGAAAGGGTTAAGCTTGTTTTGTGAACAACTGATTATCAGTATAGTTTAAATTGTTAGTTTGTTGTTGCATGAGCTAAAATAATCAATTAAACATTTGTTTATGATTTTTGGCAATTAAAACTTACCATTCTGTACGCTTTAGGACAGTGTCTTGTTATTAACATCAAATAATACGTGGAGTGGAATTTTTGGAATAAAGTGTTGTTGATTATTTTCAGAAATGCTAAAGAATGTATTACTATCATTGAAAGATCCACCTTTTAATCTCAGTGTTCCTAACGGTCTATTGTTGATCATTGAGGAAAACTGAATAAGTTTTATACTTCCCGAAAATCTGTCTAATTTCAGGGGTGGATCCAGAGCTAGTTCAGTGGGGTTGCTTGTTTAACCTTCATGGGATTATCATTATTATGTTGTAAGACATAAGCACACATTTCAACCTTTTCCAGTCTTTCCAAAACAAGGTTTTAAAGATTTCACTCCATACAAAATAAATGCAAATTCATTTTTGGAAATTTCATATCATTTTAGATTTATAGCAAAACCTGAAATGCTAGCGTTAGATAAAGACTAAAGACAAAGTTGTGAATCATAAATAATTCTAAATGAAATGTAAATTGAACCATTTTAATATAATGTCAGTTGATATTGAGCTACTACCAGTTTAGAAAACAGGGCTGAAGGTTATAAAGCTGAGATTGAAAATCATTCTCAAATCTTGAGCATCTGATTGGCTGAAATGGCAACCAGTTGCCATTTCAGTCAATCAGATGCTTGAGATTTGAGACTGGTTTCCATGCTCAGTTTTATAACCTTGGGCACAGGTGTTGCATGGGAAAATTATTTCAGAAAATAAATAATAAAGCCAGAGTACATAAAGATAATATGGTCAACATGTACTATTCTAAATTAGAAATTCAATATACAAGTATTAAAGAAAAACAGGATTCGGTCATATAATTATGTTATGTGGTGAGTGAGAAAAGCTTCTATTATCTTCTTTATTTAATATCGCTTAAAACTTGTTTGCTTTCACCCCTTGATCTGCATTTTGAAGGCATTCAAGAGGAACATTATTCTGTCATAAATATACATAATAAAAATTAATTAAATGGCAGTAGTTGATTTATTTCCAGTTCTTCAACTAAACAACTAAAAAATGTGCCATTTATATGCTGTGCCAAGGTTCTTTATAATAAATTAAACCCATCGATACAGCTTAATATATTCCGTGACTGTACAGTGTGGAGCCAGACCAGCCTGCACATCTGTGAAGTCTGATCAGCCAGTTTAAACCGTTTGCATCTGGATTAGAAATAATGTTGACGTGGATCTAAAAGCAATAAGTATATATTCTGCTTAATTGCAAAGATGAACATATTTATCGAGTTAACGGACAATTAAGCATTGAAGACTGTGTGAATAATCCCTAGTAATTTTACTACAAGTAGAAATGTATTTATATGATAAAATGACAACTGCATGAATAAATATGAATTATTGCTGAATAATTTGAAATAAAAACCAATGAAATACAAGATTGGAAGAGAATATTTATTTCCAAGCAAAACAATTTTAAAGTTATTGCATTTGATGCCTACAGAAAATGAGTAATTTTTTATGACCCCAAAATGTCAGCAATTGTAGGATTTTGGCTGGGTGAAGGTCAACATATGCATGCACACAGTTCTTTTATATTACCCTTTAATCCATAGATACACCTTGCGTAGGCAAACAATGTAGATCCTGATTAGCTGGGCACATTCAGGCAAACAATGTAGATCCTGATTAGCTGGGCACATTCATGCCATCTGGTAAGCACGTACACTGTTTGATGTGCCAGCAGATCTTGTTCTACACTGTTGACCCATCTAATAAAGGAATATGGATAAAAGGGTTTATCAAGTTACAAACATTGAATAAAACTTTTCTCATCACTAAAAATTGGTAAATCAGTTATTTGTTCTAATCTGGTTCAAGTTTGTGTTGTATGTGCATGTTATAATATTTTATTATTTTCTACAATAAACTTCTAAAATCAAAATAGTTCAGGAAAAAATAAATCATTACAGTCAGAGCAATTTGTAATAACACATAAAGTAGTGTCAAAATGGTTTGAAATGGATAATTTCGACTGACATAAGCATTTAGGTCACTAACAATGTGCATGTCTCTTCAGTGCTTTCTGGTCTGAAGGTTATAAAAATGAGATTGGAAACTGGTGCACTTTGAGATAGCTATGTATGTTACCCATTACTCCATAAATATACCTCCAATCAGATGGGCAACATTTATAGATTCAGATCAGCCTGATACAATTGATCTGCATCCACACTGTTTGTGTGCTTCTCAGTCAGAAACAGCCATATAAATTTAAAAGTTAACATTGTACATCCTCATTAGGCAGCACAAATGTCTCAACTGACCTGAATCTATACTGGCAAATATAGCATATTATGCCTATTGATGAACTGGTGCACTTTGAAACTGGAGATTCGAGACTGTTTTCCATGCTCAGTTTTATAACCTTGGGCACTGATTGTTTTTGACAGTCAACATGAGTAACAATCAAAAGCATGTACTGGTACAACATGTCAGATTGTTGCTAACAAAGGATATTACTTTGTATTCTGTTTTGATCAACAATGTTCTAGTTGTTAACTCTTTACTCTATATTTACACCTTTTATCACCAGGGTGAATAGTTTAGATCCAGATCATTTTCAAAATCCCCCTGAGTATTCGAGTTTTCAAAGTTTTACTGTATTTATGTCTTTTATCACAAGGGTGACAAGTTTAGATCCAGATTATCTGCCATGGCCATTTGATCTTATCTGGACCTAAGATGTATTCCTCTTGGTGAGAAAAAAACCCCAATGAATAGAAAAGGAAACAGTTTAGATCCTGATCTGGCCTGATATGTTATCCTTGTGCTTGGCATTAAGTGGCCGCTTTCTATCCACTGTTGCTCTCTGATATATTAGTTTCTGGAAAGAAATTCATCAATCCATTGTACATGTGAAGTATAGGATCATTAACTTATGATTGTTTCAAACCATGCAATTTATTATTCTGTATAAAATAAACAATATTTTTCTAGATTTAATTTTGTATTATTAAGAGTGTCGATGTCTGGAGGGCTAGTGGGAGATATCCTTTGTTTTCATTGGTCAGCAGTTCATGCCATGTGGTTTTCTGTTAGAGCATTTCATCAACATAATATATTTCGCACAAATATAATAAAAAAAGTAATCAAAACATTTTACTTGATCGAAATTTGATGCAATTTAGTTCTCGTGTTTCATTCCTGTACTGATATAATTTTATCTCTTCCCCTGATATAACCCTTTCCTCCATATAAACACCTTTCTGGTGAGGGCAAGCAGGGTAGATCTAAATCAGCTGGCACATCTGTGCCATCCTGATCAGACACCACTGATCTGCTGGCTTATCTGGATCTACACTGATTACACATGCAATAAAATATGTATTTATAGAGTGACAGGATAAACACTTGCTCCACAGGAATGAAACAAGTATCATCTTGATTCACTTCCTCTAAACATGAGTTACAGCCCAAATATAAGAATAATCAAATAACAGTCCCAATCAGCATCATATGCATCAAATTGGCATTACATGCCTACAGGATTACACGCCTACAGAAAAATCTGCACCAAATTGGCATCCCATTCCTATAGGATAACATGCCTACAGAATCAAATGCCTACAGGATTTCATGCCTACAGAATCACATGCCTACAGGATTTCATGCCTACAGAATAACATGCCTACAGAATCACTTGCCTACAGAATTACATACCTACAGAATCACATGCCTACAGAATTACATGCCTACAGAATCACATGCCTACAGGATTTCATGCCTACAGAATCACATGCCTACAACATCATATGCATCATATCGGCATCACATGCCTATAGGATTACATGCCTGCATCTTATGCAACAAGTATGCGTTGAGTTTATAAGGGGTCCAAATGCTGCTTATGCATCATAATTATGCATTTTTTGCAGCAGTTTAGTGTTTATGCTGCTTTATCATATGCACCAAGCTAGCTATACAGGGCATGTTATATACAAGTAGTTAGTTTGAAAGGAATTTATCATTTGCAGTGAGTTGGTATAATCTAGCTATTTTGTTTGCACTTATTATATATTTCATATTTCTCTAAATTGGCTTAATTGGTCCAGTTGTTTACACCTGGGAAAGTTGGCATTGGTTTTCTTCCCTTTACTCCATAGATATGACATTTATCCCATGTGCCACAAGTATAGATCCAGATCAAGCATCACACCTGTGCTGTCTGATCACAGGCTTTGTGAAAGTTGCTGGACCGTCGGACATGTCCCGCAAAAATCAGTCCGGTCCGATAATTTTTTCCAGGGTTCCGGACCTTATGTCCGGCACAGTTCAGTCCTTTATTTACGGATAACGACTGAGTAAGAGTCTATCCGTCAGACACGAATACCGGGATTTATCAAGTCCCATCGCCCTTGAATATGAGAATATTGAAAACGAGTTTTACTTTCCGTTT
Source organism: Corbicula japonica (assembly GCA_038501625.1). Lineage (NCBI taxonomy): Eukaryota > Metazoa > Mollusca > Bivalvia > Venerida > Cyrenidae > Corbicula > Corbicula japonica. The sequence goes on from JAZAYU010000130.1 coordinate 1,651,748, forward strand.
CTGTTTAAGTTTCCAATCAAATTCTAGATAAATTAACCATATCTGTGACCTTCGACAAAGAAAATGTCGTTCTTGCGGTATGGTGATGGCACAACACCAGGCAAAAGAACGCAAAAAAAACTGATGAAGAAAAAAAGCAAAACAAAAGGAGTACGAGTCCAAGTGCCCGCCGAGAAAGTTTTTAAAAAAAGAAATGGCCGCTCGTGGTTACTTTTTAATGAGAATATTTTTGATGAGACAGTATTTGATGACACTGAATAAATTATGCCCAGTTTTGATCATGATAGTCTTCCAGTGGAATACAGATTATTCTGTTCCACTTACTCTATTAAAATTTTGAGTGACAAGGACTCTGATATTTTGACGATTTTGATAATGAATGTTTTGAATTCCAGACAGAGTCCATCAATATGGATAAACTGATGTTTTATTGAAGAGAAAAAAGAGAATTAAAATGTTAAAGAAACCTTGAAAAAAAGTTCGGTCAGACAAAAGTTCTTTCGGTCAGACAAGAATTGGCAGTTTGTCTGACCGAATGTCAGGCAAAGTGTTCAGCAATTTCGCGAAGCTGTGATCAGATTCTATAATGTTTGTCTAAAATCATTATGTTATATCTGAATCAAGAGGCAAATGTTGTAGATCCAGATCTAGGCCCAGGTGATAAAAAGGTGTATCCATGGATTAAATGAATCGTGAATTCCTTGCTTGGCCCCAAAGTTTCTGGATTTTCTGCTGTTGTGTAATCCATCAACAGTTACATAGTCTACTGAGATCCAAGTCAAAATGCATGAAGATTGTTAAAACCATGGCATAGAATGGTCTTTAGATTACAGAATGTCTAAAATTCACATGGAAAGTATTCTCCTATAATACATGTGAATTTGACCGCTTTCAATGAGAAGTAGATCTAAATAATATTATTAAAAACATTAAAACTCACAAAAAAGTTTGTATCTTTTTCATTTTCTTTTTCATTTTCTGTTGAAGATTTGTTGATAAAAACATAAGATGGTTCTTGAAATTGTATATTAAAATGAAATAGATTTTTCATTATCCGAGCTTAAGTTACTATGAGATCATTATATTTCACATGGGTTTAATGTTTGTGCATTTCACACTAGGAAAAAGCACAAAATTAAAGAAAAAATATTTCTCGATATGTAATGAAAATAAAAAAAACACATACTAAAGATGTTAAGTTGGATATCCCCTATAAAACTTGAAGTAAAACACTATGTTATGTATCTTTGAAATCAGCAATAGTTAAAATCAGCTTTTTATTAAGTACAAAAAAAATATGCATAAATATAACTGTTATGTTAAATGCTAAATACAGAAACCAGTCTGCTTATTTGTTTAAAATTCAGTTAATCTAAAGGCATGTTGAAGGTGCTGAACAACTGTAACTTCAAAAGTTTTTTGAACATAATGTTCAGAAGTATAATTGCCATATACAGTGCAATTCATGAATAAATGACAGGTTAAAAACAAAGTAAAAATTTGAGTATTTGGGTAATTTCACCAAAGTAATTTTTTTAGACTGAACTTGTTTGTCTTTGGTGTTAAAACAAAAAATTAAGGATTTTTCTGTTTTTGGGAAAGAGTATTTTTGTAAAAACTGCCATGAAAATATGTTTCTTGTTTGTGAGCTTGGCGCAAACATTTGACCGTGTGAAATTAAATGAAATCACAGTAATTGTTGTCTAGTCTTATATTAGACAATACATACCATGTAAGAAACACACAATGTATATCATGTATTCCAAGTTTGATTATTGTGCTAGTAACTTATCCCTATACATGCATATGCATTTTATCGCATATTCTACCAGTGTAGTACATTTGTGCCATCTGATCTGGATCTGCACTGGTCACTTTTGGTCAGAAAAAAGTAATAAAAAGTGAACATTGCAGATCCTGATTAGACAGCACATAATTTGTTCCAGCTGATCTGGATGTACAATGTTCACCCCTGAAATAAAGGTGTATGTAATGAGGTAAGGGCTATGCATGTATTTCTTTAAAAAATGTGAGGCAATAAGACTTGACTTACAGAAGATCTGTTTTTTGCTTGCAGCGGTTCGTAATGACAGAAACAAGAAGAAAAAGCTGCAGAAATCTGACGACCAAGCTCCGTCACCAGAAGATAGAACTATCACAGATGAAGAAATGTCCATGTTACAGGTTTGTTCCACGAAGCACTGATCTGCATCTTTTTTTGCTGAACAACTTGTTATATTTCTGGTCAAAAAGACTGAATGTATAGTTAGCTGTAAATATCCCTCAATCCATCAATATGCATAATATGCTATATTTGCTATTATAGATCCAGATCAGTTGAGACATTTGTGCTGCCTAATGAGGATCTACACTGTTAACTTTTAAATTTATATGGCTGTTTCTGGATGCAGATCAATTGTACAGGCTGATCTGAATCTACACATGTTGCCATCTGATTGGAGGTATATCCATGGAGTAATGGGTAACATACATAGCTATCTCAAAGTGCACCATCAAAGACATTGCCACTATTTCTTAATGTTTGGCTTCATTGCCAATAATTGTTTAAAGTTTGCCTCTGTTATGTGCAGGTTGTAATACCAGTCATTAAAAGTTGGTTTACCAAAGTCATCAAAGACATTGCTGCTAATTGTTAAAGTATGCCTCTGTCATGTTGCTGCTAAATGTTAAAGTATGCCTATGTCATGTTGCTAACTGTTAACGTATGCCTCTGCCACGTTGCTAGGTGTTAACGTATGCCTCTGCCATGTTGCTAGGTGTTAATGTATGCCTCTGTCATGTTGCAGGATTTACTGGATGCACACAAAGCAACATACTCACGGGATGATGTTGTCCCACTCTCACCTCTCAACATGAACAGTATCACACTGGTTGGACTCTCAGATAATTTAGGAGAGAAAAAGGAGAAAAGCAATCGCAGTGAACCCAACTTCTCAGGTACAGAATTAAAGGTAAGACATTTTGCAGTAATAGAAGTATAGAACTCTATCGTTAAAATTTGTTTGTCTGTCTTTTCTTGATAAAATTTGTAAGAAATTACAGTGGGAAAATGATAGGTCAAGTGAAAAGATGTTTCGGGAACTACAGGGTCAGTAAGTCAAGTGAAAGGTGTATCAGGTCCTAGCACTACAATTATTGGTTACTGATTGATATTTGTGGGGTACTCTTTTTCTGTTGATTTCATGGGCAGAAAACTTCATGATTTGAAAAGAAAGAAATAAAAACACCATAAAATTGTGTGTAAATGTTATTTTAGGAAATTGAAAACCATTACTTCAGGAACCCACAAAAATGTTCATTCCCAGTAACCATGAAATCTGTAAATATCCCAATCCAGTGCCGAATGTATGAACTGTATACTGACTGAAAATAACATTTGTATCTATATTTGTTGTTTTTTAGGAGCAGAAGAAGGAATTAACAGCAGAAAACATCATGTTGTGGGAAAAAATAACAGAACTTTCCTCCCGTGGAATTATCAAAATTGTTGACTTTGCAAAGAAAATTCCGGGATTTTGTACCTTCAGCACCACTGATCAAATAACTTTATTAAAAGCAGCTTGTTTAGAAATTATGGTAAGTATTCCTGAATATATGTACCTACAGCAATTTTCCATGTTTAATAATAACATAGAAGCAAGAATTACTGTTAATTTATTAGTCCATTGATATGGGTTATATCCCAAATATGACCAGAGTGGATTTATTCAGTATGATCAGGATCTACACTGTTCTGGATCAGAAATAATCTAAAGAATCTAGAACCTAATGGTGTAAATTCTTATCCAATTACACAAATATGCTGGCTGATCTGGATCTACACCGGTTACCCATGGGATTTAAGCCTTGTCCATAAATGATTTCAGTATGGCAGAGGTCAGACCCCCAGATCATAAAACTAAATCAGGAGACCAGTCTCAAATCTCAAGCATCAGATTGGCGGATGGTGACAGGTCACAATGAAGAAGCTTGAGATTTGAGACTGGTCTACATAAATAGTTTTATGACCTTCAGCAAAGATGACCAGATAGCTTTGATGTCTATGTGGTCTGGTGAAAGTCAGTCAATATTGGTGAATCTGGAACAGTTGTTCATTAAATTCCTAAGGAAATATCAATATACATAGACTTTTAAAATCTCCAAACCAGAGATATCACCAAAAGCAACAAGGTAATAAAATGAATAAAACATTTTACTTTCATATCATTTTATTTCGCACGGGTTTAATTTTTACATATTTCATGCTAAGCAGTTTACATAAAAATATAACCTAAGAGTATATTAATCATATGATATATTATCATAATTATAAGAATAATACAGGTGGGTGAATTTATGTCCATGTGAAAATGTCATTTGCCTCGTATGCATGAAAATTAGGCACTGCAAAATTAAACAAAACTACAGTATTTGAAATTTACAGGTGTCATATAAATAGCAAATACTATGTAATTTGTTGAGGAAAACTGATCAGCTTCTGTAAGATGAAACCTGACGCGTGTTCTGCCAGATTTCTGTGATGAACTAGTAATGTTCAATGATGACGATTGGAAATGCTGTGACTTGTTATACTTGTCTGACTCAAAATGTGTCATAAATTACTGTAAATTCAGTATAAATGTGATGATGAAAAGCAAAACAGTGTAGATCATGATCCGATGGCACAGATGTGCCAGCTGATTTGGATCTACACTGTTGGCACATAGATAACAGCCATATCCCATACAGTAAAGGGTTAATATAAACTTGTCCTAAACCAGGTTTTGATTTGTGTATCTCCTTACATGGCTTGTTGTTTGGTTTTGTCTTAATCGTGGTAAATTTATGGAAATTGGATGTCACATGATCAGTCTAGATCTGTGATTTGTACAAATGTCAGATATTTCCGAACAATTTAGAAGTCCATAAACTACAAAAACTGCATATTTTTGTTGGTGACATTTTGCAATTTAAATTAATTGCCACTATTTTTATAATGGGAAAGCAATTCAGATAATTTGTATCATTTGATTCAGTACCTAAAGTGCAGCGTCTAGAAACTTAATGAAGCCTTAGGTATAGGTTCTTCTACAGTTCACTACTTCATCAGCACATGTTGGCTATGTCATGAAAGAGCAAACTAATTGAACGGGATCATTTGTTAAGATAAAACAATTATCACATATTATTTCACAATAACAGTTCAGTATTGTCCAATCACAGATTAAGTTGTAGAACAAGTAAATTTCTTTTAATCAATGTTTCTAACTTAAGTAAGCACAAAAAGAAACAGGTGGCTACACATTGAGTATTATAAGTACATGTGAATGTAAGATTTTCTATCATCAGGATAGGAAAAAAGTATGAGACAATTCTAATGATTTATAGAACTTTGAGGAGAGATAGACTTGCCCTTAGATCAAGAAGTGTGTAAGAGGTCATTACTCCATAAATACTCGTTTTAATGTATGTGCCACCAATGTAGATCTTGATCAGCTAGAACATCTGTGCTGTCTGATCTGGATCAACACAGGTCACTTCATGGTCAGAAATAACCTAATAAATCTAAAAGCCAACAGTGTTGATCCTGATCAGACGACACAAATGTGCTGGCTGATCTGGATCTACACTGTTCGCCCACACAATAAAGGAATAACTATGGAGTTAAGGGTTAAGAAAATACCACCAGTCAAAAAGTGTTAAGCAGTGTCTAGCAGTGTCTAGCAGTCCAACAAAACTTTAAATTTAAATGATTGACAGTTTAAGCTGGTGGTACAAAACTTTACTTTAGGCAGTCGCTACAGTTTCATCAAAATGACCAGTCACCATTTCAGCCAATCAGATGCTTGAGATTTGAGACTGGTTTCCATGCTCAGTTTTATAACCTTGGGCACTGATCAGATGGCATGGATGTGCCTGTTGATGTGGATCATCACACTTTGCTCATGCGATAAAACCCATGTACATCAAGTCAAGTGTTAACATACCCAATATTACATTGTAAAATCTAAATACCTGGAACATTCGTATAGACATGAACAGACTAATAACAAACTGAATTACTTATGCTACAGTTGTGAAAGTTGGTGAGTTGTAAAAGAAATATCAACTTCTTTGTCACTTCTTCTTTCTTACATTACAATAGTCTTGTGTGCAACCCTCAATATATGAATTTTATTCTCTAGTTTCACATTTTTATAGGTTGTTGCATTTTAACAAAATGGGCAATAAATTTAAGTGAATCTGATAATTATAATTTATGCTTTCAAAATAACAGATAAAATTCACACTTACAGTTGTTTGATTAGTAAATTTTGCTCTCAGAAATTGTTGTTAAACCAGGCATGTCATGTTTGGTTGTCAGATATCATGTTTATGTTTCAGGTTTTTGTCTCTGTCATTAAGTATTTGACTGATGTCAGATTGTAGTATTATGTTTATATCTATACGCCTTTCCAATAATTCGATTAATTTATTTGGTTACCTCCCCTGTCCAGTCACGTGACTGCTTTACAGGAAAAATGATTGCGCGCTGTAATAACGTAATAGGGAATATGTACCTACAACTTTCATTTTTATCATAAAATTATTTTTTGAAAAATATATTTTCTCTTTGAATTAGTAATAATACATCAGCGTCATGATATTTTTGAAAATAATTGATAAAACAATCAGGTTTCTGACTAAAAGTGTCAATTCATTATTCCTCGCATTAAACACTAAACGACTTGAACTAACAGACAGTCGCAGTGTCACGGCTTAATTGAGTCTCGTTTCCGGATTAGCGTGTCTATTCAACTACTGACATCATGTTGTGATTATGTCGGCGACGATTGATTTTGAAGGCGGCATGCCATAAACATGTCAAACTGTCTCGCACACGGGGTCATCTGTCAATTACTTAAAGGGGCAGATATCATTGACCAATAGAGATCGTGTAATTTCTGTTTGCAAGGTATCTACACCTCCCAATTCTTAAGTATTTCGGAGTCCTTTAACTACTGGATGTGCCAGCAAATGTATTTGATTTAGCATTTAAATGGATTCTTAATCATTACGACACGTTATAGAAACAAAAGCCGTCATTAAGAAACAAATCTTGTAAAAATATTTTATATATGTTTAATTAAGAGTTTGGGCTTTTATGCCAAAATTACAATCTGTCAAACCTAAGAAATCTAAATTGGATATTCAACCATATTGTGATATAAATATTCCCATCTTTTTGGAAGCCGGCATCTAAATCATTGGATTTTATTCTACGAATGATACTTCTACAACAAACAATTAGATTACCGATCCTGTTTTATTTCAAGACAGAATCAATCATATTTGCTTGTGAAGTATACGTAACATTTTAAATATTCAAATTATTTATTCGTTGACCATAAACGCCTTAAATTTTTAGGACAATTCTATTGTTCAATTGTGTAAGTATCAACAAATTCAGATTGTATTTTTTTGTCTACAGATCATGTAACCAGATGTTGACATATCACGATTTCCGGATAATAGCGCATTACTAGCCTTAGCAATTTGCAACATTTACACCAGTAAAATATATTTTCAGCAGAAAAGATATTAAGAAGAAATTGTTGTACATAATTGGTAAAATTAATGCTTATGTTTGTCCTAATTGCGTTTCATACTGCCTACTATCAACAAGAATGGTACATGTTCTTAAATCATTAAAAATCTAAATATCTAACAAATAGTAAACATAAAAAAGTCTGGCTAGAATAACACACCAGCAACTTATTTTTTCACCGCCGGCGACGAACGCAGACCTGCGGATAAGGTTAGCTATTATGTGCTTAAGCCATTAGCCCGATCGTTCAGCTATCCTGCAGAGCCTCGTTTTGGATTGATTTTCTGTCGCGGGAAGTAACTCGTACAGGACTGCGAAACTGTTTATTGGAAAGGCGTATACGTTGTATGATATGTATTCAAATATCGGAGTACATATTATTATGAATGTATATATCATTTTGTGTCTGAGATATTTGTATACATATTTTCTAGTTGTAAATGTATGTATTGCAGCTATAAGACAAATAGTATAAATGTTGACAGTACAATACTGGGTACCAAGGATATAACAATGAGACTGAAACGACAATCTCAGTTCCCAGCATTCTGATTGGTTGAAATTTAGCACAATCTCAGAACAGACCAGTGGGATGCTTGGGATCTGAGACTGGTCTCCAATATCAGTTTTATAACTTTGTAGCCTGGTAGTATGTGAGGTGTATGTGTTTGACGTATGAAGTTGCAAATATATTTCTGATAGAGGGTAATATTTGAGATGTAATTATTTAGGAATAGATTTAAAT